>JASPKZ010000015.1:0-600000 GCA_030220185.1 Diploptera punctata
TATAGATAATATATATATATAATAGATATATATAGAGAGAGAGAGAGAGGAGAGAGAGAGATAGATAGATAAAACGATTATGCAAATTTGTAACATGCAAAAAAACAAAGATGGATCCATTTCAAATTAATTCAAGGCAAAATGGAGCTACACATTTCAAATATTAAATAAATATCCTTAACTCGTGTCAAACTTGGGGTCGGATCGAGGGATGAGATGAGCCCATATATATGTATATGATATGAAAAGAAAAAAGAATGCTTGAGTCGGAATTTGAACTCGAGTCTCTAAAGTCTGTACCTTTAGCGCTCTAACCAACTGAGCTACCCAAGAATTCCAACACAAACATACAATTTTCTTATCCATGTAGTATTCTCAATTCACACAAGAGGTAGCGGAAATTTGTTCCAACTGACATCTAGCGGCTAACATAACAGTTAAGCAATTTTTTAAAGAGAATATTTACTTTATAGCAGTAACGCTTGTATATATAGATATTATAAATATATTTTTGAAATTTGGCAATGAAGGCAAATGTGATATGAAAAGAAAAAAGAATGCTTGAGTCGGGATTTGAACTCGAGTCTCTAAAGTCTGTACCTTTAGCGCTCTAAGCAACTGAGCTACCCAAGAATTCCAACACAAACATACAATTTTCTTATACATGTAGTATTCTCAATTCACACAAGAGGTAGCGGAAATTTGTTCCAACTGACATCTAGCGGCTAACATAACAGTTAAGCAATTTTTTAAAGAGAATATTTACTTTATAGCAGTAACGCTTGTATATATAGATATTATAAATATATTTTTGACATTTGGCAATGAAGGCAAATATGATATGAAAAGAAAAAAGAATGCTTGAGTCGGGGAAAAAAAAAATTGCTTAACTGTTATGTTAGCCGCTAGATGTCAGTTGGAACAAATTTCCGCTACCTCTTGTGTGAATTGAGAATACTACATGTATAAGAAAATTGTATGTTTGTGTTGGAATTCTTGGGTAGCTCAGTTGCTTAGAGCGCTAAAAGTACAGACTTTAGAGACTCGAGTTCAAATCCCGACTCAAGCATTCTTTTTTCTTTTCATATCATATTTGCCTTCATTGCCAAACTTCAAAAATATATTTATAATATCTATATATATACAAGCGTTACTGCTATAAAGTAAATATTCTCTTTAAAAATTCGCTTAACTGTTATGTTAGCCGCTAGATGTCAGTTGGAACAAATTTCCGCTACCTCTTGTGTGAATTGAGAATACTACATGTATAAGAAAATTGTATGTTTGTGTTGGAATTCTTGGGTAGCTCAGTTGGTTAGAGCGCTAAAGGTACAGACTTTAGAGACTCGAGTTCAAATCCCGACTCAAGCATTCTTTTTTCTTTTCATATCATATTTGCCTTCATTGCCAAATGTCAAAAATATATTTATTATATATATATATATATATATATATATATATATACATACAAGTCTGTGAATGGCAAGGGTGCCGGCCGATCACACCTGACGCACCATCACAGGGGCAGATGAGCGAAATTAAACGAAATGGAAGAGATGAGTATGGGGAAATGGTGGAATAAAATAGCGGCAGGGGAAAACGGGAGAAACTCCGAGAAAACCTGCCCAAACTCCGCTTGGTCCACCAGGAAACCCACACGGAGTGACCGAGACTTGATCTCGGGATCTAAGCGGTGAGAGGCGAGCGCCACGGAGCTGCCTATTTCGAAAGTTTAATTGTATTGTTGAAAGCAAGTACTATTTACATTCCATCATGAGTATGTAACTTCAATTGTTATGTAATGCTCGTTAGAGTATTTCTTATCATCCAGACATGTCTGAAAGTTCGTGACAAGGTCAGGGTATAACGGGATTATAATCTTAATTTTCATTAACACTCCAACTATGAGAATATTAGTGTATAGTTACATACTCGTAATAATGTAACAGATGTCTTTGCACGCACGGCCCTATGTGACGTCATAAGCGCCTCTTTCACACGTGGTAATTTTGACCAAACCCAAAGTGTATTTTTCACCCGACACTGGAGCGTCATCTGTACAAATATTGTTATGTATGTGCGTGTGCGTGTGTGTGTGTGTGTGTATATATATATATATATATATATATATATATATATATATATATATATATACATATATAACTTTCGTGTCACGTTGTTTGTCCGCGATGGAAATCTAAACTACTGAACCGATCTTAATAAAATTTTGCACACTGTGTGCAGTTTGATCCAATTAGAGACTTAGGGTAGTTTATAACTAAATTTATAGTCGCATTATTTTTTATTGCAAATTGTTTGTTTATTATTTAACAAAGAGTTAAAATTATCTGTGAGCTCCATACGATTCTAACAGATGGCGGTGTAAGGTAATTTGGTAAGGTATTGGTTTATTATTTAACAAAGAGAGATTCAGATGGCTGTGCTTTTTGTTGCAACCGCGAATTTCAATTGAATTACAAGTATTGATTATTACATAATTTAAGTGTGTTCAGTGTTTGTTTTATTTTAAATATTATTAATTTCGTGTGTAAGTATTAGTTTTAAGTAATCTGACAGCAACTTAATTAAAATTTTTAACATATACCTTAGTCACAGCAACGCGTGGCCTGGACTTCTAGTGTGTGTGTATATATATATATATATATATATATATATATATATATATCCATCCTGCCCGAGGGCAGGTCTTTCATAGCATTTTCATGCTATGCTTTGCAGCTTTACTAGCGAATTGTAGGTGTGGTAGTTTCCCGTTGCTTTCCACACCGGTGAAGGATGATGATGATAATGATGATCATGATGATGATGGCCATATGATTTCGGGGACCGTTTGGGCCTTAAAGTTTTCCTCACATTTGTCTTACAGGTGAGGAAAACCCCCGATAAAAACACTCACCCAGAAAATCTTTCCCGAACGGGAATCGAACCCGGGCCCGCTGCGTGGCAAGGCAGCACGCTACCTCGAGACCACAGCGGTCGACATATATATGTCATCATCATCCAGGGATTAAGCCTGTTGGCTCGTTCCGGTTTCATGAAAGCTAGAATTGATAAAATTGTTCAGACCATCTTCTGTGTGGGCGTCCAACATTTCTCCTTCCGTGCGGTTTATAATTCAGCAATAATTTTGGAAATCTTCCTTCTGGCATTCTATCAATATGTTCTTTCCAGTTGTTCCTATATTTAATTATTCGGTCTGTAAGTTCGAAAATATTTAGTTCCTTTCTTATATCTACATTCCTTTTCTTATCCAGCAGAGTATATCCTGCTATATTTCTTAAAAATCTCATCTCAGCTGCTTCCAATCTTTGTTCTTGTCTTTTAGTGATCGTCCAACATTCTGATCCATTCATCAACACAGGAACAGTCATTACTTTATAAAATTTCATATATGTATGTACATACATAATTCTTCTGTACGTGTGTTTGTCACTGAACTCCTCCTAAACGACTGGACCGATTTTGATGAACTTTTTTTGTGTGTCTGTGTTTCTTGATGCTTTGGGTTCACAAATGCACGCTATAAAACCATTAGGTGTAGGAGATCACCTAAAGTAAACAATTAAAATTCGTTCTAGCGGTCACATTTTTCGATGTTTCACAACGAAACTCAGCATGTTGTATTAAAATAAACCGAGTTAGGTATTATCCAAAAATGAGCGAAAACTGACATTAAGTGGAGTTTTACTTGAAATCCGATATTGAAAACTGCCTAAACGACTGGACCGATTTTGATAAAAAAATTGTGTGTGTTTGAATGGATCCCTGGATGGTTTAGATATACAATTGGACCCTTTAAAACCATTAGGTTTAGGAATTCACCTGAAGTGAAAACTTATAAATCGCTCCAGCGGTCACAATTTTTTATGTTTCACAACGAAACCCAGCATTTCCTATTAAAATACACTAAGGTAGGTATTATGCAAAAATGAGCGAAATCCGACAATTAGAAGTGGAGGTTTACCTGAAATCCGAAATTAAAACTGCCTAGCAATCGCCATGTTCGGTTCGTCTCAGAGTATACCATACAATTTAATTAACTTTCAACATTTCACATGTTTAGACACTGGAACGCATGCCTGTTACGGTCTCAAAGAGGAATTTTCTATCCAGCGCTTTTTTTGGACGTCCCAGCGATATTTTTGCCTTGGGGATAGTAACGAAGCATAGGTTTTGGAAATCTGTGAGATGGCATTCGTTGAAGATGGGCTTTCCAGCAGTTCTGGTAGTTTTGTATATGGTGGAAAATGGGTTCTACATCAAACCCTCCCACAATTTCCTCATTTCTTTTATGGCCATACTTTGTGTAGCCTGTTGTACGGCGCATAAATCGCATCTCATTTGCTGTTATTGGGCTTTCATCTCTTCTTCGTATTGTCCATGCTTCACTACCATACCTTAATACTTGTCTTGCGAGAACCTTATAAAGCCGTAATCTTGTGTTCTTTTGTACTAAAGATGATTTCATTATACTGTCAATTATCCCCGTTGTTTTTTGTGAAATTTGTGATTTTCTTTGATATATCAGCTTCATCTTGATAAAGTTTAAGTCAATCTTCACTATTTATTGTAGCGACAAATTAACAATACTGGATATTGCAAATTATTTTCCTTGTTTGACAGTTATGCATCAATAATCTAAGAGCAGGAAATTTGGCGCGTATTTGCAGGATGCAAAATCTACATTTTCATTTATGAAGATATGGTTTCATAGCAGTTTGTTGCAAAACATAGAATCTCTGGTAGGACTCGTGGCACATACATTTTTTTAATAATAAAGCTGCCCCATTTAAAGAATAGGCGCTAAAAGTACACTTAATTAATGAGTCAGTGCAATAGATGACATAAAATAAATAATAGAAAACAACGCGCTTTAATAGAAAACCGAACTAAAAAATGAAAAAAAATAATTTTAATTTCCAACACGCTTCGGATAAAATTAAAGTGGTGAACAAATTAATCGTCTCCAACACACCTGTAATAAATCTAGAGTTATCTACAAAAAAAAAATAATTTTACCATCAAAAGCGTGGGGTGTTCTTTATCAATTAATATTATTTGATAATAAACAGATATTGGTAAAAGTAAAGTCTCTAAGAACAAAACGTAAAAACCATAAGTACCCCATGCTTTTGATGGTAAAATTATTTTTTTGTATATAACTAGTTTTATTCTAGATGTGTTGATGATTTTTTTGTTGACCACTTTAATTTTATTCCAAGCGTGTTGGAAATTAAAATTATTTTTCATTTTTTAGTTCGGTTTTCTAATAAAGCGTGTTGTTTTAGTTTTTAAACTATTATTTATTTTTAGTTTTTATATTTTACAGAATAAGATAAAAATGTAAACATCTTTAAATTCGATACTATTGTAGTATGAACTAAAGTAATACTCTTCTAAAAAAATCATCCGGGCCGGATTTGAACCAGCGACCTATGGATTACTGAAATTATATACCACCACAGTCCACCACTCTACCAACTGAGCTACCACAGGATATAATATTAATTTCTTACAACGATGGACTAAAAAGTTGATAAGTCCGCAACCTATTATACCGATCTTTATTTTTTTTATGTCCTGATGATCCTGGCCAGGATCTTAAAAAAATAATGAAATGATTGTATTGTCATTGGTCCTTTACAAGTATACAAAGTTTCGAGTCAATCCAATGTTTGTAAGTGGGTGAAAATCGTGTTGAAAAATTCCGTTACATAGATACAAGTCAAGCTAATATAGTAATAAATAATAGTTTTAAAAACTAAAACAACACGCTTTATTAGAAAACCGAACTAAAAAATTGAAGAATAATTTTAATTTCCAACACGCTTGGGATAAATAATTTTACCATCAAAAGCGTGGGGTGCTGTTTACCAATTAATATATTTGATAATAAACAGATATTGGTAAGAGTAAAGTCTCTAAGAAGAAAATGTAAAAATCATAAAAAGTACCCCACGCTTTTGGATGGTAAAATTATTTTTTTTTGTAGATAACTCTAGTTTTATTATAGATGTGTTGGAGATGATTTATTTGTTGACCACTTTAATTTTATCCCAAACGTGTTGGAAATTAAAATTATTTTTCATTTTTTAGTTCGGTTTTCTAATAAAGCGTGTTTTTTTTAGTTTTTTAAAACTATTATTTATTTTTTATTTTTTAGTTTTAATATTTTACAGAATAAGATAAAAATGTTAATATCTTTAAATTCGATACTATTGTAGTATGAGCTTAAATTAATACTCTTCTAAAAAAACCCCAGCCGGATTTGAACCAGTGACCTATGGATTACTGAAATGATATACCACTAGAGTTCACCGCTCTACCAACTGAGCTCTTACAACGTTTGACTAAAAAGTCGACAAGTCCGCAACCTATTATACCAGTTTTCATTTTTTTGATTTTCTGATGATTCTGACCAGGATTTTAGAAACAAAATATGACATTATTGTATTGTCACGGATCCTTTACACGTACAAAGTTTCATGTCGATTCAATGTTTCTAAGTGGGTGAAAATCGTGTTCAAAGATTCCGTTACATAGTAATAAAAGATTCCGGGCTATGTGGCCGTGGTCTATATAGACCACGGCCACATAGCCCGGAATCTTTTATTACCATGATTACCGGCCGTGAAAGCCTGCATTCCATTCCGTTACATAGATCCAAAAACACTTTTTTTGAATTTCTGATGATTCTGGCCAGGATTTTAGAAACAAAATATGAAATTATTGTATTGTAACGGGTCTTTTACAAGTACGAGGGCGGATCGGAAAGTAACGCACAATAATTTTTTTTTAAAAGTTTAATAGTAAAAAAAAGGGAAAAAATTACAAATTAACTTACATCTTTTACCTACTTTTCGACATAGTCACCAACTTTCTCAACACATTTTTCCCATCGTGTTACCAGTTTCAATATGCCCTGTTCGTAGAAGTCCGTTTGGTTGGAGTGTAGCCATCTGCGCACTGCTGATTTCACTTCCACATCTGTCTCAAAGCGTTTGCCGGCCAGGAATTTCTTCATGGGACCAAACAGATGAAAGTCCGATGGTGCAAGATCCGGACTGTATGGTGGATGCTGGAGCACCTCCCAACCAAATTCGGCGATTTTCTGACGAACGACAGCAGCAACATGGGGGCGAGCATTGTCATGAAGAAGTTTAACGTTAATGTTGTGACGTTTGTCACGAATGGCACGACGCAACTTCACCAAAGTTTTAATGTAGGCCGCAGCATTCACAGTGGTCCCGTGTTCAGCAAAGTCCACCAATAAACACCATGCATATCCCAGAACACTGTCACAAGCACTTTCCTGGCAGATTGAGTCACTTTGAATTTTTTCTTTACTGGGGAACCAGCATGTTTCCACTCCATTGATGCCTGCTCTGTTTCGGGCGTGTAGTGGTACGCCCACGACTCATCACCTGTGACGATTCCTTCCAGAAAGTCATGTCCTTGTGCGGTGTACCGCGTTAAGTGGTCCAAGCTTGCCATCATTCGCTGGCCCTTGTGGTCGTCTGTCAGGTTCTTAGGCACCCAGCGAGCACTAACTTTACGGAATTTCAAATTTTCATGAACAAAATCGTACACCGCACCATAGGAAATGTTGAACTTCTGCGATAAGGCTCGCAGTTGCACACGCCGGTCGTTCAGAATTGCCGCCTCAATGCCTCTGACATTCTGCGGGATTGATGCTGTTGTCGGCCGGCCGGAGCGTGGCGAATCACGCGTCCCTCTTGGAAGAATGTGCACCACCTGGAGACATTGCTACGGTCCATACAATCATCCCCATACACGCCACGCACGTCCCTGTGAATTTCACTGGGTTTATGCCCTTTGGCCCACAAAAATCGAACAACACTTCTCTGTTCCTCACAGGTGGACGACTGTAGCATGCGCGCCATCTTTGTTGCATAGTTCAAGCTTCTCTCGCAAGAGGTGCACCTGAGAAAAAAATACCATCTGTAGTGAAAACTTCAAACTATATCTCTGTGAAATTTCAACATTCTAGCTGCGATACCAAGGCAGAAAAAAATTATTGTGTGTTACTTTCCGATCCGCCCTCGTATGTAAAGTTTCAAGTCGATCCAATGATTTTAAGTAGGTGAAAATCGCGTTAAAAGATTCAGTTACATCGATAGATGCAGGTCAAGCTAATATAAAGCGTGTAAAAATCACAATTATTTAAATGGCGCTTTGCCGATTGATGCATTACATCGTCTACTTAATTCCTACTTCCATTCAAAGTACAAATAAAACAATTTGAATTATCAACCCCAGCGAAGATTTAACAAGTGGTTAAAACAGAGCATGTTTGTATTAGGCTTCTTCAAAACTCAATGCTAAACATTTCAGACCGTGCGCAGTCTCAGTATTGCATGTTGTTTACTAGCAAGTTCTTCTTCTTCTTCTTCTTCTTTCAGCTCTACAGTCCCTTATGAGCCCTGGCTGCTCTTAAGACACCACTTCACGCATCCCTGTCCAACGTTCTCCTCCATCCCCGGACCCCGAGCTTTCGAAGGTCCTTCTCTATTCCATCCATCCATCCATTTCAGCTTCGGTCTTCCTCCTCTTCTTCATCCATCTGGTCTCAGTAGTGTAAGCTTTCTAGAAATATTGTCCTCCTCCATTCTCATTATATGACCCACCCATCTCAGTCTGTCAATTTTAATAACATTTACAATATCTGGGTCTGAATACAAATTGTAGATTTCATTATCCGTCATACTCCACGACCATTTAAAGGTCCCAGGATCTTCCTCAGGATTTTTCTTTCAAAGATTCTCAGTCTTTCTCAATTCTCTTTGCTAAGTGTCCAGCATTCACTGCCATAAATAGCAACTGGTCCCAGTATGGTTTTATAAATTTTTAATTTTGCATCCATACTTAGAATGTGTGATTTGAATTGGTCCTTAAGTGCATAATAACATCTGTTGGCTTGGAGAATTCTGCTCCTTATTTCCTTATTAATATTATTGTCATCAGTGATTATAGTGCCCAGATATTTATATTCATGTACAATTTGAAATTTATATTTGCCTATTTCTAATCGGTCTTTGGCTACAGATCTGTTGGAGATCTGCATAAATTTTGTTTTTTCTTCATTCATTTTGAGTCCCATAGATTCTGCTGCTACGGATGTGGCATTAAAAGCTTCAGTTATAGATTTCATGGTCCGGCCAATAACTATATCGTCAGCATATGCCATTTTCTGGATGGATTTACTATATATTGTACCATTGATATTAACAGAAGAATATGGACTGAATATATCTACAGAGAAAACAAAAATTATGGCATTTCAAGGTGTATATCCTGTCAGAATTAAAATTGTGTTTGGCAATAACATTTTGGAGCAGGTGAATAATTTTACATATCTAGGATGAAGAAGAAAAAGATGTAAATGAAAAAAATACAAAATTTTAAAGAATTTTCAGATTAATAAATTCTATCTTCAAGCCACAGTTAGTCCAAAAACATTCAACACTAAAAGTGTATAAAACACTGGCTCTTCCAACTCTTTTGTATGGTAGCGAAGTATGGATGTTGAAACAGAAGGATATACAGAGACTTAGATCTGCTGAAATGAGATACCTTCGGAGCACTGCAGGATACACACTACTAGATCACAAACAAATGAAGACATCTTAGAAGAATTACACATGGAATCTTTAGAAAACAAAATTTGTGAATATAAGTCAAGATGGATGCAACATGTTCATCGAATGGAAGATCACAGGATACCCAAACAAATGTTAAGATATTAACCTGCAGGAAGAAGAAGACCAGGACGTCCACTCAAAGGATTTCTGGATTGTGTTTTTCTTGAGGCCGAAACAGGTCAACAAATGGCCTAAATTTGTGAATGTACTATGATGATGATAACTTTGGCATCTCTCAGAACCTTCTCAAGTGCAATGTTGAACAGACTTTTTCCTCGCCAAAAGTCGTTTTACACAAAGGCAGCTGGCTAATGTTCCAAACAGTTTCTCAACAGTACATTTTTTTTACAAGAATGGGGTTGTCAGCCCCGTGTCTCAACCCCCAACCTGGAGGACCAGCAAGTTAGTTGTGATAAAATGACGTGCGTAGGCCTACAAATTAGTATGCCCAGTGGAATACCCTTTCCGTTCTTCTCGATCACGGGCATCTTTAGATAAACCCCCACTCTTAATGGCCAATTTACTGCTATATCCCTAGTTTGGTTATTAAAAATGCTCCTCTGACTATAGATTTCTGAATTATAACAGAAATTCTGATATTGCAGAATAATTAAAAATGACAACCATTGTTCATTACATACAACAATGCAGATAAGACTGTTTTCAGCACGTGAAAAGAATGGAACATATCGAAATACCACGACACATGCTTCACTAGACACCGCAGGGGAAGGGGCATACTGGAAGAGCTCACAAGAGATGGTATAACAGGCCACTAGGCCAACAACGTGACAGTTTGATTGTATGTATGCACACCTTTTGTTGTGATCATTTCTGAGTTTACTTGGTATAATCAATGAACATACATGATTTTTGTGAAATATCTTAAACTAAATATATTCAAACTATTAGATAGAATTACACAATACAGAGATGAATGGATGGACCACATCAATAGAATGGTTAACAACAGAATTCCGACACAGATTATTCATTACAAACCACTAGGACAAAGAAATGTTGGAAGACCCAGTAAAAGATAGACCAATTCTAATATGAGATCCGAACAGACTGGCAGGTCTAATCCTTGATGCTGCTGATGATGATGATAACTTGATAACAACCTCAATTGCTTCATTTCTTCAGAATTAGCTACAATTAGTAAAGAGATTTTGAGATATTTTAGGGAATAGTTTAGGGGACAATTTGAAAACTACTGTCTCCTTCTTCTTCTCCTCCTCCTTCTTCACCTCCTCCTTCTTCGCCTCCTCCTTCTCCTCCTCCTCCTCATCCTTCTTCTTCTCCTCCTCCTTCTTCACCTCCTCCTTCTTCACCTCTTCCTTCTTCTCCTCCTCCTCCTTCTTCACCTCTTCCTTCTTCACCTCTTCCTTCTCCTCCTCATCCTTCTCCTTCTCCTCCTTCACCTCTTCTTTCTCCTCCTCATCCTTCTCCTCCTTCTTCTCCTCCTCCTTCTTCACCTCATCCTTCTCCTTCTTCTTCTTCTTCTCCTTCTCCTTCTTCTCTTTCTTCTTCTTCTTCTTCTCCTCCTCCTTCTCCTCCTCCTCCACATCCTTCTCCTCCTCATCCTTCTCCTCCTTCTTCTTCTTCTTCTTCTCCTTCTTCTTCTTCTTATTCTTCTTCCTGTACGCATGAAAGCTGGCAGCTTGTTGCGTGTTCGTTCACTTCAGGTTCGGGGTATGGTGAAGTCCTTCCATCGTAGTTGTGGTCTTCCTAAAGGCGAAGAAGGACCAGACTAAAAGATACACCCATCGAAGAAGAAGGGCTAGTAACTCATTTCCAAGATGTAAAATTTTCACTAAAGGCCAACACGCACACACTATTGAGTAACACTAAGAAATTGGGACTGGAAGCAAATATCAGTAAAATTAAATATATGGTCACACGTAGAAATTCAGTATATAATGGAAATGGACAGCTAAGGACAAATGAGGGAAATTTTGAGGAAGTGGCTGAATTCAAATACCTAGGAACAATAATCACAAATAGGAACGAGATGCAGAAAGAAATTAAACATATGCTCAATTCTGGAAATGCGTGCTATTATGCATTGCAGAGACTTTTGATGTCCCAACTCCTTTCAAAAAACGTTAAGCTGAAAATATATAAAACTATTATTCTACCAGTTATATTATATGGGTGCGAAACATGGACTCTTACTTTAAGGGAGGAAAGGAGATTACGGGTATTTGAGAATAAAGTTCTTAGGAAATTTTTTGGACCAAAGAGAGATGAACAGACAGGTGAATGGAGAAGACTACTTAACAATGAACTACATGGTCTTTATAGGAAGCTAGATATAATAAGAACAGTTAAGTCTCGTAGACTGCGATGGGCAGGACATGTTGCGCGTATGGGGAATGAAAGACGTGCATGGAAACTTCTTGTAGGAAAGCCAGAAGGAAAACGCCCAGTTGGTAGACCAAGAATGAGGTGGGAGAACAACATTAACTATGATTTGAGGGAAGTAGATAATACAGGGAATGATTGGAAAGCATTGGCTCAGGATAGGGATGTATGGAGAGCTTATGTCCGCGCGGCCATGAACCTACGGGTTCGATAGTGCCCGTGAGTAAGTAAGTAAGCACAGAGTCATTCACAATAATAAACAAATCCAAAACAAAACACTTAAAATGTACAACAAGAAATGAAAAAATAAGTAATCTGAACATCAATAATCCCTCCATGGTATCTTTACCCTGTTGTGGTGGAGTGGCTTGCGTGCTTAAATGATCCTGAGAGCTATGCCGGCGGTAGCATTGCTGCCGATAGGGTTACCCATGCCGGACTGGTCGAAGGTGATAAGCCAGACGAAAAAAGTACCTTGGTCGAAAGAGTGACGATCTTTCACCGTAAAAATACAACCGCCAAGAAATGCGGACATGGGTTCAACTGGGGTAAAATTTTCCGGAGGTCAAATAGTCCCCCATTCGGTTCTCCGGGCGGGGACTACTTCAGGGAACCCATGCCAAAGGCTCAAACACAGGGACATGTTCCTAGGAACATGGAATGTTAGGACTTTATACAATAGCGGGGCACTAGAGATATTAACGCGGGAATTAGATAAATCGCCCTTGGATATAGTCGCTTTACAGGAAGTTAGGTGGACAGGAGAAGGTAGTCAGGAATCAGGAAGCTTTGCATTATACTACGGGGGTGCAGAAAGACCTGCACTGGAAACGGGTTTTTTAGTCAGAAAGAGGATCCTATCCGCTATCCAAGATATTAAGTTTGTTAGTGATAGGGTATCATACATAATTCTAAAGGGTAAACGACATGATTTTATAAGTGTAAATGTACATGCCCCCACAGAAGATAAAGATGACAAGATCAAGGATGAGTTCTATGAAGAATTAGAATGCTTATTTGATAGCCTTTCACGATATTATATGAAAATTGTCTTAGGAGATTTTAATGCAAAAGTGGGGCGGGAAGATATATTCAAACCAACAATAGGCAAATTCAGTCTTCATGAAGATAGTAACGACAACGGGGTTAGATTAGTCACATTTGCCACATCAAAGAATCTCATTGTTAAGAGCACAACATTTCAGCATAAGGATATTCATAAATACACCTGGACGTCCCCAGATGGAGAAACTCGGAACCAGATAGATCATGTATTAGTGGACAAACGCTGGCACAGAAGCATCATCGATGTTAGATCAGTTAGAGGGACAGACTGCAATTCGGATCAACATCTGGTCAGAGTGAAAATCAGACAACGGCTATCGCTTATGAGAGGAACAAAAGCTAAAGATGATTCTGTAAAATTTGAATTAAAAACTTGAAAAATGTTGAAATGCGGCAAGAATACCAAATCAAAATTGCTAATAGATTTGAAGTAGTGGAATCTTCAGAGGACAATGTTGCAAACGAAGAAGAAACTGATATAAATAAAGAATGGGAGGCTATAATAATAATAATAATAATAATAATAATAATAATAATAATAATAATAATAATAATAATAATAATAATAATAAATTGTCAGCATCAGAAAGCATTGGTTGTTTAAAAAAGAGGCAAAACAAGAAATGGTTTGATGAGGAATGTGCCGACATTGTAAAGAAAAAAAGTTAGCAAATATGAAATGGTTATGTGAGCCAAATGAGGTAAATTTAGAGCAATTGGGTAGTATTAGACGGGAAACCACCAAGTTACTAAAGAGTAAAAAGAGGGAATATTTGAGAGAGAAGATTAATGATCTTGAAATGAATGCAAAAATTAGGAACATTAGAGAATTATATCATGGGATTAGTATAGAGTAGAAAGGGTTTCAGGCTAGAACAAACATAATTCGGAATGAAAATTGGGATATGATTGCAGATTCCAGGAGTATATTAAATAGATGGAAAAGTTACTTTAATCAGCTATTAAATGTACATACAGAACAGGACATTGAGGAGGATAATTTACAGACAGCAGAAATGCTAGTCGCAGAGCCAAGTGCATTATAGGTTGAAATGGCGATTGAAAAATTGAAGATGCATAAAGCATCAGGTTAAGATGAGATCCCAGCAGAACTGATAAAATCAGGGGGAGAAAAATTGATGGACAAGATACACTGGTTGCTTAGTATGATTTGGGAAAAAGAAACTCTTCCAGATGAATGGAAGGAATCAATAATTATCGTACCAATTTATAAGAAAGGAGATAAAACTGATTGCAACAACTACAGGGGCATCTCATTACTTTCAACTTCGTACAAAATTCTAACAAATATATTAGTAAGCAGACTTACTCCCTACATGACATTCTAGGAGATCATCAATATGCATTTAGAAGAAAGAGGTCTACAACAGATCAGATTTTTAGTATAAGACAGATTTTAGAAAAGAAATGGGAATGTTGCACGTATGGGGAATGAAAGACTTGCATGGAAGCTTCTTGTAGGAAAGCCAGAGGGAAAACGGCCAGTTGGTAGACCAAGAATGAGGTGGGAGAATAACATTAACTATGATTTGAGGGAAGTAGATTATACAGGGAATGATTGGAAAGCACTAGCTCAGGATAGGGATCTATGGAGAGCTTATGTCCGCGCGGCCATGAACCTACGGGTTCGATAGTGCCAGTAAGTAAGTAAGAACATCAGTGATACAAATATAGAAAAAGTAAAAATCATAAATATCTTGATTCAACTGTAAATGGAAAAAACTATATAGAGGAAGAAATTGGTGAAAGAATTTCTTTGGGTAATAAAGCCTACTATGCAAATACAATACTATTCAAATGTAAACTTGTCTCCAGATTAACCAAAGTTAAACTGCATAATACAGTAATAAGACGGATTGTAACTTATGGCTGTGAAGGAGTCTGATAAACAAAAACTATTAATCTTTGAAAGGAAGATCTTATGGAGAATTTTTGGACCAATTAGAGAAAGCGATGGAACATGGCTTATACGAATGAACTCTGAATTAAATAATGTAATACGAAATAAAAATGTAATAAACCACATTAAAGCTCAAAGACTGCGCTGGTTTGGATGTATAAATAGAATGCAGGAAGACAAGCTTGTAAGAAGAATATACAAATGGAAACCAATATGCACCAGAACAGCTGGACGTCCAAAAAACAGATGGCAGGATGATGTTATAAAAGATATATTAGAAATGAAAATTGAAAATTGGCCAATCTGTATCCAGAATAGATCTAGGTGGAAAAAAAAAAATTGTTGAGGAGGCCAAAACTTCCATGAGGTTGTAGTTGAAGAAGAAGAAGAAGAAGAAGAGCTATTCACAAAGTAAGCCAGGCTGATAAATTAGGAAAACTATTGTAAGACACAAAATTTAAAAAAAAATAGATAAAAGGAAAATAGATAAGGTTTTCATATGGCTAAAATGGCAATCAAGAATAAATTGCAAAATTTGTGATGTAACAGCTGTTAATTCTAATGAATGTCAAGGTTTGCCATATCGATTGACGCAGGCGCGTGACAAACAGGAATAGGACATGATAATGTAGATAGTCCTAGGTCACCTACTGGAACAATGCAACCTGTCATCTGCAAATTACTCCACACTAAGTCACAAGGTAATTCTGCAACTTACTTTCTGTCATTCAGAATTCAGGTTTTCATAAACTCTGTATTGCTACAGAAAAATAAAATTGGTTCAAAATGTATTGTAAAATTTCCACTATAAACTATAAAAATTTTCAAGCTTCTTTCAAAATAAATGATAGTTTTAAAAAACTAAAAACAACACGCTTTATTAGAAAACCGAACTAAAAAAATGAAAAATAATTTTAATTTCCAACACGCTTGGGATAAATAATTTTACCATCAAAAGCGTGGGGTGCTTTTATCAATTAATATATTTGATAATAAACAGATATTGGTAAAAGTAAAGTCTCTAAGAAGAAAATGTAAAAATCATAAAAACCACCCCACGCTGTTGATGGTAAAATTATTTATCCCAAGCGTGTTGGAAATTAAAATTATTTTTCATTTTTTTAGTTCGGTTTTCTAATAAAGCCTGTTGTTTTAGTTTTTTATAAGTATTATTTATTTTTTATTTTTTGGCTTTAATATTTTACACAATAAAATAAAAATGTAAATGTCTTTAAATTCGATATTATTGTAGTATGAGCTAAAAGTAATACTCTTCTAAAAAAACCCCAGCCGGATTTCAACCAGCGACCTATGGATTACTGGAATTATATACCACTACAATTCACCGCTCTACCAACTGAACTCTTACAACGATTGACTAAAAAGTCGACAAGCCCGCAACCTATTAAACCAGTTTTCATTTTTTTGATTTTCTGATGATTCTGGCCAGGATTTTAGAAACAAAATATGAAATTATTGTATTGTCACGGGTCCTTTACAAGTATACAAAGTTTCAAGTCGATCCAATGTTTCTAAGTGAGTGAAAATCGTGTTCAAACATTCCGTTACATAGATACAAAGACACTTCTTTTGATTATCTGACGATTCTGGCCAGGATTTTAGAAACATTTATGAAATATTGTATTGCCACGGGTCCTTTATAAGTATACAAAGTTTCAAGTCGATCCAATATTTCTAAATGGGTGAAAATCGTGTTCAAAAATTCCGTTACATAGATACAAATACACCTTTTTTTACTTTCTGATGATTTTGGCCAGGATTTTAGAAAATAAATATGAAATTATTGTATTATCGCGGGTCTTTTACACGTATAAAAAGTTTCAAGTCGATCCAATGATTTTAAGTGGGTGAAAATCGCGTTGAAAAATTCCGTTTGAGGGAAGAGTTATGGTTAGGATTTGATTTGTGCCCCAATGTTGGGTGACATTTGAGAGAGTGTTAATTAAGGGGTAGGTAAAGGGTGATAGATTTATCACAGGATGTGAGTTTAAGACAAGGTGAAGGATTTAACTTGAAGGATATTCCCGTAATGTGGGAATTTTATGCTCGCGGTCTAGTCAGGTTGGGTGCGATGAGGGTAACTTATCACAGGGATAACGAGGGAACTTCGTACGGGCAGCTACAGTTTTCTCAATAATTGGAGTTCAATATTTACTTGATTTATTTTGAATATAATTCAAAATACATATTATATAATAAATGACGACACTTGATGATACGTTGTTTTAGCGATCTGAATTTTCAATAGAATAGTGAAGAATTATTAATAAAATAATATAAAAATTATGGATAAGTAATTAGTATATTTTCTCCCCTTCGATATCTGGGAGGCTTCTCGCAATTATTGATGTTCTCCCTTGGCTAGTTGGGAGGCTTCTGTTACTGTACGAGTCTCAATTTGATATCTTAGAAAAAAACTTCAGTATTCATTCGATTATTCAGATCGCTACAGGAGAAGGGATACACTTGATTTCTATTGGCTTAAACATATGTGGACATATATTACATATATATAAAGGTGTGACTTTTCGAGTCACTTATTTACAATGTTGCCAATTTGTTCCTAGTTGGGCCTTGGGTTTTTATTAGGGGCCTAACAGCTCATTTAAATAATAATAATAATATATAATAATAATAATAATAATAATAATAAGAAGAAGAAATGTGCACTCAGGTTGAGCATTAGTGGTGGTTTAGTCTTTACTGTAGTCTGTAATGGGTTTTGTCCTTTTCGCACATGTTATGATGTGGTATTTGCTACATCTTTGTCCACATAACACACACTTACATTCTTCGGTCGGCTCGTGGAATTTCTTGTTTGTACATATTTTGTTGTGAAATCCGTGTACTGCGAGTCGTGTTGTGACGTGTCTCTGGGGGTTGCACTCTCTGGTCCATCTGTCGTCCAGCATGGCAGTTGTGGTGTAGAAATCTATGTCTATTTCCTTCTTCTTCCTATTTCTGATGCTTATGAATTTCTGGTATGGTTCTGTGGATTGTAGATAGAATTGGGTTCTTATGTCCTCTATGAAGTAGGTCTCTCTCATGAGTTCATAAGCGAAACGAGATGGCGCTGTTTTTCCTATTCTCAGGATCCGTTTCATGAACATTGCTTTGACTTTTTCGATCCTTATCAGATCTCCGATCTTACGTTTTTCCCAAATTATCTCTATTCCATATGTTATAACTGGTGCCACTGTCGTTTTGAATAACTGCATTGCTGTACCTGTCGATAAGTTGGCCAGATTCGGGATATTGTATGATGTTCGGATGGCTGCCGCTGTTCTTTCTTGGATGTGTATTCCGAAGGACGTTGCTGTTGTCTGTAGAGTGAATCCTAAATATTTGTATTTTCCCACTTTTTGTAGTGGTTGATTGAGTAGTGTTATGTTGTCTTTTGATGTTGATTTTCCCCCTTTTCTAAATGTCATCTGGGTTTTCTCTTCATTTATCTGCACGTTGTTCTCCTGTGCCCAGATCTCTAATCTTTTTATTGCTTTTTTGTATGTCCTCCTTTTCTGTTGCTCCTATCACCATATCGTCTGCATATAAGATTAGTTTTGCTTTCGAGTTTTCCTCGATTATGGTGTTCACGTCTGCTATATAGATGTTAAACAGTGTGGGGCTCATGGGATCTCCTTGCAGAACTCCGTTCGTCTGTACGATATCTTCCGAAATTTCAACATTGTTGTTTACTTGGACTATGTTTCGCTGTAGGCAGGCTTCGATTATTCTCATTAGTGGGTCTCCCTTTCCGATCATCTGTTTCAGTTTCTCAATGAGCTTTTGTCTGTTTATTGAGTCAAAAGCCTTCTTGAAATCGACGAAGACTGCATGGTACTTCCCTCTTGTATGTCTTAGGGCGTCTTCTATTTGGTCCATTAGATATTTCACTGCTTGTACAGTGCTTCTGCCTTTCGTAAATCCAAACTGGTTTTCCGGGATGTGTCCCTTGGTCGCTTCTAGGAGTCTTTCATTGAGGATCTTTGTGAACACTTTAAAAGGAGGCGTTTTCTAGCGCTACTCCTCTGAATGAATCAGGTGATGTTCTGTCCCCCTTTTCCTTTATATAGTATCTTTAGGGTCACTGTGTTCCATCTGTCTGGTATTTCTCCTTTCTGTATGCATTTGTTCATCAAGTCTTTCCATAGTTCCTCTAAGTTGTCGAGCGATTCTTTGTGGTGTTCCATGTAGATGTTGTCTGGGCCTGCAGATTTTTTGTTATTCCCTCCATTTATTGCCTTTCTGAGTTCTTGTTATGTTATCGGTTCTTGGATCTGTGTGAGTTTCGTTTTGTCCAAGTCATATGCTCGGTCCAAGTCCTGCTTATTCAGTAGGTCTGAGAAGTGGCTTTCCCATTTTTGTATGTGAATTTCTCCTGTTGTGGGTGAGATCCTCTTTTTCAGTGCTATAAACGGATTTGATTTTGCGTCCTCCGCTAGCTTTCTTCCTTGTCTTTCTGTATATTCTTCTCTTTTTCTTTTTAGTATTCCTTTGTAGTTCCTTCTCTTTTCTGCGTACTTGGTTAGGTCTTCCTGTCGTTTGTAGGTTTTTGCTATGTGTAGTGCATGCAATGTTTCTTTCCTTTCCTTGTAGGATTCTTGGTCGAACCATATTTGTGCATGTCTTCTTTTTCTTACTTTTATAGCTTTCTTCATCACTTCGGGAGATTTCTAGGGCTTCTTCGAGTTTGCCTTCTTCTATTAGATCCCTTGCTTTCTCGATGTTTTCTTCGTTGAGTTTTATTACTTCCTGTTGTATTTGCCTGGTTAATATATTTGGTCCATTCGCTTCTTTCCTCGTTTGTGGTATTTTCATATGGAAACTTGTCATTATCGGGATGTGTTTCCGTATGGGTGCCGCTGCGGAGTTCCATAGCCCGTTTTGTTTGATTAGTTTTAGATTTTCTCCTTTAAAGAATACTAGATCGATCGTGCTGTGGCCGTTCTGTGCGAAATAAGTTGGGGTCTCCTTTTTATTCGCTATTTTGAACCCTTCCTCTTCTAGAGTCTCTAGCAGAATGTGTGTTTTGGCAGTTTCCTTATCGAGCCTGCAGTTAAAGTCTCCGGCGAGTATTACATTTTTATCTGTTTTTGTTTCTTCGATGGCTGTTGATATTTTATCTATTATGTTTTCGATGGGAGCACTTGGTTGTATGTATATTCCTATTATTGTTACTGTGGAGGTTTGTACTATTATCATGTTTTCCTCCTTGGTAATTCCTTCAATGTCTCCTGTTCTCCCTTTTATGAAACATGTGACTCCCCCTGCTGGTCTTCCCTCCGTCGGGGTTGCTAGTGCATGTATGGCGTAGTAACCTTGCAATTCTATGTCTTCGGTAAGGAAGGTCTCTGTGAGTATCATGACGTCCGTATTGTCTATTGTCTTCTTTGGTATGTAGGGTAGTGCATTTCTTATTCCCTCTATGTTCCATAGTAGTATGTTTATTTCCTTATTCTGCTGGGGTTCATTTTTCTTTGCCACGTTCTTGTTTAAGTTATTGTAGTTCCGCCCCGTCGTCTTCTTCCCTTCTCCATGAGTATCTCCGAAATCGAAATCTTCTGACCTTAATTCCTCGTGGCCAGAAATCCGCGTTCTGTGCGTCTTCCAGGTAGATGTAAGGGAAACCGATCTTGAAAGCTTTTCTGTCTCCTAGGGTGTGAAGTTCTTCACATTCTATATTACCCTTAATGCCGTTTCTTTCCAGGAATTTTCTTATGTTGCTTTCGGTGGTGTTGCGTTTGAGTCTTCCTATGTACATCCAGGCCATCTTTTCCGCCGCTTCCAGTTCGTAGTCTTCTTTCCTGTGCCCTTGCCCGGTTATATACGTTCTGCTGTCTTCTATGTATCTTATTTCCTTTTCTGTTTCTTTCTGATAATTTCTGTTCTTTTCTTCGAAAGTGTTGGTGTTTTCTTCATCTCTCATGTTATTTGTCTCATTTAAAAACCGTTAGTTTAAATTAATTTTAATTTGTAGTACGTTGTTATCATTTAACTGATAAGTATCTAAATTTATATTTCAAACTTCATAGGGCTATAGTTACATTTCTCTTGTCACTCATAAATATTATGTTGAATGACATTTTACTCTGTTTTCAAATGGACGTTCTGACACATTTCCAATAACAAAAGGTTTGGTATCTATTGTATTCAGGTACCTGGGTCTACCTTTGTCATCCCTGTCTTCTAGACTTTCTGGCTTCAACTACATTGGAATAACCCAAATTTAACAAAGAAGTCGTCTTAGTCATTTATAATAAGAGGAAATCAACTTTTATATAATTAATAAAATCAATTCATTAATACGATTTCTAAGGCTTACAACTCAATGGTATTAATAAGCTGTTAGTTTATGCTGATGATATAGTATTGTTGGCCGATAGCGAGGAGATACTAAAGGACAACACGCACACACTATTGAGTAACACTAATAAATTAGGACTGGAAGTAAATATCAATAAAACTAAATATATGGTCACACGTAGAAATAAATTATATAATGGAAATGGACAGCTAATGACAAATGAGGGAAATTTTGAGGAAGTGGCTGAATTCAAATACCTAGGAACAATAATCACAAGTAGGAATGAGATGCACAAAGAAATTAAACATAGGCTCAATTCTGGAAATACATGCAATTATGCATTGCAGAGACTCTTGATGTCCCAACTCCTTTCAAAAAACGTTAAACTGAAAATATATAAAACTATTATTCTACCAGTTATATTATATGGGTGCGAAACATGGACTCTTACTTTAAGGGAGGAAAGAAGATTACAATTATTTGAGAATAAAGTACTTAGGAAAATTTTTGGACCAAAGAGAGATGAACAGACAGGTGAATGGAGAAGACTACTTAACAATGAACTACATGGTCTTTATACTCGTAGGAAGCCAGATATAATAAGAACAGTTAAGTCTCGTAGACTGCGATGGGCAGGACATGTTGCACGTATGGAGAATGAAAGACTTGCATGGAAGCTTCTTGTAGGAAAACCTGAGGGAAAACACCCAGTTGGTAGACCAAGAATGAGGTGGGAGAATAACATTAACTATGATTTGAGGGAAGTAGATTATACAGAAAATGATTGGAAAGCATTAGCTCAGGATAGGGATGTATGGAGAGCTTATGTCCGTTCGGCCATGAACCTACGGGTTCGATAGTGCCAGTGAGTAAGTAAGTAAGTTATACGATTTGTAATAAATTTCTGATTAATTAAAGTCCAAACTCGATATGTATATCTATATTACATCTTAATATCAAATTTAAGTAATTTAATTAAATATATAGTTAATTTGAAACTAAAAAACCATATGGAGGGAAATCGGGTTATACGTTACAGACAGATAGATACAGGTCAAGCTAATATAAAGCGTGTAAAAAAGGTGTTTAGCACTTAAGCAAAGGTCCACCGCTGTGGTCTCGAGGTAGCGTGCTGCCTTGTCACGCAGCGGGCCAGGGTTCGATCCCCGGTTGGGGCAGTTTTTCTGGGTGAGGTTTCATCGGGGTTTTTCCTCACTGTAAGACAAATGTCAGGAAAAGTTTAAGGCCCAAACGGTCCCCGAATTCATATGGCCATCGCAATCATCATCATTCATATTCATCTTAGGTTGGGATTGGGGTTCTCCTGGCGCACCACTATCATCATCACCCATCATATAATCAGGGCAACGTAACCCCGCCTTCCAGGCGCCCCAACCTCAGAAGTGGGTTACAATTACGCCATTGTCAGGAGAGAACACCCGAAATGTCTAAAAGGCAAACTGGGGGGATATAAAAAAAGCACTTAAGCAAAGTAATGTGTTGGTATGCAATTGGAATAATGCTAATTTAAAGTTAGACAATTTATAATATTTTTTTTATAATTTCCCATGGTTGGGAATACTAGTTGTTATCATAAGTGTGCCACGAGTGATTTCCAAATTATCGATAAATTCATGACTCACGAAGTGAGGAGTGAATTTAGGGTCTATCTAGAGAATTTGGAAATCAAGAATGGCATTTGACTATTTAACGAATAAAATTAAGCCGTTTACTCACAAATCATTATTTAACTGTAGTTATTATAAAATGTTTATATATTTAATGTAAACGGCGATGTTTGAAAACAAGTGAGAAACGTTTGTTATGCTTCATTTGTTCACTGCAACCAGATCATATTATGTATTTCCAAAGGATCGCAATATTGTAAGAATGCACCCTAGTGGAGAAAAAAAAATGAAACGTCGAACTGTTTATAGCCAACATTCCATCCATCCATAGTAATTCTGCCCGAGGGCAGGTCTTTCATTGCAATCATAGCATTTTCATGCTATGCTTTGCAGCTTTACTAGGGAAATAGATGTGGTAGCTTCCCGTTGCTTTCCACACTGCTGAGGGATGATGATGATGATGATGATATAATGATAAGGACGATGATGATGACCATATGATTTCGGGGACCGTTTGGGCCTTAAAGTTTTCCTGACATTTATCTTACAGGCGAGGAAAAAACCCGATAAAAACCTCACCCAGGAAAACTGCCCCGACCGGTCATGGAACCCGGGCCCGCTGCGTGATAAGGCAGTACGCTACCTCGAGACCACAGCGGTGGAACATAACCAACAGTATAGTTTATTAATTAATTTCTGATGTAAATTATATTTGTCTGGAACGTAAATGCCTGGGTAATAATACGTTTAAGAAAGTGCAAGCAGTGGTTTCTTTTTATTGTGCTATAATCAATTACTACCATTTTTTTTATTATATCCCGTAAGCACTATCTGTTTACATTCGTGCACTATATATACAATCTGCTAGCCGTATTTCTTAGAGAGTCAGTCACTGCAAAATAGTGTTCTGACCTATTCCGATTGAGGGTCTTTCCACTTTTCAGCGGTTGCCCTTTTACCAGCCGGCTGCTGGCCCTTCACATCCACATGTGTCAATCACAGAGGTAGATGGTCAACAGCCAGTGTAGGGGTGACATGTGGTTAGCATGTCGAGTCCCCCAGCCGTTATAGCTGGTTCCTCAACCTGGAGCCGCTACTTATTGTAGCTACCCAGCGTTCTTTAATATGATGAACTTACTTGATAAATTCCAGGTGAACACGACTGTGATTGGTTGTAAATCAAAATTTATTGAAACGCGATTGGTCATTGACTCCCATTTTGGGGCATGAGTTATATAGTCACCTTAATGCAAATGTTGGACGTTTGTTCTCAATTACGCTTTAACAACTGGACTGATTTGTATCAAACTTGATATGTTCACAACATTGATATACGATTATAGGCAATTAATAATAAATTGCACTTGTGGTTAAGGCCCTGCGCTACAAGCCAGAAGGTCGAAGGTTCGAGCCCCGTGGGGGTCAGAATTTTAAATTGACCCAAACCCTCTGGCGGTACTATGGTCCTTGGGTCGACTCAGCCTCTAACGGAAATGAGTACCAGGCATTTGTTCTGTGGGTAAAGGTGGCCATCACGCAGGGCTGAAAACTCGGCTGACATCAAGTGCTGATTGTCTAGAAAAAATGGGAGCCTTAACCTCCCCAAAAGGGCCTTCTGAGGTCTGTCGTGAGATCTCTTTACTTTAATCAATATTGCATCGGCCGCGGTGCACTAGAGATTGTGTCCATTGCTTCTGGTCTTGAGGGTAGCAGGTTCAAACCCGGCCGGGGTCGATGGATATTTTTAGGATGGAAAAATCCAAGGAGCAAGCCCTCCAGGAGGGACTTTAAGCCGTGAGTCCTGAGTTTGAAGATTTCAGGCTCATAAAAGATCCTTAAGCCTGAATAAAAAAAGCATCTAAGCAAAATTTAGCGATCTCAACATCCTAGTAATACCTTAGTTGCCTGTTAGATGTCTCATTGGGTCTGTATGTTGACCGCAAATAATGTAACTGGGAACTCTAGCAAAGGAGAGGCTATAACTAGAGACCGGATGTTAGGGAAAATGCTTACAGTTATTTATTATAGATATTGTAAAAGTGACTTCATATAAGTTCATACCGACGACCCTAGAGTTGTTTTCCTTGAAGTTAATTTTGCCTATAAATGCCTATTTCAACTTACAATGCCTATATATGCATATTTGCCATTTTTCTCGAAATTAACTTGGTATTTCAATTAAATTAATTGAAATGGACAAACTTGATGACACATATCTATTATTTTTTATGTTGATAACACTGAATTCAGTCTGTAGTCCTCGTTCACAGACAGGTGCTTCAAAGACAAAGTTGTGCGACAAGTGTATGTGGTTTTTTTTTTTTTTTTTTTTACCTTTGGAACAGTTGTTTCACGATGCCTAAAGAACGGACAACAGTGAAAGAGTATAAGACAAACTGACTAATTTCGTGAAAGAATTTGGTGCGGAAATATTCTCAAGTGACATTGTTTTGCAAAGTGTGTAAAATGTGAGTGAATTGCGCGAAGAAGTGCAATGTTTCGCAGCAAGTAGGTCTATGCTGTTTGTCATCGTCCTTTCAAGTATTAGGCCCAGTGGCCCGTTACGGTCTCCCGCCCCGAAGGTCGACCCACAGATCTTCTGCCTCGAGGAATGTAGTGAAGAATTTGTTTTGGTATTCTGTGACGATCCATGCGCTGAATATGGGCTAGCCAATTGTTTCTATATTCTTGGAGGTATTCAGATATAGGTACGATGTTTAACTCTCTGGCTATTGTTGAATTTCTTTGGTGGTCTAGAAGGCTATAACCTGCAGTTCGTCGCAGAAATTTCATCTCCGTGGCTGTAACATGACGGTCATCCTCGATTCTGATGGTCCAAGCTTCACTGCCATAACAGATTATGGGTCTAGCGAGAACTTTATAGATTTTCATTCTTGTGCGTCTCTGCACTTTTGATGGTTTAAAAACTTGGTTGATAATTCTTAAAGCTTCATTATAGTTTTGTATTTTAATGGATATATCACATTCCTCATTATAAGTTAGATTATATCCTAAGTATTTAAATGAATTTACTTGCTCTAATATTGAATTCTGAATACTATGCTGTTTGTATAAAGGCAAAACAAATTCCAAAATCGTATCTGATATCTTCGTATGCTATTGATAGCATATGTTTATATTATTTACGTAAGGCTGTAAAAAATTTGTTGTGGTCTACTTTTTGTAAGAGCCTATTTTGAACTTTTTAAGTGCCGGACTCTAGCTGTAACACAACGTGGGGCTACACCATTATAGACAGAACCAATATTGAAGGATAATTAACATGTTTTATTAAAAACTATAAGGAATTCTTTTCTTTAAAACGAAAGAACAGCCAAAAAGTACGAATTAGCGGAACTGCCCCGTTCAAAATAGCACATCTGTTCACCCTAACTGTACAACTCTCTCCTTAATGTGTCCGTCGCCGTGGCGTAGTCGGTAGAGTCCCTACCTTCCACTCCGGCGACCCGGGTTTGATTCCTGGCGGGGTAGAGGATTTTAATCTCCACATTGGGTCTGGGCATGGACGTAGCGAGGTGGGTGCAGAGGGGTGCGCTTGATTTTCGACCAATTAACACTAGAGAGAATGATATTTTCTTCTATGCTAAAATAGCTGAAAATGTTAAAAATCTAACATAATATGAAGTTCACAAAACCCAAACCATGTGATATATTGATTTATTAAGTACCTGTCCCAGTGGAAATAATCATCGCCAGTACACCAGAAAATTCTAGACCTATATTATGAACGGGTAACGCAGCATTCACTTCTCGAATTTGAGCCGAGTACCTGAGTTTGTTTTTCGACGCTTAGACGCTTGTAGAAACTTCGCGTGACTTTGATTGAAGCCGGGCCCGCTGCGTGACAAGTCAGCACGCTACCTCGAGACCACAGCGGTGGAGTTAGTTTAAAAAATGAAGGTAGTATTTTTGTATTTTTGATTTGTCCGTTTTTATCCTGGAAGGTACACAGTCGAAAAAAAATTGCACGCTCCTTAATCCAATGCTGGCTACGCCCATGGGTCTGGGTACGTGCACGCGTGTGTCCTGTCCTTATGTCTATGTGAGAAGCAAAGCAAGTTAAACAGGTTTAAAAAAAAAAGAAAATAGGTAAAACAAGTATGAGATCCAATATAAAAAATGCGAAATAACACGTGAGTAAATAATGATTTCAACCTTCCTCTGATTTATATAAGGTTTCCGAGAGTCATTCTCCACATTACGAAGACGAACGGAGTCTCATTTCTTACGGGAAGACTGACAATATTGTATTCAGTTGTAATTTGATATAAACCATGCATCTATACTTGAATGAGCATTAAAGATACGAATATAATTACAACAGTTCATGGGATGCACAGTAGACTTTCATAAGTGTAATACAGCCTGCTTCTACTGCTATGCACAGATTTTTAAATAACCACATTAAAGGTTAGTATACATATTGTACTAATATTATGTTGAAATACTAACATACTGAGAACAGAAATAATAATTATTATTATCATAAGTAATGCCACGAGTGATTTCTAAATTATCGATACATCCACGACTCACGAAGTGAGGAGTGAATTTATCTAGAGAATTTGGGAATCAAGAGTGGCATTTGTTAGGACTATTTAACGAATCAAATTAGGCTATTTACTCACAAATCATTATTTAAATATAGTTACTTTGAAATATTTATTTATTTAATGTAAACGGCGATGTTTGAAAACAAATGATAAACGTTACGTTTCGTTTCTCCATTCATTGCAACAAGATCATATAATGTTATATATTGCCATCTGGCGTGGGAAACTTGAAATATCATCGCAATATTATAAGAATGCATCCTAGCGGAGAAAAAATTAAACACTTCAAACTAATCAAACTATATTATAACCAAAATTATAGGTTATAATTGTATTTTTTAGTAAACAACTTGGTAAAATCATTACTTAAAAACACAATTATAGAACACAGAATTATCAAAAAGAACTCGGTAACATCATTATTTAAAAACACAATTATTGAACACACAATTGTCAAATTTGTATTTCGTCTATAACTTAATTTGAAGCACAGCCAAATCTTGTTTCTGCCATTTTGAACATTCAAATATGGCGGCTTTACTGTACGCTCAGTCACTGCAAAATAATGGTCAGACCTGTTCAGAATATTAAAAAGGAGGAGCTTTCTTTAATATGGTAAATATAACACTGATAAATATTTCGTGAAACACGACTCTGATTGGTTGTAAAACAGAAATCATTGAAACGTGATTGGCCATTGACTCCCATTTAGGGCATGAGTTAAATAGTCAGGGAAATTATTTTAAGGTGCAAATTTTGGTCGTAAAAGGGGGGAAAAAGGTTCTGAAAATACATACAAAAAGGTCCAAAAAAAGGTGCTGCTGAAACAATTGAATTAAGGTTTAAACCAATTACATGAACTCGGTTTATACAGTAAAACTTGTTTAATCCGGAACGTGAATAATGCGGAAATCTGTCCAATGTGAACAAATTTATTGGTCCCGGCGAAATAATTTTACGTGTATTTATTTTGCATAAAACGGAATCTGTCCAACGCGGAAACGGAAATATATTTCTACACAATTCACGAAAAATTATAAAGCGGAAAGACAGAGAAATAAATTAGTTTCCACTTCACTGAATACCTATCAGACAAAAAACGGTAAGGAAATATTTCTGTTGCCGGGGATGTAGAGATTCTACCTGTACCTGAAATTTTATTTTGGCCGCACTGCACACCCGTTATGCGAAATACAGATACCTGTCTTACAAATAACCATTGCACTGTAAAATCTTAAATTAGTTTAAATTCTGAGACCGGTCTTTCACAGGTAGCGTTCTGAATTTACGGAATAAGATGGCTAAAACATATGTATCATTCTCATTAAGCGAAATAGTGAAAGTGATTGAAGATAAATCTCCAAATTTCCGGACCGATGCTCCAAAGTCAAGCTCTAGCTGTTGCTAAATCACTAGGTAATAACGATTTAAATGCATCTTCAGGTGGTTGTGGGCAGTTTTAAAAGACGACAAAATGTAGTGTGGAATGAAATTTGAGGGGAATCAAAGAATGTGGATGAAAGCGTAGTTAGTGAGCGGAAACCGAAACTGTATACTTTAATTTCAAGATACGCGCGCGCATAAGAGATTTTTAACGCTGAAGAAACGTGACTTTTTTTTTCGCGCGGTACCGTCGAAGTCGCTACTAGATACTATACTCCATTTTTCAACGGCAGCGGTGCTAGAATTAATCCAAAGTACGTAAAATGACATATACGGCACTCTATAATCTAAGATTAATGAATTTTAGTTTTTTTATAATGCGGAATTTTGTCTAATGTGGAAAAAAATAATTGGTCCCATGCGATTCCGCTTTGAGCAAGTTTTACTGTATTATGTTGAACACTAACACACTGATTGAAACCAGAAATAATTTTAGGGAAGGGATTTTAAGGTGCAAATTTTGGTCATAAAGGTGGGGGGAGGTTCTGAAAATACATACAAAAAGGTGCAAAAAAAAAAAGGGTGTTGCTGAAACAATTGAATTAAAGTTTAAACCAGTTACATGAACTCAGTTTATATAATACCATTTTGCACCATTTTTCTACTTTATAAAGTCCATAAGAGGTAATTCATAGTTCTTTAGTTTATTGCAGTATTTACTTCGCAGATAGAACATGGAAGAATGTTGCAAACAGTTTCGATAAATTGCGTTTTGAATTATTCTGAAAGCCACACACACAACTTATCCTTCTTAACATTCGCCATGTTATTGTTGTGAAACCCCAGTTGTAATACTAATAAAAATACGTTGTGGTTCAGACTAGTAGAACACAGCCGACAACAAGTCGGTAGATAGAAAACTGTTAAATTATTGCCAGTACTAACTGAACTTATTTTAAACTGTTACAGCAACACTGTTCAAATTTAAATTTGACTTCACAGCTGCAGATTGACCATTATTGATGGGATATTTATTATATTATACAACTTTCCTCATTAGGGGATTGCCTCGAGCACTAAGTGATACAGACAATTAATTTTTGGAATTGATGAAATACATTTTGTAAATACATTAAAACATTTCAAATTGTGATTGAAGTATACATACTATAAAGTAAAAATTTTGTAAATATGGTTTCTTAAAATTGATCCTCTAATGGCAGCGATGGCAATTTTATAAAGAGAGCGGTGGTTTACATGAATTATATTTTAATATTTATTATTTACTATTGTTGACTTCACACTGCAGAATGGCCATTGTTTTTAGGGTATAAATTACATAAATATTATTCTAATATTTATTTAATATTGTATCGGCCGCGGTGAACTAGCGGTTATGCTCCTTACCTCTGGCCCCTAGGGTCGCGGGTTCAAACCCGGCCGGGGTCGATGGATTTTTTAGGATGGAACAATCCTAGGAGCAAGTCCTTCGGGAGGGACTTTAAGCTGTGGGTCCCGAGTCTTAAGATTTTCAGGCTCGTAAAAGATCCCTAAGCCTGAATGAAAATGCCTCTAAGCAAAATTTACCGAATTTTCTCGTCCTAGTACTTCCTTGGTTTCCTAGATTTCAGTATGAGCCGGAACGCTGACCACGGACCACTCCAATGACATCGAAACGAAAACAAGTGTAACTAAATTAGTATGGTTCAAATTCTTCCCTATAGGGGGAGAGCGCCTCAATCTCTGTTAAGGGAAACATGGGCTTACAAGTGAGATTTGGGGTTTCCAAAGAACGGAAGTACTAAATAAGGTATATACGATTTTCTAAAATATATTACAGGACTTAGTAAGGCCGTTTCTAACTGTGGGATTTTATATGAATTCGGGTCATTCCAGGACGACATAAACTGTAAAATTCGTGTACTCAAATATTAGTTGCGAGTAATCCAAGGTGAACAAACAATGCTTAGAGCAATTTGTTACGACCACCAAATTAAAAACATAGATGTTAAATTTTGGGCAGACGAGGTTAGGAGAGAACTCCAAAAGATCGGGATGGGCTGGATATGGGAAAAAGGGACTGAAAATCGCAAGAACGTGTGGAGAAAAATAAGGAGGAGGTACTTAGATATAAACCAAAAAGATACTTTCGCCGAATGTACAGGAAAACGCTCACTGTGTTTACAAAGAGACCTAAAACACGTCTGGAGAAAAAGATCGTATATACTCAACCTAGGATTTAAGGAGAGATCAGGGCTTGCTTGGTTTAGGCTAGGGGCATGGAAATTTCTAAAAATTAGCGACGATCACGATATGCGAATATGTCCAATGTGCGGGAACTTTGAAGATGAGATACATATATTAGGAAAATGTAATGATTTAGAATATTGGAGACGTCAGTTATTACCGGAAAGATTTCTAAATTCAAATCGGGAAAGATTGGCATGCTACGAGTTATTGGTAAATCCAGAAAATTGGATAAACCTCGGTAAATTTCTGGACAAAACGCCGAAAATAAGGACAACACTCATTCGTGAATAAATATATGTTATCAAAATGCAATACCATTAATTCTTAACAATTATATATAAATTAATTAGTGTATAATGCTATTGTGTTATTATTTAATTGTAATATTATTGTGTTTTCTTTATGTAATTGTAATGTTATTGATTTTGTTGTTGTTTATTTTTCTTTACACTAGTACCAATTATTACTTTATTGTAACAGACTGTCAACAGCACGTACGGCTTACTGCCCGTGCGACCCATATTTGTAAATATCTTACTTTTTGTCTAATAAAGTCCTACTACTACTACTACAAGAAGATTTAATATTGTTAAATTCTGATTGAGATTTTAAAAAGCTGTTCAAAAAGAACCTATCTTTTAAAAATGCAGAAAACAGTGGAATAAAAGGTGCTGGAGCATAAAGAAAGAGGGAAAATGGGGTAAAAATGTAGTAATCTCACTAAAATGTGCAAAAAAGGTGCAACAAATTGTGTGTTCATTTCGCTTCATTTGATCCCCCTAATACATGTATTGACTATTGGTATGAAAACAGCTGTATTTTTTTAAAGGTGTCGCACCTGAAAATCTTTTCCCTAATTATTATTATCTTCATTCTTATTGTTATTATTTGTATTATTATTTTATTTTATTTAGCATCTTTTAACCAGTATGTCTTCTTACAATGACGTAGTCAATATAGGTTTCCGTTTTTATGCTTTATAAATGTCTTAAATTTGTATACATCTTTGTGTTCAAAAAATCCATTTAAACTCTTTAACGTATTTTCTTCTTATATTTCATTCAGCCTTTCAGATTAACATTTATGATGTCCTCACCAAAGGGACCTGGGATGTCATTTTGTAACTTTTTGCCCACTCTGCTATTTAAATCGCCTGTCAAAATAACCTCTCTTGAGTTCCCTATTTCGTCTAATTCATAATTTAACTTATAAAAAATAATTAATAAATTTGAAAAAAAACTAAAACAACACGCTTTATTAGAAAACCGAACTAAAAATTAAAAAAATAATTTTAATTTCCAACATGCTTGGGATAAAATTAAAGTGGTCAACAAAAAATCATCTCAAACACATCTAGAATGAAACTAGAGTTATCTACAAAAAAAATTACTATCAAAAGCGTGGCGTGCTTCTTATGGTTTTTACGTTTTCTTTTTAGAGACTTTACTTTTACCAATATCTGTTTATTATCAAATATATTAATTGATATAGGGCACCCCACGCTTTTGATGGTAATTTTTGTTGTTGTATATAACTCTAATTTTATTCTAGATGTGTTGGAAATGATTTTTGTGTTGACCACTTTAATTTTATCCCAACCGTTTTGGAAATTAAAATTATTTTTCTTTTTTAGTTCGGTTTTCTAATAAAGCGTGTTGTTTTAGTTTTTCTAAACTATTATTTATTTTTTATTTTTTAGTTTGGTTTTCTAAAAATGTAAATACCTTGAAAGTCGATACTATTGTAGAATGAGCTAAAAGTAATACTCTTCTAAATAAAATCCTCCGGGCCGGATTTGAACCAGCGACCTATGGATTACTGAAATTATATACCACTACAGTCCACTACTCTACCAACTGAGCTACCACAACGATAGACTAAAAAGTCGATACGTCCGTAACCTATTATACCGGACCTTATTTGATTGATGTTCTGATGACCCTGGTCAGGATCTTAGAAAAAAATATGAAATTATTGTATTATCATTTGTCCTTTACAAGTATACAAAGTTTCAAGTCGATCCAATGTTTTTAAGTGTGTGAAAATCGTGTTGAAAGATTCCGTTACATAGACAGATACAGGTCAAGCTAATATAAAGCGTGTAAAAAAACTCCATGTTTGATGCTGTATTTTTTATCATTGTTTATTCCTTAAACGCATAAAATGGAATGTTTAAGATATGCACGATGCTCTAAATTAGACAGGTTCAGAAACAGTGTTATCCCAGAAAAAATGAGCTTTAATAAAACAATTATACAATTTATGGGAAATAAACAATTACAATGATTTGGACACGTGAAGAGGATGAATGAAGATAGATTGCCAGTTAGAATTTTGGAGTGGATTCCAAATCGGAGGAAAAGAAGAGGGAGACCTAAGAAGACATGGGTACAGGAAATTATGAATTTGCTGAAGGAGATGACTCCAGGATGGTGACTGGAAGGGTTCAGATGAATGGAGGAAGAGAATCAAAACTTAATATTGGGCACAGCAAGATGTTGTATACATTTAAAATATGTTAAATAAATACATTTTCTTTATTAAGTTTCACATCTTCCTACACCAAATTATACAATACTAATAATAATAGTAATAATAATAATAATAATAATAATAATAATAATAATAATAATAATAATAATAATAATAATAATAATAATAATAATAACAATAATAATAAAATGCACAGTTACTTTGCGAAAATTAATTACGTCCACTAGAGTCTTATAATAAATATTATTTTAAATAAAATTACCTTTTTGTAGTTAGTCTTGATGTAATTAGGAGTCTTCTTCTTCCTCTACGCATGAAAGCTGGCAGCTTATTGCGTGTTCATTCACTACAGGTCCTTCCATCGTAGTTGTGGTCTTCCTAAAGGCCTTTTCTGCTGAAGTGTCCAGTCATGTACTTACTTCACTAATCTACTGTTCTCCATTCTATCTATGTGATCGTTCCAATTTAGTCTTCTATCATTTATCCAGGGGTTTACAGGTTCAATTTCACATTCTTCTCTAATAACAGAGCTGCGAATTTTCTCTCAGCGATTTTCCTTAAAACTTTCATTTCGGTTGTTTCATTGATTTGTTTTGTTTTTTGAGTTTCTGTTCGGCATTCACAGCCATATGTTAGAACTGGTCTTATGACAGATTTGTAAATTCTTACCTTTGTATCTATTCTTAATTTTTATTTTTCCAAACAGTATTGTTTAAACAAATCCCGATATTTTGTTTGCATTATTTGCTTGATGGATGATTTCATCTGTTATTCTGTTGTTGGATTACTATTAATTTCTATTCTTAAATATTGAAACGTTCATGGACCTGATCTATACTATTCCCTTCTATTGTTCTAATTTAACACGTCGTGAGCAGGTCCTTGTATATTGCCATTTGATTTGGTTTTATTTGTTGAGATTTTCATGTTATATTTTGCTGCAATGATTCTAAATTTATGCAGTAGCATTTGTAAACCATCTTCACTTTGTGAAATTAGAACTGTGTCTTCAGCATAGTTTATTATATTCAGCTCTTTGTTACCTATTTTAATCCCTTTTCTAACTTCAACTAATAGTTCTTTGATGATTTCATCCGCTAGAGTGATTTTTTAAATTTTATCTTCCTGTTAACATCCACTCTTACGGTCCGATTATACTGGTTAAGGAATTCGACCTTAATTTCCTTAATTGATCGGTATGTTTGGTTCAGTAACAAATAAAACTTTTCTGCCTCTACAGCGTTGATATATATATATATATAGGGGGCACGCCGTAGCGTAGTGGTTAAGGTACTGCGCTACAAGCCGGAAGGCCGTGAATTCGAGTGCCGGTGGGGTCAGCATTTTTAAACAGGTCCAAACCCTCTGGCGACACTATAGCCCTGGGGTCGATTCAGCCTCTAACGTAAATGAGTACCAGAAGCTTGTTCTGGGGGTAAATGCGGCCGTCACGCAGGGCTGACAACCCGGCTGACATCAAGTGCCGATTGTCCAGAAAAAGTGGGAGCCCTAACCTCCCACTACCCCAAGGGCCTCCTGAGGCCTTAAGTGGGATCTAATTAACTCACTGGCACTATCGAGCCCGTAGGTTCATGGCCGCGCGGATACTATTTTTATATACATATATTGGTGTGGTAATTTTTGGGGTCTAGGAGTTAGGATCGACGAAGATATAAAAAATCAGAAATATTTTTCTTGAGAAGAATGTCAATGGCATCATTCCTTTGGAATTGGCAAAAACTGTGATTACAACTAAATTGCATGTTTTTACGGAGAGTTAAAACAATCGGAGACGCAGCATATTTCAAAAAACAAAAATCTCAAAGTTCTACTTTGCTAGTACAGTAAAACTTGTTCAAAGCGGAATCGCATGGGACCAATTTTTTCCATATTACACAACATTCCGCATTATAAAAAAAGAATTATTAACCAAACGTATTATTGTAGAGCACTGTATGTGTCTTTTTATGTTCCTTGGACTAATTATAGTTCCGCTGCCGCTGGAAAGTGAATTATAGTATGTACGAGCGACTTCTACGGTAACGCGCAAAAAAAGCAGTCCCATTTCGTCAGCGTTAAAATGTGTCTTAGGCGCGTATCCTGAAATTATGCAGTTTCGGTTTCCACTCACTAACCATACTTTTCTCCACATCCTTTGATTCCCCGCAAATTTCATTCCACACTACATTGAGTCGTCTTTTAAAACTGTCCACAGCCAACCTGAAGATGCCTTGAAATCGTTATACTGTAGGGATATAGCAACAGCTAGAGCTTGACTTTGGAGTATTGGTCCGGAAATTTGGAGATTTTTTTATCGTCGACCTGTAAAACACTCCCACACCACCTTGATTTCTTCATTTTTTCTCTTCATTTGACCACTTCGTTGCATCATTCATACATTATTTTTTCTTGAGTTTTAAAATCTCATAAACTTGGGTTTTTTCACATTTAAATTTAGTCATTATTTCGCGTACTGAGAGTTTGTTTTTCTTTATCTTCAATCTTATTCACTCTATTGTTTAATGACAATGATACATACGATTTAGCCATCTTTATTCTGTAAATTCAGAACGCTATCTGTGAAAGATACGTACACAATCGGTCTCAGATCTTCAACTAATTTAAAATTTTACAGTGCACTGGTTATTTCTAGTCACAAGCCAAATATGTGTTAAACGAACCTATATTTCGCAAAACCTGTGTGCAGTGGGGCCGAAAGAAAATTTCAATACAGGTAGAAACTCAACTGCAACCGGCTGCAGGAGTCATCACTTATTGTTAATTTGCCTAACGGGAATTCAATGAAGTGGAAACTAATTTATTTCTCTCTCTCTATCTTTCCGCCTTATAAACATTTCTTTCATGAATTGTGTAGAAATATCATTCCGTTTTCGCGTTGGACAGATTCCGTTTTATACAAAACATGTAAAATTACTATTATTTTGCCGGGACCAATAAATTTGTCCACATTGGACAGATTTCCGCATTATTCACGTTCCGGATTAAACAAGTTTTACTGTATATAATTTTACATCTAAGCAAATATAAGAATTAATTGGAAAAGTATTAAGCAACTAAACATAATTTACAGATGACAAAACACTGGACGAGGATACCAAAAAGACAACCAACACAAAGAATGGAGATCTTTACCCTAATTGTGATACATCAATATGGCTGAGATCATGTTCACAAGAAATCTTAGACCCGCTCCAAGGAAATGTTACAGGTTAGTTCCAATTCACTTTATGTATGCTTAAGAAGGTCTGTTAAATAGTGCTCACTACTATTCAACATGCATGCGGGTAAACATGGGTAAAACAACCTTCCCCCTTTCGTTTTCCACACAAATACCAACAAAGGAATTATTTCCTGTGGCTTTTTTTTCATGTTTCCAATCCATTCTATTCATAACTAACTCACTGGCTCTGTCGAACCCGTAGGTTCATGGCCGCGCGGACCTAACCTCTCTATACATCCCAATCCTGAGCTAATGTTTTCAAATCATCCCCTGTATAATCTACTTCCCTCAAATCATGTATAATATTATTCTCCCATCTCATTCTTGGTCTACCAACTGGGCGTTTTCCCCCTGGTTTCCATACACCTCTTTGATACCCATTCGTGCCACATGTCCTGCCCACCGTAGTCTACCAGACTTAACTGTTCTTATTACATCCGGCTTCCTATAAAGATTATGGGCCCCGAGTCTGAAGATTTTCAGGCTCGTAAAAAATCCTTAAGCCTGAATGAAAAGGCCTCTAAGCAAAATTTACCGAGTTTTCCCGTCCTAGTACTACCTTGGTTTCCTAGATGTCAGTATGATGCGGAACGCTGACCACGGACCACTCAAAATGACATCTATACGAAAACAAGTGTAACTAAATTAGTATGGATAAAATTCATCCCTGTAGGGGGAGAGCGCCTAAATCTCTGCTAAGGGAAACATGGGCTTACAAGAAGAAGATAAAGATAACGTAGTTCATTGTTATGAAGTCTTTTCCATTCACCTGTCTGTTCATGTTATGATTTTAAAACTCTCCGAAGGGCGTTCTTAATAATCTGGTATCATAATAATATCTTTGGATAGGTAGCGGGCCGAGAGGAGTAAATATAATATATTATATAGGAATAAGTGAAGTCAAGACTTCTAGTAACAATTCAGGATACTTATTCTTTAACATAAAAGAAAGCCAATGACACTGGTTACAAACCACTTTAATATAACTATGAATAAAATCTAGCAACACGAAATGCAAATGTATATGCGAACAGGTTAACTAATTTAACATGTTATCAGTAAATATGAAAAATGCGTAAGATAGAACTTGACAAATAATAATAGGGAACTTGGAAGCCCCATTTAGTATTAAATTGGCTCAAGAAAGAAAGAAAGATAAACTTAGATTTTACCCGACTGTCATCCTTTAACGTATTCATCTTTAGGGCTTAAGTTTTGTTATAATATTAATCGACTATTTAACTCATGCCACAAATACTAGTAGATGACCAATCACGTTTCAATTAATGTTGTTTTACAACCAATGACAGTAGTGTTTCAACTCGCTCGTTATCGATTTCTCTTTATCAGCTCCTACTTTTGTGATAAAGAAAGCTCCTCCTTTTTAATGTTCTGAACAAGTCAAAGCATTATTTTTCTCCAACAAATACATTGAATATAGCAAATAATGAAAAGATTCCTGATTTTACTGAGTTGTTTACTAAAAAAATAAATGAATAACCCGTAATGTTGATTATGATATATAGTTTGATGTGTTTCATTTTTTCTCCACTTGGGTGCACTCTTACAATATTGCGATCTTATTTGGCAATAAATAATATGATCAAGCAGCAGTGAATGAACATAACCTCACATTTCTGATTTATTTTGAAAAGTCGCCGTTTACATTAAATACATAAATATTTTAAAGTAACTATAGTTAAACAATGATTTGTGAGTAAACAGCTTAATTTTATCCGTTAAATAGTCCTAACAAATGCCAGTCTTAATTTGGAAATCACTCGTGACATTACTTATGAACATTCCTGAGAGAATAGAAAACTCTACTTACGAAATTGGCCCTGTAGGGCGCTGACGTGTCGCCGGGACCTCACTGGCCGATCGCTGCCGACGAGCTGATCCCTGAATCGTGCAATTTATATATGATTTTTCTAAGTTTTTTTCCAAAATATTTTCTCCCAGATTAGAGTTTATCTCGTCTTTGTTTCGCAATAACCGGAGATGTCCCTAGAACCCTTCATTAACATTGGTATGTTTCATAGAGTTGATCGTTATCTCTACATAACTTGCCTTTCAAGCATTTGTTTTTAAAACTTCCCTGTCTCATAAAATAAACTAACCTATTTCCTTCCTCGACCCTCATTAACATTGTTATATTTCATAGAGTTGATCGTTATCTCTACTGTTTTTAAAACCTCCCTGTCTCACGAAATAAGCCAAACCATTTCCCTGTTCGTTATAATTTAATTCGCTTCCGTCTACTTTTATCATTAAATTTGGTTTCATTATGTTAATTAAATCTCTTTTTTTAATTCATTCCTCCTGTCAGGCAGTACTCAATTTAATTTTCCGCTAATTATCGTGATGTTGTCCTGACGGTTTTTAGTCTCGTTATAACAGTTCATCTCTTTTTGGTCCAAAAAATTGCCTAAGAACTTTATTCTCAAACACTCCTCTCTTAAAGTAACAGTTCATGTTTCGCATCTGTATAACATAACTCAGAGAGAGAATAACTGTTTTATATCCATTCTATTTATAAACAACAAAATCCAATACAAAAAACGGAATATCCATTTTTATCTATTACTTCATTCCCATTTTTTATAATTTTGAATGTGTGCCGATCTCCTTAAAGATAATTTGTGTTGGCTGTAGTTATTTCTTATTGTTTGGACTAAGTGGCAGAGTAACGCCTCATATGTTATTGTTGGGGCTAGGATTTTTATGTAATAAAAGATAATATTGAAATATAGATAGTACATATTATTCAACTGTTTGTGTGTGAAACCAAAACAAAAGACAGTCAGAAGTCTAACTTCTCATTATACTATTCAACTGTTTGTGTGTGAAACCAAAACAAAAGACAGTCAGAAGTTTAACTTCTCATTATACTATTCAACTGTTTGTGTGTAAAACAAAAACAAAAGATAGTCATAAGTCTAACTTCTCATTATACTATTCAACTGTTTGTGTGTGAAACCAAAACAAAAGACAGTCAGAAGTCTAACTTCTCGTTATACTATTCAACTATCTGTGTGTGGAAAAAAAAAGAAAGAAAAAAAAAGATAGTCATAAGTCTAACTTCTCATTATACTATGTTGCAATCTTAACTTTTAGTAGATAAAAATCCTAGCCCTACTTATTATGCTTGTTGTTATTAAATTATATAATTTTTGTTGATATGTGTTTATCCCACGATGCATAGAGAAAGCAGTTAACTATCAATTAATTCCGTGTTAAAAATTCTTTAGGCCTATATGTTTTTTTTTATAAAATCTGACTTTTTAAAATTTAATTACAGGTTGCATTCCGAAGTGGCTTAAGGGAACATTACTAAGAAATGGACCAGGAAGTCTAAAAGTTGGCAATATGAATTTTCAACATTTATTTGATGGTTCAGCACTTCTACACAGGTAATATTCTATTTACTGATAGACCCAATTATCCGAATACTTTTATCCATCAATGTACTTTTTGGGCTAGATTCGATAATTTTGTGATAGTATTCATTTAGTGTCGACCACGGTGATCTAGTGGTGGTATTCCTTGCCTCTAGACCCGGGGTAAAGGGTGCAAACGCGGCCGGAGTCGGATGGATTTTTAGGATAAAAACAATTCATGTGACAAGTACTTTGGGAGGGAGTTTAAGCAGTGGATCTCAAATCTGTTTATTTTCGGGCTCGAAAAGTATCCCGAACTTAAATTTTGTGATTTTAATTAACATTTAACTGATCTTCCCCTACCAAGTAGGCTACTGAAGTTCCCAATTAGATGTCTCATTTAGGCGATGTGCTGACCACATATCACTCACTGTCATGTATAGGAGAATAAGCATAACTTATTATCTTGATCAAGAAACCCCCCCTTAAGAAAGCATCCAATTCTCCATGAGGTACGATCCCCCCCAATGTCACTAGGTTGTCTTTTATGATATTTCTAGCTTTATTCCCTACCTTTGGCAGAATTGTGACCCATTTCTTAGGTTGGGGCATCTGGAAGGCAGAGTTACGTTACTCCGATGATATGATGGGTGACAAATGATAATGAAGCGCCAGGAGAGTTCTTAACATAAACTTAATCCATATTCCAGATCTTGGGCAACCACAGGAATAATCCCCTTTAGGAAAATGTTCCTATGGTCTTACTGGGAATCGAATCGGGGATCTCATAAACCGTAGTCAGAAGGTCGGACCACAAGACTATCAGGCTGGTCGGGTACGAATTGAGGTATATACATACATTTATTTAGTGATAAAATGTTTAATTTTTTTAATATGCTCCGTGTAAATGATTAATTGTGCAAGTACAGATGAATGCAAAAAAAAAACTATATTGTTTTTTTTTCTGACAATGAAAAAAAAAAAAGAATATTAATTTAGTAATATAAATGTCGCCAAGTAGCCTATGTTTACCCTACCAAGGGCAATGCAATTCTCATTCAAAAACTACAAAAACAAACCAGTGAAGAGTCATTTGGCAAGCCTAGTATAAACAATTACGTTTTGGTACCGTAATATATTTATTTACTGACCTTTTCTTGATACTGGCAAATTACCAGTTGTTTCCATTGCAATGAAACGTGTACAGCTAGGTATACAATCGAGCGAGTTGGGTAGCGTTTGAGGGTCTCACTCGAAGAAACCGGGTACAAATCCCGGTGCCGATTTACATCACTCAGGTTTTTTCCTGGTTTTCCTCAATTACCAAGGTAAATGCTGGATTGGAATTTCATTATCAGTCTATTTCATCATGTCCGACCATAGTACACGGGAGGGTAAAGGTAAAGGTATCCCACTACAGGCCTCAGGAGGCCCTTGGGGTAGTAGGAGGTTAAGGCTCCCACTTTTCTGGACAATCGGCACTAGCCGGATTGTCAGCCCTGCGTGACGGCCGCCTTTACCCCAGAACAAGCTCTGGTACTCATTTTCGTTAGAGGTTGTGTCGACCCCAGGGCCATAGTGGCGCCAGAGGGTTTGGTCAGTTTAAAAATCCTGACCCCACCGGGACTCGAACCCTCGACCTTCTGGCTAGTAGCTTAGTGCCTTAACCACTACGCTACGGGAGGACACATTAAAATGCCTTGGATTTGGCATCAATGTTTACTCGGTATCATAAAAAAATCATCTTATGTACAGGCTGTCCACGAAGTCCTGCTAGAAAAACAATGTAACTTAGCTCGTAAATCATTTGAGATAGAGGCATTTCAACGTATTCTACATCTCTCAAAGTTTTGTTTAAAGTAAACTAAACACAGCTAGTTTTAAAAAAGCAATTAAATTAATTATTTTAAATTAATTAAATGAATAAAATTAATCATTTGAATATTTTAAAATAATAAATATAAAGCATCTATTTTTGCTTATATTATTATAAATCAATATATAACTAATTACTTTCTTCTGCATTACTGGTTATAATCCATTACATTATATGGTTTATATTATTTTATGTATATCATTCTCCATTCCATTAATTCTTTTGTTAGAATAAGTCTTATTCCCAATACATTATTATTTTTTATTTGTATGTGTCATAATTTACGTAAAAATGAAACTGGCCCCAACTTTAAATGTATATATTCTGTTCTTCTTCTTCTTCTTCACTTGCTGGTTTAGGCAAGAGTTGCCTGTTCCGTCTTCACTAATAGATCTAAGACCATCTCTTCCGAGGACGTCCGACATCTCTTCTTCCTCTTGGAAAATAATGGAAGATTTTATTTGGTAATCTACTTTCTTCCATTCTTTCTACATGTTCTTTCCACTGTATCTTGTTGTTAAATATCTTTTCTTTTATGGAGTAGATCTGCAGTTCTTCACTGATATCCTCGTTTCTTATCTGGTCCATTCTAGTGCAGCCTTTTACTCTTCTTAAAAATTTCATCTCGGCTGCTTGGATTTTACTTTCTTGTTTGGTAGTGGTAATCCAAGATTCACTCCCATACAAAAGGACAGGGACTGCCATTGTTTTATAAAATTTTAGTTTTGTTTGTTTATGGGCTTTATTATTCAATGTTCTATTTATTGTACCACAAATAGCTTGAAACTGATGTGTTTTGTGTTCAATATCTTTATCATACCCATAGCTGATGTCACATCCTAAATATTTAAAGTGGGATACTTGTTCAATAATTTCGTCTCTAATTACTATTTTTGCACGCAGAGTATTTCTTCCACAAAATGCCATTACTTTTGTTTTACTTATTGAAATTTTAAAATTATAATCGCTACATATTGCAATATAACATTTATTTCAAATAAAATGTATTCTTATTCTTAAAAAAAAATTGTTGCAGATTGTGATTTGAACAACAATGACGTCACCACAGGAAAAGGCCCAATGTGTATGGTGGTATGTTGAGTCTGGTAAATCACCAGTACCCCCATATCCGAATGTTATGGCGGTCAACATATCCATGCACAAGGAAGTGCTTCATCAGAGAACATCGCCCTCTGCAGCTACTCATTGTCTTCGTCAATTGCATTCAGCAAATTCAGCACGCAGTGGGAGCAACGCTCGTGTAATTTACACTTTATAGGCCTAAAGACGTAGCCGCTCATGGAGGACTTTATGAATGGTTGATTTTGGTAAATGCAGTTCCCGTCAAGCATGGCGAACCGATTTTTGAGGACTGCGTTCGAATGCAAGTTGCACATTGTCGATAGTTTCTTGGCTCACACTCAGTGGCAGGTCCATTACACTGCCAGTCGCTAGAAATTTTTTGGTCCATCTTATTATGGATTATTTGAATGGAGGATCTCTTCCATATTGCCGGCGGAAATTTCGCTGAACAGTTACTGGTGATTTACCAGGCTCAAAATACCACCATACACATTGGGTATTTTTCTCAGGTATCTTCATTGTTGTTTATATCACAATCTGCAACAATTGTAAACAAAACTTTGAGAGATGTAGAATACCTACCTTATACAGGCTTTCCACTTTACAGCAGTTCGCCTTTGATTCCTGCTTTCTAGAGATTCCTATCTTCCCATTGCCCCTCTTCCATACTCCTCTTCATCATGGCATCATATATTCCCTCATACCACGTTCTTTTACTTCTCCCCCTCTTCCTTCTGCCTGGTACCATCCAATCTAACGCCTGTTTAGGCCACTGGTCTCCCGACATTCGTTGTACATGTCCATACCATTGTAAAGCTCTTTGTGATCCTTTCGATAACAGTTTGTCTGATATATGTATTCCGAATATGTTGTAGCCTGGATATTCTCATATTTCTCCGTAATCCATCCATTTCTGTCGCCAAGACTCTTTTCTGTAGCCTTTCATTTATTGTCCAGCTTTCTGATCCATATGTAAGTATACTTTCTATTATTGTCTGTATAATCTCTTTTTTTGCTTTTCTGGTCAAATTCCTATTCCATAAAAGACCATTCAGGGATCTAATCGCCTTCCTTGCACAATTTACTCTGTTAATAACATATATTTCGCAAGTACCAGATTGATCTACTATAGATCCAAGATATTTATATTCTGAAACACGTTTAATTATCGTATTATTTATTTGTAGGTCTTCTGAATTTCCTCCGATTACCATATATTCTGTTTTAATGTAATTTATCTTGAGATGTTGAATAATTTGAAGAAACCGTATGTCTCTATCTCAATTTGATGCTGGTATGCACATAATTTACTGTGTATAGTGACGTAAAAACCTCGTACATCTAATTCATCAACTCGCCACTCCGTTTCTTCGGATTTTAAGATCTTAACACGGCTATCTTAATTTGAATACATTGTATTTACCAATCTTTATTTTATGGAATGAATGAGGTAAAATACGGGGCGAATCATAAATATGGCTATACGTTTGATCGCATTGTGTGATGAAAATATTACCATTACAGGAAATATCAAATTACCGTTGGAAAGGCAATTATTCAAATTACAACAATGGAATAAAACAAAACAGTGTAGAACTTACGTCATTAGTCAAAATGGCGTTGAATATGCAAGAGAAAATTGCAATTGCTGCATGGGCAATAACGTATCGTGAGGCCGCAAGATGGGCAAGACGTGAGTTTAACGTAACATTACAGCCGTCGACTGTGGGGAAGTGGAGAAAAAGACTGCTGGAAACGGAAAGGATGCAGAAAATCAAACCACCTTGAAGGCCTCGCATTAGCACGGATGCAGAAACAACGAAGAGAATTGTGGAGGCGTTCGACGCTAGCCCACAAAAATCAACCGGCCAAGCTGCACGTGAGCAGTGATTCGTTTTGTTTTGTTCTATTGTTGTAATTTGAAGGATTCCCTTTCCAATGATAGCTTCATATTTCCTTTAATAATAATATTTTCGTCACAAAATGCGATCAAACGTATAGCCATATTTCTGAATCACTCTGTATACAGTAAGGTGATATGTAGTCTTACGGTGTTTCTGATTCGACACGCATCAAACATTCACTCACATGACTCATACCGCCATTTATTTGGGCTGAGGTCAAGGCCTCGAGGCGTTGCAACTCTCATTTTGGCCCTATTCTGTCGTAACTTAACACGCAAGCTCGGAGTCATGAGGAAGTTCATGAATGTGCCCCCAATTTTGCCCTCATTAGATCTCACAACCACATATTTTAAACACCTGTGGTTTACTTAACCAGTCTTGATTTTTTAAATGTTATATTGGAAGAACTAGAAGAAACTTCACTACAAGATTTATAGAACATTTTAGAGATTTGGTGAACAATGAAGGTAAATAAAGTTTCCCAAAACACGTAGTAGAAGCAAGACATCGAGTAGTTAGTAGTAGTAGTAGTAGTAGTAGTAGTAGTAGTAGTAGTAGCAGTAGTAGTACCAGTAGCAGCAGCAGCAGCAGTAGCAGTAGCAGTAGCAGCAGTAGTAGTAGTAGTAGTAGATAATGGAATTTATTGCCTTTTTTTCTAGAAGAAAGAAAATACATATGTATTTACATTGCCCACGGGTCTGCTTGGCCTTACGTGTTTTATTTTTCCATGAATAAAAAAATAAAACTAATCATAATATAAACAAATACCTACAAATACACCTGTATCAAAAAACAATAACAGGCTACATATAAGTAAAATCTATGTCTACACTACATCACAATAATACATATCTACACTCATCCATGAAAAGACCGTGTGTATAAACAAAGAAAAAAGTCTCATTCTGTACATTAATATTAAAAAAATAGCTAGAAAACAAATTAGAAAAAAAAACACACACATACACCCCCACACATATACAGATGCGCACGCTCATACCCCCCCCCCCTGCAGACATCAAACGCACTATCAGACTATTCAACTCTTAGCACAATAGACGATGTATTATCGATCTTGCATAAAGAAAACGATACATCGAAAATTAATGTTCTCGAAGAGTTAGAAATTATCAATGAAACCACAAACACTTGTTAAATGAGAACGTACCCAGTAATGTGGACCCTCTGTACAAAATTATTACCAGCAACAGTCAGTACCAAGCTGAAAGCTGAAGATGTAACTTGAGTTTTCGAACGGTCTCCTACAAAACAACTTACTTACTCACTGGCACTATCGAACCCGTAGGTTCATGGCCGCGCGGACATAAGCTCTCCATACATCACTATCCTGAGCTAATGCTTTCCAATCATTCCCTGTATAATCTACTTCCCTCAAATCATAGTTAATGTTATTCTCCCACCTCATTCTTGATCTACCAACTGGGCGTTTGCCCTCAGGTTTTCCTACAAGAAGTCTCCATGCACCTCTTTCATTCCCCATACGTGCCACACGTCCTGCCCTCCTACAAAACAACACTGCTAATTATTGAGGATGGCAGATCTCAGTTACTGTTTTACATTTCTTAAAACTTTAACCAGTCTTATAAATGAGGAGAAATCGGCCGCGGTGGACTAGTGGTTATGCTCCTTGCCTCTGGTCCCGAGGGTCGCGGGTTCAAACCCGGCCGGGGTCGATGGGTTTTTTAGGATGGAAAAATCCAAGGAGCAAGTCCTCCGGGAAGGACTTTAAGCCGTAGGTCCCGAGTCTGAAGATGTTCAGGCTCGTAAAAAATCCTTAAGCCTGAATGAAAAGACCTCTAAGCAAAATTTACCGAACTTTCCCGTCCTTGTACTACCTTGGTTTCCTAGATGTCAGTATGAGGCGGAACGCTGACCATGGACCACTCAAATGACATATATACGAAAAAAAAAGAAGTGTAACTAAATTAGTATGGTTCAAATTCTTCCCTGTAAGGGGAGAGCGCCTAAATCTCTGTTAAGGGAAACATGTGCTTACAAGAAGAAGATAAATGAGGAGAAAGCCCGAAAAGAACTTCATGCAGGAAACTTTTCCCGATCTAGATGTTGAAACATCTATAAATAACTATGAGGTAAAATTATTTTGTTTACGTTTACAGATTTGCTATCAAGGAAGGTGCGGTTACGTATCAATCAAGATTCATACGTACACAGACATACAAGCGCAATATGGCTGCTCAGAGAATTGTGGTTACGGAATTCGGAACTAAAGCTGCGCCTGACCCGTGTCAAACCATATTTCAAAGGTAAGATGTAATTCAAACAAGAGTTTGAAACAACAAGTTGTAACAAGTGCGCACCAAGGAAGTAAATACTTGCTGTGTGATTCAATATACAGTATATATACAACAACAAGGTCAAGGCAAATTATATTTACACTGCGTGTCTTATTCCTGATAACTAGGGCTCGGAATGGTGTATTACGATGCGAGGTTGGGAAGTGGTTTTTACAGAATCGAGGAAAAATTGCTCTGTTTTTAATTTCCGAGATTCCGTAAAACACTTCACAAACGTGCGTTTACATTATTTTTTGCGCGATGGTGTTTTCAAAATCTTGTATATAAAATTGATGTTTGTTTTTTTGTTTGTTTCTTCGTTCGTACTTTATGCGCGGCTATACCGTTAATCCGATTGTGATGGGGTTTTTTGCAAAATGTTCAGAAGATTCCCGGGATGAACATAGGCTATATGTTATACTCAACTCCTACACCCTTAAAAATCGCCCTTTGTAGTGGAAAACGTGAAAAAGGTAGCTAATTGGACGCTTAAGTGGCTTACGCTGCCTAAACCATAACAAATATGCAAAATTAATGTACACAGAATTGAATATCTCAAAAAGCTCTACAAAAAATGTTTATCTCTTACGGATAACTCACAATAACCATTTTTGTCTTTCATTGATGCCAAGAAGATCGAGACAAGTACGTAGATTCCTGTGCAAGCATAGCAGCACATGGCGGGCATTCTTTTACGGATAACTCACAATAACGAATTTTGTATTTTAGCTCATTTAAGACAAGAAGATCGAGATAAGTAGATTCCCGGGCAACACCAGGTAATCATCACTGGTAATCTTAAAATAATTACGATATACATTTATAATTATTTTTAATTTTACATATTCAACTAATCATAAAAAATACATGAATTTTTATCTTTTAGCTTATTTATGTCAAGAACATCGGATTGAGTAGGTTCCCGGACAAAGCCGGGTAAACAGCACGGGGTACCTAAAAATATTACGATATACATTTTTCCTTATAATTATTTAATTAAACATGAAACACATTAATTTTCGTATTTCAGCTCATTTAAGTCAAGAAGATCGGGATAAGTAGATTCCCGGGCTACGCCGGATAATCAGCATGGGGTATCTAAAAAATATAAATTTATAATTATTGTTCATTCTGCTTATTCAACTAAACATAAAAGCACATTAATTTTCATTTATTTAGGCGTAGCAGCGCATGCCGGGTATTAGCCAGTAATAAATAATAGTAAAATAATAACATGTTTGTTGGAAACATTTGCGTTCATTATAAACAATTGACTAACGTAAACAGTGTGGGCAATGTTTATGTTGAAACAACAGGAGGCCTTGAGAACAATTATTGATAGCATGGCCGCAAGTACGTATTTATTGTTTTATATTGTTTCAAATAAAGTTCAGTTCATTTAAAATGCAATGATATGTTTCCTATAATGTATATTAACACTACATTTGGATATTTTTTGTATATATGTATTGTACGTAGTATACATAGAGGCAGTGGTTTTACTTCCCGCACGTGGGTGTAAATGTAATATTACAGTATAGTTATTTAGGTTGGCAACCCCGAAATGTAGGAAGTTGAACTTTCAATCATGGTCGCCATTGCTGTAAGTACGACAAAACGCACTATCGCGCAAAAAAATATTTTCTTTATTTTATGTATGAAAACGTATATATACACACCGAACATCCGTTTGTATCATAGACTTTCAAAAATAGGATCTTCATTTCATCTCATCACTCGACCTGGCATTACGCTGGACACGAGCAAAGGGTTTACGTCATCATTATTCAATACTAATAAAATTCATATCAAATTCCGTTGAGGTGAATATTCATAACATAAAAATTAATATGTACCTGTTGGCAGGTGCCGTCGTCCTCAACTGTGTTAAAATGATGTATTTAAAATATTAGTTGGAGGCCTTTCGCAAGTTAACTTCCACCATCAGCAGGTTGAGTATGCGCTACTATACCAAATTCCAGATGTCTTTGGAGCAAAGCAGTAAGCCAGCCCTCCCATTTCATTTCAAATGCTGGCGCGTCATTGGTTGCGTTGCACGTGTCTGGTGGGAAATCCCACATCAGCATTATTCACAATATTACGATATAAGTCAGAGACTCTTGTCGTCCCAACTCCTTTCAAAAAAACGTGAAAATGAAAATATATAAAACTATTATTCTACCAGTTATATTTTATGGGTGCGAAACATGATCATGTACTTTAAGGGAAGAAAGGAGATTACGAGTATTTGAGAATAAAGTTCTTAGGAAAATTTTTGGACAAAAGGGAGATGAACAGACAGTTGAATGGAGAACACTACATAACAGTGAACTACATGGTCTTTATAGGAAGCCAGATATAATAAGAACAGTTAAGTATCGTAGACTGCGATGGGCAGGACATGTGGCACGAATGGGGAATGAAAGAGGTGCAAGGAAACTTCTTATAGGAAACCCAGAGGGAAAACACCCAGTTGGTAGACCAAGAATGAGGTAGGAGAATAATATTAACTATGATGTGAGGGAATTAGATTATACAGGGAATGATTGGAAAACATTAGCTCAGGATAGGGATGTATGGAGAGCTTATGTCTGCACGGCCATGAACCTACGGTTTCGATTGTGCCAGTGAGTTAGTTATTACAACACAATTTCTTGTTTTTTCCCTCAGTATCACTTATGTGCTAAGTATTGATGACGCGTTATGTTCAGTAAAATTAAACAAGTGTTGAGCCTACAGTAGTGAATGTGATATATTTAGCTGGCGTGTGCAAGTGTTAAGTGCAGTATCCCTTTCTGAAAAGATGTCCGATAATTCTATGCCAGATCCTTGCAGAATGTCTCCTGTGAAGAGAAAGAAATCTAAATTTATATTTGCTCTAAACTCGACTTCATTATTATCCAGTGTAAGATATATATATATATATATATATTAATTGGTGTTTCCCGTATAATGTATCATATTTATATTATTATTATTATTATTATTATTATTATTATTATTATTATTATTATTATTATCGTATCATTATTGTTATTACCCTATAAAATGTTGTTTGTACATGACATTTACATTGTTACATTTATTGTATCTTTAACTGTTTATAATTAGTATAGTGTATATCTATATTTGTCGAATATTTATTTGTATTTGTGCTGATTGAGTGGAAGAGAGGGCCTTATGGCCTTAACTCTGCCAGAATAAATAAAGTATTATTATTATTATTATTATTATTATTATTATTATTATTATTATTATTATTATTATTATTATTATTTATTACATAAGCAGAGGATAGGATTTCGTTCGGGAGAAATACAGACAATTATAAACGTTTATGAAACGTTATTGAAGGAGAACCTTGACACGGCGATTAGAGATTATTATTATTGGTATTTATTATTAATATTAGTATCATTTATTTTTATTATATTATTAGTATTATTATACTGTTATTAGTATTATATTATTATTTAGTATATATATTATTAGTATTATTATTATTTATTAATTATTAGTAGTTATTATAGTAGTAGATAGTAGTAGTAAGTAGTAGTAGTAGTAGTATAGTAGTAGTATGTAGTAGTGTAGTAGTAGTAGTAGTAGTAGTAGTAGTAGTAGTAGTAGTAGTAGTAGTAGTAGTAGTAGTAATAGTAGTAGTATTATAGTAGTATTATTTACTATTATATTATTATTATTATTATTATTATTATTATTATATTATTGGCATTATTAATTTCATTATTATTGTCAGTATTGCATTTCATTGTTGTTAAATATGTACAGAAACCATAATTGCGTGTCGACGTACTCTTAAGGTTTATCCGCTTGTGATACGCGCTTTTTCGCCGTTACAACCACTGTTTACATCTGCTCCGCAGACATCTGGAACCGACTATAGTTGATGTATCTAAGATGTTGTAGACTAGTAGTTCCTACTAGCGACGCATTAACATCTTAGATACATCAACCAGTAGTGCATACTCATCCTGCTGATGATGTAAGTTAACTTCCGAAAGGCATCCAACAAATATTTTAAATACATCATTTTAACAAAGTTGAGGACAATGGCACCTGCCAACAGTACATTTTGATTTTAATTTTTATCTTCCATCCATCTATAGTAATTTCTACCCGAGGTCAGGTCTTTCACTGCATTCATCATTCATAGCATTTTCATGCTATGCTTTGCAGCTTTACTAGGGAATTATGGGTACGATAGCTTCCCGTTGCTTTCCACACCAGTGAAGGACGATTTTTGGGGACCGTTGGTTGGCCCTAAACTTCCTGACATTTGTCTTACAGGCGAGGAAAAAACCTCACCCAGGAGCCTGTCCCGACCGTGAATCGAACCCGGGTCTATCATTATTATAATATTATTGCTTTATTTTATTATCTCTATTATTAAAACAATCGTTTGATTTTTGAAATAAATGCAGTTAGGTCATATACACTCACTCACTCACTCACTCACTCACTCAATGGCGCTATCGAACTCGTATGGCCGCGCGGACATAAGCTCTCTATACATCCCTATCCCGAGATGTTTTCCAATCATTCATTGTGTAACCTATTTCCCTCAAATCATGGATGTTATTCTCCCATCTCATTCTTGGGCGTTTTCTCTGTGACAGTTAGGCCATATATATGTGTATATAATTCGAAGTTTTAATTAAATTTTGATATTTATCAATGAAAGCCAAATATTAGATGAAAAAAAAATTTACGTCTGAGCCGAGACTTAGAAAATGCTTAAACTTCTATTAAAAACCGTTAGATGCCACTGCGAGCGACGTACCACTGACTCTTTCGATTGAGAATTGTATATAAGGAAAGAAAAATTGACGGTTGCACTGGGAGCCTGAGTGGCGCAGTCGGCAGCACACTAACATATAAAGTTATAGGTCCCAGCTTCAAATATTGGTTCAGACGTTCTTTTTTCTTTTCATGTAATATATACAAACATACACAGTATATATATATTGTATTGTATTGTAAGCCTATGTTTTCCCTTTACAGAGATTTAGGCGCTCTCCCCCTACAGGGAAGAATTTGAACCATACTAATTTAGTTACACTTGTTTTCGTATAGATGTCATTTTGAGTAGTCCATGGTCAGCGTTCCGCCTCATACTGACATCTAGGAAACCAAGGTAGTACTAGGACGGGAAAATTAGGTAAATTTTGCTTAGAGACCTTTTCATTCAGGCTTAAGGATCTTTTACGAGCCTGAAAATCTTCAGACTCGGGACCCACGGCTTACAGTCCCTCCCGGGGGACTTGCTCCTTGGATTTTTCCGTCCTAAAAATCCATCGATCACGGCCGGGTTTGAACCCGCGACCCTCGGGACCAGAGGCAAGGAGCATAACCACTAGTCCACCGCGGCCGACTACGGTATATATATATATATATATATATATATATTAATAATAATCATGTTTGTAATTTTTCACAGAGTGTCTGCTATGTTCAGTTTCAACGAGTCCTTCTCTGACAATGCAATGATTTCCATCTACCCATTCGGTGACGAATATTATGCCTTTACAGAATCGCCGATAATTCATCGAATTGATCCCAAGAACCTCGAAACAATGGACAGGGTGAGTCATTTGGACGTGCCATGATATTCTGCAGATAGATCATTATACCTTATTCGCTCTTACTGTGATCCTAACATAAACAAACGCCAATTGTATCCTTCCGCTATTCGCGCCACAATTACTGTCACATTGACAGGGAGCACGTGTGAAGTATATAAGACATGTGATCGTTGAATGGGGTAGATTACAAGAAAGCTGGTGAGATTTTCACTGAACTTGTGAAATACATTTAAAAATACTGTTATTTGACCACTAGTCAAAGGTTTACCAGACTTACTTACTCACTGGCACTAACGAACCAGTAGGTTCATGGCAGCGCGGATATAAGCTCTCCATACATCCCTATCCTTAGCTAATGCTTTCCAATCATTCTCTGTATAATCTACTTCCCTCAAATCATAGTTAATGTTGTTCTTCCACCTCATTCTTGGTCTACCAACTGGGCGTTTTCCTTCTGGCTTTTCTACAAGAAGCTTCCATGCACGTCTTTCATTCCCCATACGCGCAACATGTCCTGCCCATCACAGTCTACGAGACTTAATTGTTCTTATTATATCTGACTTCCTATAAAGACCATGTAGTTCATTGTTATGTTGTCTTCTCCATATTCACCTGTTTGTTCATCTCTCTTTGATCCAAACAATTTCCTAAGAACTTTATTCTCAAAAACTTGTAATCTCATTTCCTCCCTTAAAGTAAGAGTCCATGTTTCGCATCCATATAGCCTAATATAACTGGTAGAATAGTAGTTTTATATATTATTTTCAGTTTAACGTTTTTTGAAAGGAGTTGGGACATCAAAAGTTTCTGCAATGCATAATAGCACGCATTTCCAGAATTGAGCCTATGTTTAATTTCTTTGTGCATCTCATTCCTATTTGTGATTATTGTTCCTAGGTATTTGAATTCAGCCACTTCCTCAAAATTTCCCTCATTTGTCATTAGCTGTCCATTTCCATTATATAATGCATTTCTACGTGTGACCATATATTTAGTTTTATTGATATTTACTTCTAAACTTATGTTTTAAAACTTAGATTGCGACACTGCATCATAAGACTTAACATTTCAGCTATTTTGTTGCATCAGAATCGACTGAAGCATGACTGAAATGCAATACCCATGTGTAATAAACTATTTTAAGTTGTAATTATTGATTAGGTATATTTTAGAATATTTTCTATGTTTTGAATATTATTATTTTCATTCACGAATAATAACAAGTATATTCAGAGGACATATTTTTAATTTAATGAAGGGAACTACTTAGTGCTACATCGGTGTCCATAACAATGAAAAGCGAGCAGTTCACAAGGTTTTGTTTAAATTGATCATCACTATCAGCGGACAGCCTTTAATCCGCTGAAAACTCAACTTTCAAATTTTTATAGGTTAGATCTCGGAAAAACTGCACTTAAACTAGCGTGAAATATTTTCAAAGTCCTATAGAACAACACTGCGCATGCGCCAGAGTTTATAGAGCCAGCGATAACCCACAATCGAACCACATATCGATTATCATCCTCGATTACTATCCGTCGCTATGAAATTTAAATGACCAATATTTGCAATAAATCCCCAGATCTATGTTTAAAAAAATATTAATCATATTAAAATTACCAAATTTTATTAAAAATGGGTGTACACTTACCTATCACTCCCTAACGCTGATCCAACCAGCGATAACCCGAAACAGCGATAGAACAATCATAAACTAAGTAATATACCAATATTTGCAATAAATCCCCACATCTATGTTAAAAAAATATTATTAATATTAAAATTGCTAAATTTTATTAAAAATGGGTGTACACTCACTTATCACTCCCTAATGCTGATCCAACCACGATAACCCAAAACAGCGATAGAAAAATCATAGACTAAGTAATATACTCTATGGATAAAATAGCAGTTAGCATCACAATATTGTCTAACAGTGTCATAATATTGTGATTTGCGTATTTAAACAAATACTTCAAAATTGTCTAATAATGTTATAAAAAATTGTTTGAAAAAGTTTAAAATATTAAATAATGTTAGTAAATACAGAAGAAGAGCTATAATTTACAAAAATATAAATGACAAATCAAGCGCTACTAGAAGTGCAGTTGAGCCTTAGATCTCTTTTCGGGGCAACTACTCAATTCGACTGGTAAGGAATTCGCTTAATTTACGCACATTCTGCGTGACAGACTTGAATATTTGTTAGTTTATATAAGTTTTATTAAAATAATCGTGAGAAAAATATTTACGTAGTAAGGTTTAGTAAGTGTCAAATTATTTTTTTCACGGAAATGTTTGCCAACAGCTGAGTGTGTGAAATGATTACGCTTTGTAAACAAATATCTCGCATGTCGCCACAAATCAGCTTGTTTACAACTTCGCATGAGTGGCCACTCTTCTTATCTTGTGCGTATAATCCATACAACTTCCTGCCATTTGTAAAATGATAGCATTTTTTTAATACGAGTATATATTAGACACTGTTAAGATCTGTTATACGTTTTAATCTAATCATCATCAGTATCAAGGATTAGACCTTAAGGTCTGTTCCGATCTCATGCTAGAATGGGTCTTCCTGCACGTCTTCCTCTAAATGTATTGTAAACAAGACAGGATAAAATAAGAAATGAATTCCTTTGGAGAGAAATGAATGTCACCACATCTGTTGTTAAGAGGATTGAAAATCAAACGGTTAAATGGTATGGCCATGTACAAAGAATGGAAAATGAAAGATGACCAAAAAATATATACCAATGGTCACCCCCTGCAAGAAATAAACGTGTTAGACCAAGATGGAAATGGAAAACCTACGTCAGAACTATAATGGATGATAGGAATTTGGAAGAGGGAGATAGGAATGATACATATAAATGGAAACTGAAGACGGCAAACCTATAAGTGGGGGAAAGCCGAAGAAGAAGAATTTGTTTCGGAATATTCTATAGTTATCCATTCTATTGATGTGGTACATCCATTCATCTCTGCAATGTGCAATTATATCTAATAGTTTGAAAATATATAGTTCGCTTCCTATATTTTCATTTCGTTTTCGATCTGTTATTGTATAGCAAGCCACACTCCTCAGAAACCTCATTTCTGACGTTTCTATTCTTCGTTCCTGTTTTTTTGTTAAGACCCACAGTGTTCCGATCCATACAGTAGTGTTGGAAACGCCATTGTTTTATAAAATTTTTGAAGTGTCTCCTTTTAAGGGTTTTAATCTAATAGGCCTATGGCATATAATTCAATGATATTAATAAGCTGTTAGTTTATGTTGATGTATTATTGAGCGATAACGAGGAGATACTAAGGGCCAACACACACTATTGAGACTGGAAGTAAACATCAATAAAACACACAAAAATACATTATATAATGGGAATGGATAGCTGATGACAAATGAGGGAAATTTTGAAGAACTGGCTGAATACAAATACATAGGAACAATAATTACAAATATAAATGAGATGCGCAAAGAAATTAAACATAGGCTCAATTCTGGAAATGTATGCTATTATGCATTACAGAGGCTTTTGACTTCCCAACTCCTTACAAAAAACTTCAAACTGAAAATATATGAAACTGTTATTCTTTCAGTATATTATATGGTTGTGAAACATGGACTCTTACTTTAAGGGAGGAAAGGAGATTACGAGTATTTAAGAATAAAGTTCTTAGAAAAAAAAAATTGGACCGAAGAGACATGAACAGACATGTGAATGGAGAAGGCTACATAACAATGAAGTACATGTTTTTTATAGGAATCCAGATATGGTAAGAACAATTACGTTTTGTAGTTGCGATAGACAGGACATGTGGCACGAAAGGGAAATGAATGGATACATGGAAGCTTTTTGTACGAGAACCAGAGGGAAAACGGTCATTAGATTATTAAGTAGCCACAGAGACCTATCTGCATAAACATCTTCCCCCTATTTTCTTTAATGTCAACAAGTCTTTAGCGATGTTAGACAAATTAATATATTTAATAATGTAGGCCTAGTTAATGTCTCTAAGCTTACACAATTACATACGCTTATAAAAAATTAATTCTGCAGGTAAATGTTTCCAATGTTGTTGGAATTGTAAATCATACTTCCCATCCTCACGTGATGAATGATGGAACGGTGTACAACCTGGGGATGTCTGTTGGGGCTACTGGTCCACATTACACAATTGTAAAATTTCCTCCCGCAAGTCAAGGTAAGATAAAAAAAAATGCCTGCTATATATTAACCCTTGAATTGGCAAAACAGTAATTTCTCGTACCAGTTACTTAAATGTGGCGGACCGCACTGAAAACGATATCGTGCATAACTCTTATTATTAGTAGAATCAGGATTTTTATGTAATAAAATATAAGATTGCAACACAGATAGTATTATTATTCAACTGTTTCAAGATAAAAGACAGTCAGAAGTCTAACTTCTCATTATACTATTCAACTGTTTGTGTGTGAAACCAAAACAAAAGACAGTCATAAGTCTAACTTCGAGTTATACTACGTTGCAATTTTTACCTTTTAGTACATAAAAATACGGACTAATTATTAGGTAGACCGAAATTCCACACACATTTCAGTAATTTCTTATCGTTAGCTTTTTTCTGTTTTATTAAAACTATTGCATAAATTAAAACAATTGATCCTATAGGACACATTGCGAATTTAAGGGTTAATTGGCATATTAACTGTGAAACAAATTTAACTTTTTTAAAACTATTTGTTGCATAGTGCTCTATGTTTTTTTAAATACGTTTTTGACTCCTAGAATTCAATTATGGCGTGACCTGACAAGGATTTTTGAGAAAAATACTGTTTTTTTTGTTTTGTTTATTATTGTATAAATTGTGTATGTTCTCATGAAAAGGGACATGGAAGGTTTTGAGTTAATGGCATTTTATAAACCTTTATATGTATATGTTGTAATAAAAGTGTAAATAGCTGGTTTCATGATTTTTGAAGATCCGAAAGTAAAAGGCCATTCATTTAAGTAAAAACTCAATTTTATACTACAACCGTTAAAATATCCGCTATATACGATCTTATGTAACCACGAAAATGCTATGCACAGTGAATATATATGGTGTTAAAGTAAAAACATTAAAATAAATAATGCAATGTCGGCCTACACTCGTCAAAAACCCAAATCAAAATATAGAGTTCGTATACGGTTGGAAAGGGCTTCTTAAGAGCAATCCAGTGGTACCCATAAAACACTATATGACACAGTGAACCTGTGCCGGGCACATAAAAGAATGAAGGCGTCCGAGCGGATCAACGACGGCGCCAGTATATCTGCAGCTAAGGCAACCGAGCCTATGCAAGAGGATGATGTAATCGCTTCTATATCAAATTTTAGTATAAATATGGGAAACTGAGCCTAATTGGGATTTCCGGATCCTTGATCTGGTCAAAAACCTGATGGAACTTATATTTAACTTCTGGGGTGAATTTCGGTGAAGTCCGGAGGGTCTAACTTGGCCAAATCCACTCTCCTCACCTCCAAGTTGGGGCCCCTCGGGACCTTCTTAAGATCTTTTAAGATTTTAAGATGCACAAGAGCGGATAGAATAAGGAATGAAACTATACGAGAAGAATTAAATATATATAAAATTGAAGATAAAATCAGCGAAAATAATAAGAAATGGCCAGAACACTTAATGAGAATGAACAACGAAAGAATACCAAAAAGAACCTTCCTGTATAATCCCAGAGGAACAAGAGATGTTGGCCGACCACGTAGAAGATGGACTCCACTTTTAACTTCGCCGGAACAGGCTACATAGCCTAAACCTTGTAGTAGAAGAAGAGAAGAAGAAGATGCAAAAGAGAGAGTGGGGTGTGGAAATAAACGGGAAGCTACCACACATAGTAATTAACATATATAAATATATCAACATTTAGTACCGGTCGTATCACAGACCCATCATTAATAAAGTTATAACACAGTGCTATTTGTTTACTTGATTACTTTCCTGAACCCGACGAAAGGAAAATGTTGCCATCACAAATAAAACATGAAAATCCGAAGGACTTCTTAGTGTACAAAAATTATTATGACGTAGATATAATACGCTCAAAAGAAAATATTACCAGTTACGTACACGTATTCACGTCAAACACACGGCCGTGTCCACGACACAGCCACACCCCGATTTTTTTTTAAATCCCCGGCCTTGTTTAAATTGTTCATCATCAACAATCACGGATTAAGTCCATGTGACTTGTTCCGGTCAAATAAATTTTCATTCAAAAAGTTAAATCCAACTCTTCTTCGGTCTACCAACATTCCTGTCTCCTTTTAGTTTGTAATTAAGTATAATTTTTGGTATGCGTTCATCTTTCATTCTTTGAACATGTTCTTTCCAGTTTTTTTCTAGATTCTTGTATTTTATCTAGTGTAAAGTGTTCCCACTACAGGCCTCGAGAGGCCCTTGGGGTAGTAGGATGTTAAGGCTCCCACATTTCCTAGACAATCGGCACTTGATGTCAGCCGGGTTGTCAGTCCTGCGTGACGGCCGCCTTTACCCCCAGAACAAGCATCTGGTACTCATTTCAGTTAGAGGCTGAGTCGACCCCACGGTTATGGTGCCACCAGAAGGTTTGGGTCAGTTTAAAAATCTTGACCCCGCCGGGACTTGAACCCTCGATCTTCCGGTTTGTAGCGCACTGCCTTAACCACTACGCTATGGTATCTAAAAGTTTAAAAATATTTAGTTTATTTATAATATATTCACTTCTTTTATCTAGAAGTTTGCAGCCAACTACACTTCTCAGAAATCTCATTTCAGCTGCTTCTATGATCTTCTCTTTTAGTTAAAACCACAAATTCACTACCAAACAATAGTAAGGAGACCGCCACTGCTTTGTAAAATTTCAGTTTTGTTTCTTTTCTTGTATTTTTAAGTATTCTCTTAATTGTGTTACATATATAAATAAATGTATTAAGTTTGTTAAATAGATCTTCATTTTTAAAATAGGAGATTTCATAACCCAGGTATTTAAAATGGTTCACTTGTTCAATGGGTTTCCCCTCCAGAATTATTTTAGCTCTCGCGGTATCTGATCCCTTAAAAGCTAGGATTTTCGTTTTACTTATTGATATTTTGAAATTATAATTCTGTATAATGTTATTTAATTGAAAGAGTGATTTCTGTAGACCATCTTCTGAGCTAGATATTAGAACTTGGCCGTTTGCAAAAACTCAGGTGTTTAAGATCTCGTTTTGAAATGTGAGTCCAAATTTATCTGTCAATTAAATATGATATCGTCAATATAAATATTAAAAAGGGAGGATGAAAGCGGACATCCCTGTCTTACACCTCTATTTATTGTTGCTGTTATATTCTTTTTATTTTTTACTCCAGTTTCTATTGTTATTTTATTTTCTGCATATAGACTTTTATTGCAGTTAAGTGCTGATGTACGCAATTTTGTTTATTAATTTAATACTTCTAAATTACACCTCTAAAGAAAGAAAAACATTTTGAAGCTGACTGTCCAAGGTGATCTCAAGCGCTAGTAATGCAACATTGGATAAAAAGATATGATATAACTCGTAAGCAAGCTGGCTTGTGTATATCCTTTTGAGTTGTAAAGAAAATACACTACCATTCACTCAGAATTTAACTCTGTCAAAAGCAGAAGTATTATGAAAGTTTAGTTAATAACAAAAAAAAATCAGTATAATTAGTTCTTTATTAACTAAATACTATTGAAGCAGCTTTCTTAATTCGTACGTAATTCAGTATGTATATGTTTGAATAATTAAGGAACATATGACAGAAATATCTGGTCTTGAGAATGACAGCTTGGCTGTGTAAACGTGTTGACCATATAAAAACATTAATTGGTGAATTGGGCATATTGACTGTATATATATTTTAATATTTTATCACCAAGAAGATCACTTGTGTATTTAAAAACATATATATAATTTAAAACATATGCTAACCACCTACTCCAATATGATCATTGTTTTGATCCAAATGATAAAATGTTACATGTTTGTGACAAAGGAAAGAAGTTGTACCTTTTAGAAGTTGTAGATACTATTTAATTCATGTCACAAAATGGGAGTCAATGACCAATCACATTTCATTGATTTTTTATTTACAACCAATCACAGTCGTGTTTCGCCTAGAATTTACGAACTAAAGTTTATCATAAGTAATGCCACGAGTGATTTCCAAATTATCGATAAATTCACGACTCACGAAGTGAGGAGTGAATTTATCTAGAGAATTTGGAAATCAAGAGTGGCATTTGTTAGGACTATTTAACGAATAAAATTAAGCTGTTTACTCACAAATCATTATTTAACTATAGTTATTTTAAAATATTTATAGCCTATATTTAATGTAAACGGCGATGTTTGAAAACAAATGAGAAACGATAGGTACGCTTCTACTGCTTCATTTGTTTATCACTGCAACCAGATCATACTATTTATTGCCAAAGGAACGCAATATTGTAAGGAGGAGCTTTCTTTAATATGGTAATCATAACACTGATAAATATTTGGTGAAACACGATTCTGATTGGTTGTAAAACAGAAATCATTGAAACGTGATTGGTCACTGACTCCCATTTGGGGCATGAGTTAAATAGTCATAATAAAGAAAGAACCTCATTTTGAACATTCTGAATAGGTCATAGCATTATTTTGGAGTGACTGACTCTCTAAGAAATACGGCTACCAGATAATATATATATAGTATATATATAGTGCATGAATGTCAACAAATAGCGCATGAGGGAGTTAATATAAAAACATTTGTAGCAATTGATTATACCATCAAAAAAAGAAACCATTTTTTGCACTTTCTTAAATGCATTTTTTCTCAGGTAATAACATTCCAGAAAAATATAATTGTCATATTTACATCATAGGACATCCGAAATGAATTAATATACAGTTTGATGTGTTTCATTTTTTCTCCACTAGAGTGCATTCTTACAATATTGCGTTCCTTTGACAATAAATAATATGATCTGGTTGCAGTGATGAACAAACGAAGCAAATGAAGCGTATCAATCGTTTCTCATTTGTTTTCAAACATCGCCATTTACATTAATTAAATAAATATTTTAAAATAACTATATTTAAATAATGATTTGTGAGTAAACACCTTAATTTTATTCGTTAAATAGTCCTAATAAATGCCACTCTTGATTTCCAAATTCTCTAGATAAATTGGAAATCACTCGTGGCATTACTTACGATAAATACATTGAAAAGTGGTAATAAGCTGTTATATTCCCAACTAGATTTGAATGAATCGCCTCTTTTAAATTTATAATAGAGATTGTAAAAAAATTGTTGCATAGTTACTATTATGTACTATAATAAGAAAATTCACTAATTTTTAATAATGTCTGAAGAAGGTACAAAGTACCGAAACAGCTGTAACTAATTTATATTTTAATAAATATGAAAATCACATAAAACTGTAAGTTTTATTTTTATTTAATTAAATAATAAATTAAATATTAAACGTCCTTGGTATGATCTTGTTATTTATACGGGGAAACGAGGTCTTGCTGTAGTGCTGTTGTTAGCATATTGTTTTAAGAAGCATCAAATTTCCTCTCAACGAAGTGTTGTATTAATCTTGATCCGATGAGAAAATAATGCTGATTACGTGAATTGACACTCCATTAAACCTCGATAAACAATAATACGTTTTTCAGGCAGAAAAGGCAATTATTTAGAAACATGACCTCAAAATAAATACATTAATAAATTTTATTAAAAATACTGACCCTAAACTTAAACTATTGTGCGAATTTTCTTGGTAATAATCGGGATTTAGGCACTGATGTTATAATTAGTAAAAAATGCTCAAGTTGAAATAGTTGTCGAAAACTCTTGAAGTCCCAATGCCTTTCAAAAAACGTTAAACTGAAAACATAAAACTATTATTCTACCAGTTATATTATATGGACTCGTTTACTTTTAAGGAGGAAAAGAAATTACGAGTGTTTGAGAATAAAGTTCTTAGGAAAATTTTTGGACCAAAGAGAGATAAGACAGGTGAATGGAGAAGACTACCTAATAGTGAATTACATGGTGTTTATAGGAAGCCAGATATAATGAGAACAGTTTAGTCTCGTAGACTGCGATGGGCAGGACATGTGGCACGAATGGGGAATGAAAGACGTGCATGGAAGCTTCTTGTAGGAACACCAGAGGGAAAACGCTCAATTGGTAGACCAGGAATGAGGTGGGAGAATAACGTTAACTATGATTTGAGGGAAGTAGATTATACAGGGGAAGATTGGAAAACAGCTCGACCATGAACCTATGGGTTCGATTGTGTCAATGAGTTAGTTATTATTAAGTTTCTAAGTAATGTTTCGGTTTCCTACGTAATTACCAGAAAAATAATAATCATAAAGGGACATCGGTACCAATAGTTGTGCGAGTATGATTGTTTCGTCAGTAAGATATTCTTACGCTACATACATACGTATGTAAAAACATAAGAATTTGTCTATAACAGTATTTTGACACTGTTAACCTGTTTAATAATAACGAAAACAAATACATATTTCTGTATAGGGAAGAAAAATTAATATTTGAAAATATTAAACAATTTTTCTACTTACTTCACGATGTCTTCAAGTTGTGATCGGAGCCCGAATTTTCAACAAATACCACGGATTCTAAATTCACGACAATAAAACCGAAACAATTTTTTCATATCAGTTCTTCTTGCTTCAGTAACGCACAATGAACTGGACAGGTCACCCACCAATCAAACATTATCTCTAACCTGGTGGCACGGTCAAGGATAATCTCTGCACCAATCACGAAAGAAAGAACACCAGATGTCACTGTCCCTTTGATTTCATAGCTAACTCACTGGCACTATCGAACCCGTAGGTTTATGACCGGGCGGACATAAGCTCTCCACACATTCCTATCCTGAGATGTTTTCCAATCATTCCCTGTATAATCTACTTCTCTCATAGTTAATGGATTATATCCATAAAGTGTGTGTAATTATAAAATAAATTTATCACAAAAAGAATCTTACGTCTTTATTTCAGAACTTCATTATATTTGCAGTCATTTTCAGTAATGTGTTTAATAATAATAATAATAATAATAATAATAATAATAATAATAATAATAATAATAATAATAATAATAATAATAATAATAATAATAATAATAATAATAATAATAATAATGCACGTATGGGGAATGAAAGACGTGCATGGAAGCTTCTTGTAGGAAAACCAGAGGGAAAACACCCAGTTGGTAGACCAAGAATGAGGTGGGAGAATAACATGAACTATGATTTGAGGGAAGTAGATTATACAGGGGATGATTGTAAAACATTGGCTCAGGATAGGGATATATGGATAGCTTATGTCAGCGCGGCTATGAACCTACGGGTTCGATAGTGCCAGTGAGTTAGTTAAAAAATAATAATAATAATAATATAATAATAATAATAATAATAATAACAATAGTAATAATAACTAACTCACTGGCATTATCGAATCCGTAGGTTCATAGCCGCGCGGACATAAGCTCTCCATACATCCCTATCCCGAGCTAATGTTTTAAAATCATCCCCTGTATAATCTACTTCCCTCAAATCATAGTTAATGTTATTCTTCCACATAATTCTTGGTCTACCAACTGGACGTTTTCCTACAAGAAGCTTTCATGCACGTCTTTCACTTCCCATTCGTGGCACATGTCTTGCCCATCGTAGTCTACCAGATTAACTGTTCTTATTATATCCGGCTTCCTATAGAGACCGGTAGTTTACTGTTATGTAGTCTTCTCCATTCAGCTGTCTGTTCATCTCTCTTTGGTCCATGATTTCCCTAAGAACTTTATTCTCAAATACTCGTAATCTCCTTTCCTCCCTTAAAATAAGAGTCCATATTTCGCAACAATATAATATAATATAACTGGTAAAGTTTTTTAAAAGGAGTTGGGACGTCAAGAGTTTGTATAATGCATAATAACATGCATTTCCAGAATTGAGCCTATGTTTAATTTCTTTGTGCATCTCATTCCTATTTGTGATTATTGTTCCTAGGTACTAGAATTCAGCTACTTCCTCAAATTAATAATAATAATAATAATAATAATAATAATAATAATAATGATGATGATGATGATGATAATAATAATAATATTATTATTATTATTATTATTATTAATAAATTGATAAATATTAAATTATCATTTTTTAAATTGCCGGTTTTTGTATTGGGTTCTATATTACCTTTCAATATTATTCTTATTATTAAATCTAATAGGCTATATAAAAATTAATGTTTGTTTGTTTGTACTTTATGCGCGGCCACACCGTTGATCCGATTGTGATGGGGATTTTTGCAAAATGTTCAGGAGATTCCCGGGATAAACATAAGCTATACGAGAGCTGTGATAATGAACCCCTACACCCTTAAAAATCGCCCTTTGTAGTGGAAATCGTGAAAAAAAGTAGCTGTTTGAACGCTTAAATGGCTTACGCTGCTTAAACCATAACAAATATGCAAAATTAATGTATACAGAATTGAATATCTCAAAAAGCTCTACAAAAAAGTCAGCGTCAGCATATGTTTATCTCTTATGAATAACTCACAATAACCATTTTTGTCTTTCATTGATGCCAAGAAGATCGAGACAAGTACGTAGATTCCTATGCAAGCATAGCAGCATATTACGTGTATTCTTTTACGGATAATTCACAATAACGAATTTTGTCTTTTAGCTCATTTATGCGAAGAAGATCGGGATGAGTAGATTCCCGGACAACGCCGGGTAAACAGCACGGGGTATCTAAAAATAATTACGATATAATTTTTTCCTCTCACTTATTTAACTAAACATAAAACACATTAATTTTCGTTTATTTAGGCGTAACAGCGCACGCCGGGTATTAGCTAGTCCTACATTATAAAAACATCACACTTGATTTTTTAATTAATTTATTTATAGACGCTTTTTACATGTAAGATCATATTACATCTATTTATTTTTACTGATTTTTAATTTTACTATGAAATGGGGTTTGGTAATAAAAATTAAAACCTACTTGCCATTATGACTGACTAAAACCAAAGAAAATTTTTAATCAAATTGATGGGCATGTAGTTTGAACTCAGGAACTCATGAATGTGATCTCAAACGCTACCGGTTAAGCCAACTTATTCGGTTTAAATTAATTATCGGCTTCTATATTCCGATATTCTATTATACAGTAAAACTTGTTTAATCCGGAACGTGAATAATGCGAAAATCTGCCCAATGTGAACAAATGTATTGGTCCCGGCGAAATAATAGTAATTTTATGTGCATTTATTTTGCATAAAACGGAATCTGTCCAACGCGGAAACGGAAGGATATTTCTACACAATTCATGAAAAAAAGTTACAAAGCGGAATGACAGAGAAATAAATTAGTTTCCACCTCACTGAATTCCTGTTAGGCCAAAATAACTTCCTGCCGCCGCGCCGTGAAGTAGGGATTCTACCTGTACCTGAAATTTTATTTCGGCCTCACTGCACACCTGTTATGCGAAATACAGATACCTGTCTTACAAATAACCATTGCACTGTAACATCTTAAATTAGTTTAAGTTCTGAGACTAACTTTCACAGGTAGCGCTCTGAATTTACGGAATAAAGATGGCTAAAACGTATGCATCATTGTCATTAAACAAAAAAGTGAAAGTGATTGAAGATAAATCTCCTAATTTCCGGACCGATGCTCTAAAGTCAAGCTCTAGCTGTTGCTAAATCCCTAGGGAATTACTATTTCAAGGCATCTTCAGGTTGGTTGTGGACAGTTTTAAAAGAAGACACAATGTAGTGTGGAATGAAATTTGCGGGGAATCAAAGGACGTGGACGAAAGTGTAGTTAGTGAGTGGAAACCGAAACTGCATACTTTAATTTCAGGATACGCGCCCAAGAGACATTTTTAACGCTGACGAAACGGGACTGTTTTTTCGCGCGTTACCGTCGAAGTCGCTCATATAGTATAATTCACTTATCAAAGGCAGCGGAACTACAGTACAATTAATCCAAGGTACATAAAAAGACATATACGGTACTCTATAATGTAAGATTATTAATAAGTTTTACTTACTTACTGGCACTATCGAACCCGTAGGTTCATGGCCGCGCGGACATAAGCTCTCCATACATCCCTATCCTGAGCTAATGCTTTCCAATCATTCCCTGTATAATTTACTTCCCTCAAATCATAGTTAATGTTATTCTCCCACCTCATTCTTGGTCTACCAACTGGGCGTTTTCCCTCCGGCTTTCCTACAAGAAGCTTCCATGCAAGTCTTTCATTCCCCATACATGCAACATGTCCTGCCCATCGCAGTCTATGAGACTTAACTGTTCTTATTATATCTGGCTTCCTATCAAAACCGTGTAGTTCATTGTTATGTAGTCTTCTCCATTCACCTGTCTGTTCATCTCTCTTTGGTCCAAAAATTTTCCTAAGTACTTTATTCTCAAATTAACAAGTTTTAGTTTTTCATAATGCGGAAAAAATTGGTCCCATGCGATTCTGCTTTAAGCAAGTTTTACTGTAGTAGATAAACAAATTTTAATTGTTATTTATTACAACTAACATTGTTCATCAGCATGGATACCAAACATCTAATATGTCACATTATATGATGGGCTATTATTTTATTTAATTTATTTTCAATAATTAAACTAATATAAGAGTTTCAATGTAAAAAAATAATGTATGTAACTAATAAAAAAAGTGTGTTTTGTATACTCCCTCATATGCGAAAGAATCACTTTTGTACTGTTATGCCAATATCTATTATCTGATTGTGAATTAATTAAAAATGTTAAATTTAATATCATCATCCGGTATCATGGCAGCTGCCGCCATCTTCCGGAAACCAAATGCCATTCCTCTCTATCCATCCATTGATCTTCCTCCATTCCTCTGATATTCATAGCTGCTTGTACCCCTTCTATCCAAGTTTTCTTCGGTCTTACTCTCTTCCTCCTTTCCAAATTGGTTCCATTCCATAACAATTTTTGGCAATCTTTGCTCTGGCATTCTTTTGATATGGCTATACCACTGTAATATTTTCTTTTCTATAATGTCTATGATGTCCGGCTCCTCTTGTACACCCATAATTTCCCTTATTTCTTTATTTCGTTTTATATCCATTCTACATTTTCCAGCTGATCTTCTTAAAACATCCATTTCTGTACTTAAAATTATTTTCATTTCCCTGGTAGGAATTTGCCAGACTTCAGCACCATATGTTAAAATGCTCTGAATTATGGTTTGATATATTTGTAATTTTCTATTTTTTCTAATATTTTTGTTCCATCAAACAGAGTTTAAAATGAAGGTTTTTCTGATTTTCAGATCTTGATATTGATATAGGGCCTATTTTTTTTTTTTCAGATGAAGTACCAGGAAAGAACCAGAGTATAATGTTAAAAGATTCTGGGCAGAGTATGTTCGAACAAGCAAGTGTTGTAGGTTCAGTGCCTGCAAGATGGATGCTACATCCTTCATACATGCATACATTCGGATGTACTGAAAACTATTTTATCATAGTGGAACAACCTTTGTCTGTTTCCGTGCCAGCTATGATACGAAGCCAGATCTTCAATGAACCGATGGCAGCTAATCTCAAGTGGTATGATGAAAAAGTAAGTTATCAGTAGAGTCCAGATGTTAAAAAATCAAAAATAGGCACTAAAATCATTAATATAGGCACTAAACATTCAAAATAGGCTCTTACAAAAATGGACAACAACATAAATTTTTATAGTCTTTACGTTAAGAATATAAACATATGCTATCAATAGCATGCGAAGATATCAGAGATGATTTTGGAATTTGTTTTGCCTTTTTACAAAGAGCAGAACCGTCACCTGAGAATATTTCCGCACCAAATTCTTTCACAAAATTGGTCAGTTTGTCTTTTACTGTTGTCCGCTCTTTAGGTACCTTAAAAAAACTATTATAAAGGTAAAAAAAAAACTACACTTGCCGCACCACTTGTCTTTGAAGCACCTGTCTGTTTATGAGGACTGCAGACTGAATTCAGTGTTACCAAGATCAAAAAATAATATTGCCTAAAGGTTTCAGCACCAGGTGTGAGACAGAGAAAGAAAGCTTGAGCCATTTACCTTCTTTGTCACTCAGCAATGTTTGTATTGAAAAGAAGCAAATAACTTTTCTCTAAGCCATAGAGCCGGAGAATAATACAATGAGACATAGCATAGGGCTATTTTGCTTAACGGGAATGCACGAGGTGGAAAAATACAATATTTACCTCGCGGGAGTGCATTGAGGGAGAAATCATCTTCCTGCTAGGTTTTGGGTTATTGTCACCCTTATCCTAAAATATTCTAAGAGAATTCATAAAAAGAACACTTGAAAACTTCTATGAAATAATTTGTACCATGAAGTTTGTCCATTTCAATTGACTTCATTGAAATACTGAGTTAATTTAAAGAAAAAAATTGCAAATAGGCATTTATAGGCATTATAAGCTGAAATAGGCAATTATAGGCAAAATGAACTTCATGGAAAACGACTCTAGGGTCATTGGTATGAACTTATATGAAGTCACTTTTACAATATCTATAATAAATAACTGTAGGCATTTTCCCTAACATCCAGTCTCTAGTTATCAGTAAGAGTTCCTCAAGGAATGAGTAAGAAATCACAAAAAAACTGTGTTTTAACAACATTATCTTTTCTAAGTCCACCACTTTGGTCTCGAGGTAGCATGCTGCCTTGTCATGCAGCGGGCCCGGGTTCGATTCACGGTCGGAACAGACTCCTGGGTGAGATTTTTTCTCACTTATAACACAAATGTGAGGAAGTTTAGGACCCAACGGTCCCTGAACATCATCCAGATTTGTGAAGTTACCTTCTCACCATAGTAAATACACTCATAGTGGATGTGAACAGATTTCTGTTCTCTCTTTGGTTAAAACATGACACACACTTGTTTTGGTGCAGAGCTACGCTGGTTCTGGTCTCCATGGGGGAACAAATTTGGCCAGTACGGGACCAGTGGCCATACAGTATCGTGAGGAATTTGGTAGCTACAATAAGTAGCACTCGAAGAGAAACTCAGCTCAGGTTTTGTAAAATTATGGCTGTTCCTGTTCTTTTATATGGATCTGAATCTTGGGTACTTACAAAAAAAAGATATCTCACACATTCAAGCCACTGAAATGAAATTTTTAAGATCTGTAAAAGGATGTACGCACATGGATAGATTACACAATGAATTAATAAAAAATTAACTGGAGATATTTTCAATAGTTGATAAACTAGAAGAGCACAAATGCCAATGGAAAGAATATTTAGACAGAATGGACAATATAAGATTACCCAAAAAGATCAACACCTACAAACCACATGGGAAAAGATCTTTGGGACAGCCAAGGAAACAATGGACTTGAGACCGGAACAGGTCACATTGACCTAATCCTGGAAAGGAAGAAGAAGAAGACAATAAGTAGCAGAACCAGGTTGAAAAAACCAGCTGTAACAGCTGGGGGACCCAACACACTGACCATATGTCACCCCTATACTGGCAGGATGATCATCTACCTATGTGATTAACACATGTAGATGTGAGGCTAGCTGTTGGCTGGTAGGCCAAGGGCCTTCTAGGCCTCTCACGCCAAGCAGATTTATGAAACACACATCTATACATAATTCACATGTCAGCATTCTGGTTTGTTATATTCAGTAATAATGTGATACAGTTTGCCTGTAAGACACATTTCGATAATCCATAAAAAGAAAAAAAGACCAATGTGAAAATTATAGAGGTATAACAGTAACAAGTACTATGAGTAGACTCTATGGACGTATACTAAAATATTATTTGAAAAAAACTACAGTGATATGGAATTAGAGGAACAGTTAGGATTTAGAGCAGGTCATTCCACAGCCGACAATTTATTTTGCATTACTCAGTTAATAGAAAAGAAAATGCAATATTTTCAATAGTTGATAAACTAGAAAGAGCACAAATGCCAATGGAAAGAACATTTAGACAGAATGGACAATATAAAATTACCCAAAAAGATCAACACCTACAAACCACATGGGAAAAGAACTTTGGGACGGCCAAGGAAACAATGGACTTGAGACCGGAACAGATCACATTGACCTAATCCTGGAGAGGAAGAAGAAGAAGACAATAAGTAGCAGAACCAGGTTGAAAAAACCAGCTGTAACGGCTGGGGGACCCAACATACTGACCACATGTCACCCCTATACTGGCATGATGATCATCTTCCTACTATTTGTAGATCTTGAGAAAGCATACAACAATGTCCCTATAGAGAAACTATGGATTGCTTTAAGACGTATGGGAATTCGATTCGATTGAGGGTCTTTCCACTTTTCAGCGGTTGCCCTTTTACCAGCCGGCTGCTGGCCTCACAGCCACATGTGTCAATCACAGAGGTAGATGATCAACAGCCAGTGTAGGGGTGACATGTGGTTAGCATGTCGAATCCCCCAGCCGTTATAGCTGGTTCCTCAACCTGGAGCCGCTGCTTATTGTAGCTACCCAATTGCCTCACGATGCTGGGTGGGCACTGGTCCCATACTGGCCGAAATACCATGAGAAAATTTCTTCCCCCATGGAGACTCGAACCAGCACAAGTCCCGTAGCTCTGCGCCAAGGCTTCCTACCTTAACCGCTCGGCTACGGCGCGGGACCGTATGGGAATTAAGACTATAATAATTAAAGCTATACAAAATTTATATGACAATTGCATATCTAAAATTAAAATTGGCAGCAAATTGTCACATGGTTTTACGATAAATAAAGGTCTGCATCAAGCTTGTTGTCTATCACCGACTCTGTTTAAAATATATGTGCATGAAATATTAAAGAATTGGAGGAGAAAATGTTCAAGCATAGGAATTCCTTTTGAATTTGAAGAGATTTTTTTTTTTTTTTCGCCTAGACCGGGACTCGAACCCGGGACCCTTGGCTTTCCGGGCCAAGTGCTCTACCAACTGAGCTACCGAGGCGAGTTACGATCTAGACGCAAATTTTTCTCTTATATACGTTGTAATTCCCTATCGCCAAATGCTTTTGAAACCATTGCTTCTATCTTTGCAAATGGCGGCTTAATTAAAAAAAAAAAATCATTAGAAGCCTTACTAGCTTATAAAGTAATGTTAAATTCCCAATAAATGTCTTCTTAACTAAGAAGCCACCATTTGCAAAGATAGAAGCAATGGTTTCAAAAGCATTTGGCGATAGGGAATTACAACGTATATAAGAGAAAAATTTGCGTCTAGATCGTAACTCGCCTCGGTAGCTCAGTTGGTAGAGCACTTGGCCCGGAAAGCCAAGGGTCCCGGGTTCGAGTCCCGGTCTAGGCGAAAATTTTTCTCTTCAAATTTAATTTATCTTTCATTGAGAAATGTTAAATTAATAATAATAAAAAAAAAAAAAACATCATAGGAATTCCTATTTCAAACAACAAAACTTTATACAACTTACATTTTGCAGATGATCAATTGTTAATTGCATAAGGTTATGAAGATTTAGAATATATGACTAGAAAAGTAATAGAAGAATATGAAAAATGCGGATTAATTTTGAACATGAAAAAAACAAAATATTTATCAATTGGTGAACCAGAACAAAATTTAATTTTGGAGACTGGAAAAACAATAAAATCTTGTAGTGAGATCACATATTTAGGAATTAAAATAAATAAAAATGGGAGTTATGAAGAGGAAATAAGAAATAGAAATAATAAAGGAAAAATTGCAATTGCTTGCCTGAATGGAATATTGTGGGATAAAAATATAAGTAATAAAAATAAAATGAATACATATCATAGAATTGTTAAAAGCATCATTACTTATGGAGCAGAACTTTGGCCAATAACAACAAAAACAAATAAGTATCTTTTGGCAACAGAAATGGATTTTATACGAAGGGCAGCAAGAATTTCAAGAAGAGAAAAAATTAGGAACTCAGTTATAAGGGAGAAAATGAAGATTGAAGACACTATTTTAGATTATATTAAAACTCAGCAATTAAGAAGGTACGGACATGTCCGAATGGAAGAGGATTGGCTACCAAAATGTGTTTTGGAATGGAAACTTGAGGGAAGACGAGGCAGAGGAAGACCTAAAACCTCCTGGAGTCAGGGAATATGTTTATATATGAAGGAGAAACATCTACAACCAGGAGATTGGATGGACCGACAAAATTGGCTATTAGGAATCGGACGATGTCAAACACATTAATCAACCGATGATATAGAATAAGTTTATTATAAGGCCTCTCCTGGCACATAATTACTAGCATCATCACATTTCATATCATAACACCACCTTCCAGGCACCCCAACCTCACAAGTGGGTTACAAGTATGCCATGTCAGGAGAGAATTCCAGAAATGTCATAATGACAACCTGATGGCATTGATTTAAAAAAATGGTATTAATATTACATATTGGTTACTAATGCAATAAACTATATACTTCAATACCAGTAAAATTAATATCAAATTCCGTTGAGGTGAAGTCATATGATGAAAGTTAAAAAATAAATTGTACCTGTTGGTAGGTGCCGTCGTCCTCAACATTGTTAAAATATTGTATATAAAATTAACTGGAGTGCTTTTGGAAGTTATCTTCCATCTTCTGCAGGTTGAGTTTCTGCTACTTGTTGTTGTTGTGTATGGTGATGTATACTCCAACTGTTTGTAGCAGCAACTGACTTGTTTTTTGACGATCTCATATAATGAGTTTGACTGGGGCGCGTTCTCATTAAGAAGTGAGGTGTGTTTTGTTTCCTTTATAATTTCGAGGTCTTCAAATATATTTATCCTAGCTGGAATGTTTTCTCGGTGGATTATCATTGAGTGAACACAATTGAAAACACTCTCACGATAAACCATCGAGAAAACATTCCAGCTAGGATAAATATATTTGAAGACCTCGAAATTATAAAGGAAACAAACAACACTTGACTTCTTAATGAGAAGGCACCCTAGTCAAACCCATTATATGAGATCGTCAAGAACAAGTCAGTTGCTGCTACAAACAGTTGGAGTATACATTACTGTACACAACAACAACAAGTAGCGGTAGCTCAACCTGCAGAAGATGGAAGATAACTTCCGAAAGCGCTCCAGTTAATTTTATATACAATTTATTAACAAAGTTGAGGATGATGGCACCTACCAACAGGTACAATATAATTTTTAACTTTCATCATATAACTATATACTTCCTTTCCAAATAAACAACCCACTAAGCAACATGAAAGAAAATGGAAATGCAAACAACTGAATAATGACTCTATTACAGATACATTATAAAACTTACATAATACCTAATACAGGCTTTCCACTTTACAGCAGTTTGCCCTTGATTCCTGCTTTCCAGAGATTCCTATCTTCCCATTGTCCTTCTTCCAACCCCCTCTTCATCATGGCATCATATATTCCCTCATACCATGTTCTTCTACTTCTCCCCCCTCTTCCTTCTGCTGGTACCATCCAATCCAACACATGTTTAGGCCACTGGTCTTCCAACATCCGTTGTACATGTCCATACCACTGTAGAACTATCTTTGTTATCCTATCGATAACAGTTTATTGTGCATCCATTTCTTGTCTGATATATGTATTTCGAATATGTTTAGCCTGGATATTCTCATACTTCTCCGTAATCCATCCATTTCTGTCGCCAAGATTCTTTTCTACTCGTACATCCTTTCATTTATTGTCCAGCTTTCTGATCCATATGTAAGTATACTTCCTATTATTGTCTGTATAATTTCTTTTTTTGTTTTTCTGGTCAAATTTTTATTCCATAAAAGACCATTCAGGGATCTAATCGCCTTCCTTGCACATTATAAAACAATTTTATAAATTAAACACCATAGTAATCTGGAATTTATCAAATTAATTGTAAGGACTGCAATAAAGTATACATAGGAAAAACAAAAAGAAATTTGGACATAAAATTGAAAAAGAAGCGCTACTTTTAAAACATTTGGAAAAACCTTTAGAATTGACAATTTGGGAGAAGATATATATTCAGAAGAACAAATTTAGATCCATGAATTTCGAGATTTCTGATGAACGTGATCTCATCTCAAAGTTCATCAAATCAACACCAGATGGCAACGTTATTGATGGAGATTCCAACGAAAATCCGGTAGTCATAATGTCGATTTCTCTCAAAAACTAGTTCCCGTGTTTGAAGAAACATAAAATATGAGGTAAGATGTTAAAAAATGACTCATTAATTTACGAATCACGTTACTGTTGAACATAACAAACTAGGCCGTCTCTAGGAGTAGCATGACCTTGATATTGGTCAGAAAACAGCAAGGTCTGGTGATTCTTTGGCTATATCGGCAGTAGCATAGCTATGGGCAGGGTCTCCCATGATGGACAGGCCAAAGATGAGGATCCAGACAAAGAAGCAACCCAGAAGAGGATGTCCAACGGTTATGAAGGCGGAAGAGGAGTGAGAATCCCAACAGCAGATGAAGCGTAAGAGGCAATCCATGGGTAGATCAGACTCGTACCTATGGTGGAAGCAACTCATCTAGGGGGAGGAAATCCTGAAATCAAATAACCCGATCCTCCAGGTTGTCATTATGACATTTCTAGTGTTCTCTCCTGGCATGACATTCTTGTACATACATACTTAAGGACTTTATTAGACTAAAAGTAAGGTACATACAATGTTATTTACAAATATGGGTCGCACGGGCAGTAAGGCGTATGTGCTGTTGACAGACCGTTACAATAAGTTGATGTTTGGTAATAATATACTTAAAACAAAAAAAACAGAAAGAAAGAAAACACAATAATATTACAATTAGATAACAATACAATTACATTATACATTAACTTAGTTAATTAGAATTATTAAGAAGTACTGGTATTGCAATTTGTTAACATATTTATTTATTCCTGAATAAGTGTTGTTCTTATTTTCCGTGTTTTGTCCAGAAAACTACTCAAGTTTATCCATTTTTTTGGGTTTACCAGTAACTCGTAGCATGCCAATCTTTCGCGATTTGAATTTAGAAATCTTTCCGGTAATAACTGACGCCTCCAATATTCCAAATCGTTACATTTTCCTAATATATGTATCTCGTCTTCAAAGCTTCCCGCACATTGGACATATTCTCATATTGTGATCGTCGCTAATTTTTAAAAATTTCCATGCCCCTAACCTGAACCAAGCAAGCCCTGATCTCTCTTTAAATCCTAGATTGAGTATATAAGATTCTTTTCCCCAAACTTGTTTTAGGTCTCTTTGTAAAAACAGTGATCGTTTTCCCGCACATTCGGCCAAAATATTTTGTCGGTTTATATCTATGTACCTCCTTCTTATTTTTCTCCACACATTCTTGCGATTTTCAGTCCCTTTTTCCCATACCCAACCCATCCCAATCTTTTGGAGTTCTCTCCTAACCTCGTCTGCCCAGAATTTCATATTTGCGTTCCTAATTTGGTGATCGTAACAAATTGCTCTGAGCATTGTAACATTCTTGTAAGCCACTTATTTTATCCTGTACTTGGTTTGTTTTCTTTTCTGTAAAATATTTATCTTTGCTAATCATCTCCATAACCACATTTCAAATTAATTTCAGACTCAGTTTCATCTTATAGAGAAGAAAAATGGGAAATTATATAAAACTTTTCAAACAGAAGCTTTCTTCTATCTGCATATAATAAACTCTTATGAAATGGATAATCACTTAATCATAGACATATGCTGTTACAAAGATGCTTCCATGCTGGATTGTATGTACGTGGATGCACTAAAGGTAATGCTACACTTTCAATATTATTCCTATTTTAATTATTCAAGGCGTGCTTATCTATTCTTTTCATGCATTAATACACTTCAAAATGCAATAGAACTCTCCAATCCTTCTCTCATGTTACAACATTTAACAAAGTTTTGAATATGTAGGTAAAAATAATTAATATTTAACTTTTACAGGAGTTAATCACTATGAGGTTCAATTTATGGTAAAATTAAATGTTTCTTACCTCTCCTCATGTAAATCTTCTAAGTAGATCGCGGTTTTGAGACCATAACGGTCTCATCTTCAGTATAATCTTGGCGACTGATGTTATGTCGATCGGAAGAAACTCTTCTTCTTCCCTCCATTGGTGGGCCGATGAACCTCTGGATCAGGTCAAAATTTGTGGGAATTTCAAAGTTCATAAGTTTTCCTTTGTTTTTCTGAATGTGGATCTTTTCCCAAACCGTGAGTTCCTTTTGTTTGTCTATTTGTTTAATTAGACTGGCTTTTGATTCAATTAAATGTTTTTTGGACCAAGCATGAGCAGCTACTGCTGATTTTTCCACTTCCCCATTTTTGATGTTTCTAAGATGTTCTTTCACCCTTGTTTTCAAATTTCTTTTCGTTTTTTCCAATATAAATTTTGTCACAATCATTTCAAAAAAATTTCAAAAAGTTGAATGTAAGATTAGCACCGAAAGAACGAATACAGCCTCAATAGGATAATTAAAACCAATATAAATGAAAGAATTGAAAATTAAATCAAATCAGGAATTTATCAGATCAAATGCAGGGATTGTGACAAAATTTATATTGGAAAAATGAAAAGAAATTTGAAACAAGGGTGAAAGAACATCTTAGAAACATCAAAAATGGAGAAGTGGAAAAGTTAGCAGTAGCTGCTCATGCTTGGCCGAAAAACATTTAATTGAATCAAATGCCAGTCTAAGTAAACAAATAGATAAACAAAAGGAACTCACGGTTTGGGAAAAGATCCACATTCAGAAAAACAAAAGAAAACTTATGAACTTTGAAATTCCCACAAATTTTGACCTGATCCAGAGGTTCATTGGTCCACCAACAGAGGGAAGAAGAAGAGTTTCTTCCGATCGACATAACATCAGTCGCCAAAAAACTACCGAAGATGAGACTGTTATGGTCTCGAAATCGCGATCTACTTAGAAGATTTATATGAGGAGAGGTAAGAAACATTTAATTTTACCAAAAATAACTGACTACCATATATATAATATCTGGGCAATGAAAAATTTGTAACTTCAGTAAAAATGAAGTAAACACTGTATTCCCTGACAACTTCAAGTAAAACCCTGACTTGAACCACTGGCACTACAGAGAGAGGGTAGAGAAAGAGACAAACTTACAAATATGTTTTTTTTAATGTTATATTTTTAAATTAACATTTTATGGAAATGGATACAGTTTTATTTTTAGAAAGAAAAATTACATTCAAACCAGGAGTCGAACCCCGGATCTCTGACTCTGATAGGAACGTCAAATTTCTTTTCACTTATACAATTCTCCTTTCATTTGAAGGCCGATAACCATCACTATCAACAATGCCATCTGATGACTTCTATTTGAAGTGTTTTTATTGAGAGTTTAAACATTACTTAAATACAAATTAACTGATATCTTAAGTTCGGTACAATGAAAACATTAACTGCATAACAACTATATAGAGCATTCTATAAATAATCATCTAGGAAGCTACTTACTTTATTTTATATCATTTTAATTTTATTATATTCTATGTTTTTGTTAGTATTAGCTAGCATTAGATTACATCATCATTGTATTTTGTTTAGTCGTATTTTAATAATATCTTAAAATTGTAATATGTACGTAATTTTTGTATAATTCTACTATTTGCTGGTTGAGTGGAAGAGAAGGCCTATGGCCTTAACTCTGCCAGCTAAAATAAGACATTATTATTATTAATTATTATTATTATTATTATTATTATTAATATTATTATTATTTTGATGTTATATTTTAAATTAACATTTTCCAGAATTGGTTTTATTTTAGAAAGAAAAATTATATTCGAATTCGAACCCCAGATCTCTGACTCTGTATATGCAGAATGGTTATTGCACTGATATACAGATTCAGAGATCTGGGGTTTGACTCCCAATTCAAATATGATTTTCTTTCTAAAAATAATACAAATGTGGTGTTGCCATTATTGTATTACTCACAGACAATTACTGAGTGAGCTCAAATGATTTTGACAATGTCGATTTTTCTTTGTGTATTTGTGAGGACTACCTTTGATAGTTTGTCAAACCTAATGAAAACAAAAAAATTGGCACTCTTATGCTATTGTTATATGGGTCCTCTCTTGAATGCATTCATGGAAGAAGTGAAAAAAAAAGTGTTCTTGTGAAAATACTGTGTAGGGTTTGTTCTATAAGGCTGTGAAGGTTACACACCCCTTCAAGGTGAACGGTACCTCACAGAGCAAACATGTTTGCTGGTATTTAACTTTACAGGAATTAATCACTATGAAGTTTAATTTATGTTAAAATCAAATGTTTCCTACCTCTCCTCTTACAAATCTTCTAAATAGATTGCAATTTCGAGACCATAACGGTCTCATCTTCAGTACTATTTTGGTGACTGATGTTATGTCGATCGGAAGAAACTATTCTTCTTCCCTCTGTTGGTGGACCAATGAACCTCTGGATCAGGTCAGAATTTGCAGTTTCTAAGTTTTTCTTTGTTTTTCTGAATGTGGATTTTTTCCCAAACCGTGAGTTCCTTTTGTTTGTCTATTTGTTTAATTAGACTGGCTTTTGATTCAATTAGATGTTTTTCGGACCAAGCATGAGCAGCTACTAAACTGCTGACTTTTCCACATCTTAGAAATGTCAAAAAAAGAGAAGTGGAAAAGTCAGCAGTAGCTGCTCATGCTTGGTCCGAAAAACATTTAATTGAATCAAAAGCCAGTCTAATTAAACAAATAGATAAACAAAAGGAACTCACGGTTTGGGAAAAAAATCTGCATTCAGAAAAACAAAGGAAAACTTATTATAAATTGATCCCACTATAGGCCTCCTGGAGGCCCTTGGGGTAGTAGGAATGTTAAGGCTCCCACTTTTTCTTTACCAGCAGCACTTGATGTCAGCACTTGATTTGTCAGCCCTGCGTTGACGGCATCCTTTCCACCCCCATGACAAGTGACTGGTACTTCTTTTCCGTTAGATGCTGAGTCGACCTCAGGGCCATAGTGCCGCCAGAAGGTTTGGGTCAGTTTAAAAATCCTGACCCCACCGGGACTCGAACCCTCGACCTTATGGCTTGTAGCGCAGTGCCTTAACCACTATGCTACGTCGGAGGAAAACTTATAACTTAGAAATTCCCGCAAATTCTGACCTGATCCAGAGGTTCATCAGTCCACCAACAGAGGGAAGAAGAAGAAGAAGAGTTTCTTCCGATCGACATAACATCAGTCACCAAAACAGTACTGAAGATGAGACCGTTATGGTCTCAAAATCGCAATCTACTTAGAAGATTTGTATGAGGAGAGGTAGGAAACATTTCATTTTTAACATATTTGCTGGTGTTTTGCTTGAAGTTTCAGGTTGTATTTATGTCCAGCATGGGCAGATTGAGGGATTGATATGAGATGAAATCTCTATTTCTGAAGGTCTACATATATGATGAGACCAGCTGATCAGGTATCTCACAGCATTACAGAAATTCTTTAAATGCAACAAAATGGATGACATGAGTATGGAAAAATAGTGGAATGAAGTTTTTGGCAAAATAATAAACAAAGAAATTACTTATATATGAAGAGAAAAATATATGCTCAGACAGGGGTTTGAATCCAGGACCTTTCGCTTTCTATGCTAATGCTCTACCAACTGAGCTATCTGACAAACCCCAATCTACACGCAAAGTTTTCTCTTACATACACTGTTAATTCCCGAGTATCAAATGCTACGAAACCGTTGCTTCAATCTTGCTAATGGCAGTTTCTTTATTAAGGAGATCTTTTTATTGGGAATTTTACATTACATTATAACGCCAGTACGGCCTCTTTCCATGTCTTTATTATTCATTTAATACATCTAAACGATGGATAAATTATATTTGAAGAGACTCTTTAACTCATGCCCCAAATGGGATTCAATGACCAATCACATTTCAATGATTTTTTAATTACAACCAATCACAGTCGTGTTTCACCTCGAATTTATCAAACAAATTTATCATAAGTAATGCCACGAGTGATTTCCAAATTATCAATAAATTCACGACTCACGAAGTGAGGAGTGAATTTATTTAGAGAATTTGGAAATCAAGAGTGGCATTTGTTAGGACTATTTAACAAATAGAATTAAGCTGTTTACTCACAAATCATTATTTAAATATAGTTATTTAAAAAAAAAGAAATCCATGGTATCTTTACCTTAATATTTAATTTTAGGAAGTTATATTTTGAGGTTATTTTAATTATATTATTTTTGGTCTGGACATCTTACCTCAATATTAATGTTGATTTGTTCTTGGACATGTTTCAAAACAATTCTCTGTTTTATCTTCAGCTTTCCCAGACTGGTTTTATTTATGTTGCATTATGTTGCACCACCTGGATGTCGATGTCAGCTCCATCCTGTGGTTGGCCAAAGAACCTCCAAACAAGGTCACCCTCCATCGGAATATCAAAATTCATAACTCTGTTTCTGTTCTTCTGAATATAATTTTTTCCCAAATAGTCAGCTCGTTTGTATTTTCTAACTGTTTTAATAATTTAGTGTCTGAATTTATATTATGTTTTTCAGACCAAACATGAGCAGCAACTGCAGATTTTTCAATTTCTCCATTTTTAATATTTCTTATGTGTTCTTTGGTTCTAAATTAGAACCAAAGAACACATAAGAAATATTAAAAATGGAGAAAGAATTGAAAAAATCTGCAGTTGCTGCTCATGTTTGGTCTGAAAAACATAATATAAATTCAGACACTAAATTATTAAAACAGTTAGAAAATACAAACGAGCTGACTATTTGGGAAAAAATTTATATTCAGAAGAACAGAAACAGAGTTATGAATTTTGATATTCCGATGGAGGGTGACCTTGTTTGGAGGTTCTTTGGCCAACCACAGGATGGAGCTGACATCGACATCCAGGTGGTGCAACATAATGCAACATAAATAAAACCAGTCTGGGAAAGCTGAAGATAAAACAGAGAATTGTTTTGAAACATGTCCAAGAACAAATCAACATTAATATTGAGGTAAGATGTCCAGACCAAAAATAATATAATTATCTTTACCTTGTTGTGGTGGAGTGGCTTGTGTGCTTAAATGATCCTGAGAGCTATGCCGGTGGTAGCATTGCTGCTGTTAGGGTTACCCATGCCAGACTGGTTGAAGGTGATAAGTCAGAAGAAAAAAGTACCTTGGTCGAAAGAGTGACGATCTTTCACCGTAAAAATACAACCGTCAAGAAATGCTGACATGGATTCAACTGGGGTAAAATTTTCCAGAAGTCAAATAGTCCCCCATTCGGTTCTCCGGGCGGGGACTACTTCAGGGAACCCATGCCAAAGGCTCAAACACAGGGACATGTTCCTAGGAACATGGAATGTTAGGACTTTATACAATAGCGGGGCACTAGAGATATTAACGCGGGAATTAGATAAATCGCCCTTGGATATAGTCGCTTTACAGGAAGTTAGGTGGCAGGAGAAGGTAGTCAGGAATCAAGAAGCTTTGCATTACACTAAGAACAGTTAAGTCTCGTAGACTGCGATGGGCAGCACATGTGGCACGTATGGGGAATGAAAGACTTGCATGGAAGCTTCTTGTAGGAAAGCCAGAAGGAAAATGCCCAGTTGGTAGACCAAGAATGAGGTGGGAGAATAACATTAACTATGATTTGAGGGAAGTAGATTATACAGGGAATGATTGGAAAGCATTAGCTCAGGATAGGGATGTATGGAGAGCTTATGTCCGCGCGGCCATTAACCTACGGGTTCGATAGTGCCAGTGAGTAAGTAAGTTATTTTAAAATATTTATATATTTAATGTAAACGGCGATGTTTGAAAACAAATGAGAAACAATTGGCACGCATCATTTGCTTTTGTTCGTCACTGCAACCAGATCATATTATTTATTGCCAAAGGAATGCAATATTGTAAGAATGCACTCTAGTGGAGAAAAAATGAAACACATCAAACTGTAAATTAATTCATTTCTGATGTCCTATGTAGTAAATATGACAATTATATTTTTCTGGGAAAAAATACATTTAAGAAAGAGCAAACAGTGGTTTCTTTTTTTGGTGGTATAATCAATTGTTACAAATGTTTTTATATTAACTCCCGCATGCGGTATGTGTTGACATTCATGCATTATATATACAATCTGGTAGCCGTATTTCTTACTGAGTCAGTCACTGCAAAATAATGCTATGACCTATTCAGAATGTTAAAAATGAGGTGCCTTCTTTATTATGATAAACTTTAGTTGGTAAATTCTAGGCAAAACACGACTGTGATTGGTTGTAAATCAAAAATCATTGTAACATGATTGGTCATTGAGTCCCATTTGGGGCATGAGTTAAATAGTCATATTAAAGAAAGCTCCTCCTTTTTAACATTCTGAATACGTCATAGCATTATTTTGCAGTGACTGACTCTCAGAGAACTACAGCTACCAGATTTTATATATGGTGCATGAATGTCAGCTGATAGTACATGCGGGGCGATAATATAAAAACTTCTGTAGTAATTGATTATACCTTAAAAAAAAGAAACCACTGTTTGCACTTTCTTAAACGAATTATTTCCCAGGAAATAACATTGCACAAAGTATAATTGACATATTTTCATCATAGGACATAAAAAATTAATTAATATCTATAATATTGGTTATAAATTTCTCCACTAGGGTGCATTCTTACAATATTGCGTTCCTTTGGCAATAAATAATATGATCTGGTTGCAGTGATGAATAAGGGTAACAATCGCTTCTCATTTGTTTTCAAACATCGCCGTTTACATTAAATAAATAAATATTTTAAAATAACTATATTTAAATAATGATTTGTGGGTAAACAGCTTAATTTTATTCGTTAAATAATCCTAATAAATGCCACTCTTGATTTCCAATTTATCGATAATTTGGAAATCACTCGTGCATTACTTATAATAAATAGCTCAGTTGGTAGAGCATTCATGTTGAGAGCAAAACATCCTGGGTTCGAACCCAACTCTGAGCATATATTTTTCTCTTCAAATATAATTTATCCATCTTTTTGAGATGTATGAAATGAATAATAAAAGCATTGACAGAAATTATTACCTAGTGCTCTTAATGCAGTTTTCCTGTGTTTAACATTTGACACATAAAACTTGTTTAAATTTATAGGAAATACAAACTAATCCTGATTATGCAAAAATGTTCCGAGGTCGACCTCTGAGATTTGTAATGCCACTGATGGACATCTCTCCAGAAACAGACAGTGAAGTAAATCTTGTAAAATTACAAGGTTCTGAAGCCACTGCTTATAAACTGTCAGATGGACAAATATTCTGTCAACCAGAACTACTATGTGATCTTGGCTGTGAAACACCTCGCATACATTATGAAAAATATCTTGGAAAACCTTATCAATATTTCTACGCAATATCATCAGATGTTGATTTAGAAAATCCTGGAACAGTAAGTATAACAGCAGTGTGAGGTTGGGAAGTGGTTTTTACAGAATCGAGGAAAAATGTTTAAAACCGAGCAATAGCTCGGTTTTTAATTTCCAAGATTCTGTAAAACACTTCACAAACGTGCGTTTTACATTATTTTTTGCGTGATGGTGTTTTCAAAATAATAAATAATAGTAAAATAATAACATCTTTAAGTTATGTAGATAGGAAATAACACTATGAGGTTCTTTAATATTGTTTATTTTTTATCATTTCACTCACCTCATACTTCATAATTTATAGCAGACCCAGGGTTTCTTCACATAATTCGTGACATTGTCAATGCTGCGTCATGTTCACAACTGACGTCCAACGGCCTTCTATCCTGCAGACTGACCTCCGCGCCATCTGGTGGCCGACCGAAGAATTTCCAAATCAGGCCTATATATAAATTATGAAGTATGAGGTGAGTGAAATGATAAAAAATAAACAATAACATCTTTGTTGGAAATATTTGCGTTCATTATAAACAACTGACTAACGTTAACAGTGTGGACAATGCTTATTAGTTGAAACAACAGGAGGCCTTGAGAACAGTTATTGATAACATGGCCACATGTCTTGGTTTTTCTAATGCTTACATCCCATTTTCATTTCAATATTCTTCTTGGTTGTCTCTCTAAATCCATTCGCTTAACATGTCAAAATCTCAATCACTCTCTGTGTGTGTCTATATGTATATATATATATATATATATATATATATATATATATATACACAATGGGTCCACCTATGTGGTCTCGAGGTAGCATGCTGACTTGTCATGCAGTGGGCCCAGGTTTGATTCCTGGTCGAGGCAGGTTCCTGGGTAAGGATTTTTCGGAGTTTTTTCCTCACCTGTAAGACAAATGTCAGGAATCTTAGAGCCCAACAGTCCCCGAAAATCATCTGGCCATCATCATCATCCTTCATCGGTTTGGAAAGCAACGAGAAGCTACCACGCCTATAATTCGCTAGTAAAGCTGCAAAGCATAGCATGAAAATGCTATGATTGCAGTGAAAGAACTGCCCTTGGGCAGAATTACTATGGATGGATATATATATATATATATATATATATATATATATGCAGCTTTACTAGGGAATTGTAGGTGTGGTAGCTTCCCGTTGGTTTTCACATTGGTGAAGGATGATGATGATGATATGATAATGATAAGGTTGATGATGATGATGACCATATGATTTCGGGGACCGTTTGGGCCTTAAAGTTTTCCTGACATTTGTCTTACAGGTGAGGAAAAATCCCGATAAAAACCTCACCCAGAAAAACTGCCCCGACCAGGGATCGAACCCGGGCCCACTGCGTGATAAGGCAGCAAGCTACCTCAAGACCACAGCGGTGGACCATATATATGACATAAAAAAGAAAAATAAATGCCTGAGTCGGGATTTCAACTCAAGATCTCTAACTTTATACGTTAGCGCTCTAACCAACTGAGCTACTCAGGAATCCTAACACAAACATTTATTTTTCTTTTATATATATTATTCTCAATTTACACAAGAGGCAGCGGGATATCGTTCCAACTGCCATCTAGTGGCTATTATAACAAGTAACCATTTTAAAGAGAATTTTACTTTATAGCACTAAGATTTGTATATTTAGATGTTATAACTTTATTTTTGACATTTAGTAAAGAAGGCCAATTATCACATGAAAAGAAAAATAAATGGCTGAGTTGGGATTATATATATATAGTAAAACCTGTCTATGAAGGAACATGACGGTTCCTTAAATATATTTCCGTCTTGGCAGTTTTCCCTCTTATAAAGGGTTCCCAAATTACAAGCTTGAATTTTCTCACAAAGTGTAAGGGTGTTACATGCACGCTTTAAAGACATAACGTATTGAGCTGAAATACAGACAAAATAGTGTATGCAACACAGCACAGTTTCCATGGCAATAAAAAACAACTTTATTACACAAAAAACGAGAAGGAACTCAACTACAGGAAGACTGAAGAGTTTCCCAACTCCCTCGCAGGTTACATAAGGAGGCAAGGAAAAGCGAGGGATTCCCCGCTGTCACACACAAGCAAGGGTATCCCTGCAATACAATGACAACACAAGAAGGTAAAACAATATAATGCAGTAGCGTTACATGCAGAATTTTCACGTGTGGTCATTAATACTGTAAATTAGAACGTGCTTAAGAACGATTTTCCGTCTTACTGAGGTAAAAATTAACTATTGGTACTTTAAAAACCATTCTGTTTCTGCGTTATGAAGGTTTCTGGCTTATACAGGACGATTTTACATATAAAATCATACTGTTCTGGAGATTTTTTTCCATCTCTACAGGTTTCCTTCTTATAAAGGTTCCAGCTAAGACAGATTTTACTCTGTATATATATATATATATATATATATACAATGGCAACTTTTAGTTAAAATTTAACTTCCTTATTTATAACAGAAAATGATAAATTGTAACCTCATTATAAAACTTTACCTAAATATAGATATGTAATGGCCAAACTTCAATTATTTAATTTTTTTTATGAATCACATTTCTCCTCACTTTATACAAACTATTGAAGTTGGATTGTGCAATCATGTAAATGGTTAAAAATTCTTTATGCAGACATGTTAAGCAAATGGATTTAGAGAGACAACCAAGAAGAACATTGGAATGAAAATAAAAATAGGATGTAACCCGTATTAGAAAAACCAAGATTTATTTAGATTGAATGCTTTAAGTATCTAAAAATATATTTTAAAGATAAATCTATCTTTGATTAACACAAACTTTTTTTAAATAATGTAAAATAATTAGAATCAAGATGTAATTTTGATCGTTACTTTTTCCTCTTTTCACAACCGACTCTCCTCAAATATATTTACTGTTTTAACCTGAAAGTTTAAGTTACGTCACCAAATGCAAGTGAATAAGTATAATCATTAATTAATGTTTTATTTTAGGAAGTAATATTATGAGGTTCTTTTAATCAAGTTATTTTGAATCTGTAATATCTTACCTCAATATTAATGTTGATTTGTTCTTGAACATGTTTCGATTAGTCTTCTAATCATCTTCAGCATCATGGCCAGACTGGTTGGATTTATGTTGTAACTAACTTAATGAGATTATTGGGCACACATCATATCATAGTTAAGGCAGAAGATTGAAACTTCAGTTCCTGATTGGGACAGGATTTTTAATTATTATGAGTTAGGGATTTTGATTCACCTCATATTTTTTATTTTCTCACAGACTACAGTTTCTTCACACTTGTGTAACATTGTCAGTGCTTCCTAACTGTCAAATTTGCAGTTGACAATCCTGTAGGTTCATTTCTGCTCCCTCTATTGGCTGACCGATGAACTTCCAAATCAATTTATCCCCTGAAATTTCAAAATTCATAGTTTTCTCCTTATTCTTGTGGATTTTTAAACTGATATAAACCTTCTGACACACCATGGCCCTGGGGTTAACTCAGCCTCTAATAAAATTAGTACCACATAGATAGAAGGGAAGATAGAAGAGAAACCCTCTGAAACATGTTCTCAAGAAATAAATTGTGAGGTGATGTGTTAATTTTAGATTCTTTAATGATTATTGTTCAAGGACTTTTATGCCCTAAAATATCCATTAACCCTGACTAGGTGTGAACCTCAGAATCAGAGGTTAACATGGTAACCACATGTCCCCCAGGATTCACTTGACATTTTATTAATCATAATTTGAGATAGCTCTCCTTTACGTATCACATGAAGACATTTTATTTACTCACTAGCTAATACCTGGTGTGCGTTGCTACACCTAAATAAATGAAATATTAAAGGTTAATTAAATTGGTAGACCAAGAATGAGGTTAACATTAACTATGATTTGAAGGAAGTAGATTATACAGGGAATGATTGGAAAGCATTAGCTCAGGATAGGGATGTATGGAGAGCTTATGTCCGTGTGGCCATGAACCTATGGGTTTGATAGTGCCAGTGAATAAGTAAGTAATTAAATTGTATGGTATACATTGAGATGAATCAAACATGGCAGTTGCTAGTCAGTTTTTAATTTTGGATTTCAGATAAACCTCCACTTATAATTGTTGGATTTTGCTCATTTTTGGACAATAGCTACATCTATTTATTTTAGTAGGATATACTGAGTTTGTATAACTGTAGGCTTTCACGGCCGGCGTCTTGATCCCTGTTAGGTTCGTCTTCCGGGCATATAGGCCGTGGTCCAGTCGTTCTTCTACTCGACGTTTCGTCTACTGCTGCGGTAGACATCTTCAGGAGATACTGCGTGCTCTCTGTGAACTCCTCAACAGTCGGCTGCAGACTGGCTGGTCGTTGGAAACTCCCTCCCTATTTATAGGCACGCCCCTGGTGGAGAGGCGGTTTTCTGCGCGGTCCGTGTTGCGTGCTGTTTTGTCCAGGCTGTCGCTAGCAGAAGTCATAGGCTTCGTTGTCGTATTGTGCAGTGCCGGGATCCAGATTTTGTTTATCTTCATGGTTTCTTCTTTTTTGTTAAAGGAATTTTTGTGTTTATATATTTCAATGGCTTCTCTGTACAGTCTGGTGTAATAATGTGATGTTTGGGACAATACCTGTGTTTCTTCGAATCTTATTATATGTTCTTGGTTGTTCATCCAGTGTTCCGCTACGGCTGATTTTTCCTTTTGTTTTAGTCTGCAATGCCTCTTGTGTTCTTGCAATCTTGTGGTAACCATTCTTTTTGTTGTGCCGATATAAACCTGTCCACAACTGCAAGGGATGCGATATATACCGGCAGTACTTAACGGATCTCTTGTATCTTTGGCTGGGCGCAGTATATTGCTGATTTTTTTGTGTTGGCTTGTAGGTTGTAGATATGTTATATTTATTTAATATTCGACCAATTCTCTCCGTTATAGTCTTGATATATGGTAGGTACACCTTACCCTTTGCCTCCTCCTTGTTCCCGTTTTCGGATTTGTATTTATTGGGATTTATGGCTCGGCGAAAATCTGTTTTGCTGTATCCATTGGATACATTGGATAATCATCTCCAAGCAGCGTTTCAATCCAATGGATACAGCAAAACAGATTTTCGCCGAGCCATAAATCCCAATAAATACAAATCCGAAAACGGGAACAAGGAGGAGGCAAAGGGTAAGGTGTACCTACCATATATCAAGACTATAACGGAGAGAATTGGTCGAATATTAAATAAATATAACATATCTACAACCTACAAGCCAACACAAAAAATCAGCAATATACTGCGCCCAGCCAAAGATACAAGAGATCCGTTAAGTACTGCCGGTATATATCGCATCCCTTGCAGTTGTGGACAGGTTTATATCGGCACAACAAAAGAATGGTTACCACAAGATTGCAAGAACACAAGAGGCATTGCAGACTAAAACAAAAGGAAAAATCAGCCGTAGCGGAACACTGGATGAACAACCAAGAACATATAATAAGATTCGAAGAAACACAGGTATTGTCCCAAACATCACATTATTACACCAGACTGTACAGAGAAGCCATTGAAATATATAAACACAAAAATTCCTTTAACAAAAAGAAGAAACCATGAAGATAAACAAAATCTGGATCCCGGCACTGCACAATACGACAACGAAGCCTATGACTTCTGCTAGCGACAGCCTGGACAAAACAGCACGCAACACGGACCGCGCAGAAAACCGCCTCTCCACCAGGGGCGTGCCTATAAATAGGGAGGGAGTTTCCAACGACCAGCCAGTCTGCAGCCGACTGTTGAGGAGTTCACAGAGAGCACGCAGTATCTCCTGAAGATGTCTACCGCAGCAGTAGACGAAACGTCGAGTAGAAGAACGACTGGACCACGGCCTATATGCCCGGAAGACGAACCTAACAGGGATCATATACTGAGTTTCATTGTGAAACATAAAAAATTGTGACCGCTAGAGCGATTTTTAAATTTTCACATCAGGTGAACTCCTGCATATAATGGTTTTAGAGGGTCCAATTGTGAATCTGAAACATCCAAGGACCCACTCAAACAGAAACAAAAAATTTCATCAAAATCGGTCCAGTTGTTTACGCAGTTTTTAATTCCGGATTTCAGGTAAACGTCCACTTCTAATTGTCAGATTTCACTCATTTTTGGATAATACCTACCTCAGTTTATTTTTAATATAATATACCAAGTTGAATGCAGGCTTTCACGGCCGGTAATCATAATGTTGTGTGATTCCGGGTTCTGTGGCCGTGGTCCATAGTTGGTGTTGATACCAGACGTTTCGCCCTCAACTGCGGAGGGCATCTTCAGTGGCGAGTGCTTCTAGGCGTGTTTCCTGGTCGGAAGATCTACTTAGAGTGAGCTCTGCTGACGTTGTGGACGTTGTATTGATACTAGTGGTGGGAGCAGGGTGAGTGGGCGTGGCTCTTGCTGATTGTCTAATGGTCGTCTCCTTGTTGTCCCTAGTGTTGATGCATTTATTTTCTAGTGTATGGTACCAGGCCTTAGGCAATTTGATACCTTCCTCTTTTCTGTTAATATTTTCTTTATGCTTGTATATTTCTATAGCCTCTCGGTATAATCTAGGGAAATAGTAGGAAGTTGTGGCTAAAACTTGTGTATCATCGAATAGAATCTACACAAGTTTTAGCCACAACTTCCTACTATTTCCCTAGATTATACCGAGAGGCTATAGAAATATACAAGCATAAAGAAAATATTAACAGAAAAGAGGAAGGTATCAAATTGCCTAAGGCCTGGTACCATACACTAGAAAATAAATGCATCAACACTAGGGACAACAAGGAGACGACCATTAGACAATCAGCAAGAGCCATGCCCACTCACCCTGCTCCCACCACTAGTATCAATACAACGTCCACAACGTCAGCAGAGCTCACTCTAAGTAGATCTTCCGACCAGGAAACACGCCTAGAAGCACTCGCCACTGAAGATGCCCTCCGCAGTTGAGGGCGAAACGTCTGGTATCAACACCAACTATGGACCACGGCCACAGAACCCGGAATCACACAACATTATAATATACCAAGTTTTGTTGTGAAAAATAAAAAAAGTGACCGCTAGAGTGATTTTTAAATTTTCACTACAGGTGAACTCCTACACATAATGGTTTTAGAGGGTCCAGTTGTAAATCTAAATCATTGAGGGACCCAATCTGACGCACACAAAAAATTTCATAAAAATCGATCCAGTCATTTAGGTGGAGTACAATGACAAACACATGCACAGAAGAATTATATATATTAATTTATAATTTTTACAATGTCACTAATCTATCCTGTATCTTATGTACTTATTTTCAGTTGATTAAAGTTGATGTTAAAACTCGTGAAAGAAAAACGTGGAGTGAAGAAAATCTGTATCCAAGTGAACCAATATTTGTACCATCACCAGATTCTAAGGTGAGAAATACTATTTTATTAGAGCTGTTCAATAAAAACAAACTTTTTTTACAGCCATAATTTAGCACACAAAAATTTAGTTTTTCAATATTTATATTAAAATTAATGTTGGGAAGTAAACATTATGAGGTTATATCATTATTATTGAGTGGAGAACATATTTTTAATAACTCACCTCATACATTTCAAATTTATTTTAGATCATTGGTTTTGAATGAATTTTTCATTCATCTTCAGCCATGACTTCAACTGTTGAAATTCTTTGTTTGTTGATTTCACAATGGTTAGCTCTAGTGCTGCCATCTTTGGTTGGGTCTATAAATTTTAAAATCTATTTTTTTTTCTGCAGGAATATCGAAGTTCATTGGTCAATATTTATTCTTTTGAATGAATATCGTCTCCCAAACTGTTAATTCTAATGGTTTATCCAATTGTTTCAAAAGTTTTGCATCTCTATTAATTTTATGATGTTCTAATATACTATGTGCAGCAATTGCTGATTTTTCAATTTTACAATTTTTTTTTTCTGTTTCACAATTCTGAAATTGAAAAATCAGCAATTGCTGTACATAGTATATTAGAACATCATGAAATTAATAGAGATGCAAAACTTTTGAAACAATTGGATAAACCATTATAATTAACAGTTTGGGAGAAGATATTCATTCAAAAGAATAAATATTGACCGATGAACTTCGATATTCCTGCAGAAAAAAAATTTATTTCAAAATTTATAAACCCAACCAAAGATGGCAGCACTAGAGCTAACCATTGTGAAATCAACAAACAAAGAATTTCAACAGTTGAAGTCATGGCTGAAGATGAATGAAAAATTCAGTCATGAAACCAATGGTCTCAAATAAATTTGAAACTGTATGAGGTGAGTTATTAAAAATATGTCTCCACTCAATATTTACAATATTTGTTATATTAATGCATCATATATACGTGGTACAAGTTTCAACCAAACATGGTGATTGCTAGAGTCAATTTCTCATTTCAAATTTCAGGTAAACATTTCCAAACAGTTGAATTTCACTTATTTCTTTTGATAATACCTACCTCGGTTTATTTCAATAGGATGTACTGAGTTTCGTTGTGAAACATTGAAAATAGCGACTGCTAGAGCGATTTTTAAATTTTTGTTTCAGGTAAACTCCTACACCTAATGGTTTTAGAATATAATACATAGCATAAAAACCCTCTCCATAGAAAAGTACATATATGTGCCAATTTTCAAAGCAATCAGTGAAGAATTTTCAGAGATTTAAGATTTTTCATATTCATCTTATTTTAAAAGTTCTTCCATTCTGTTATTTTCAACAAATTAACATTTAACATGTTTATATTTGAAGAGAACAATTATATGTTCAGACTATGGTTTGAACCCAGGACCTTTGGCTTTCTAGGCCAATGCTTTTCTCCTGAGCTACCTGAGCACTCCAATCTAAACACAAATTTGTCTCTTATAAGAGAATATATGCTCAGGTAGCATAAGAGAAAAATTTTCATAAGGTATTGGAGTGCTCAGGTAGCTCAAGGGAAGATCATTGGCCTAGAAAGCGAAAGGTCCTGGGTTCAAACCCCAGTCTGGGCGTATAATTTTTCTCTTCAAATATAATTTGTCCTTCAGTGGGAAGTATTAAATTAATAATAGAAACATGCACATTTTTATTTATATAGATATATCCAACCTTAAAATTTCTCTTATTTTAGTGTTCTGTATTCTTGTCCACCGCTGTGGTCTCAAGGTAGCGTGCTGCCTTGTCATGCAGCGGGCCTGGGTTCGATCCCTGGTCAGGGCAGTTTTTCTGGGTGAGGTTTTTATCGGGGTTTTTCCTCACCTGTAAGACAAATGTCAAAAAAACTTTAAGGCCCAAACGGTTCCCGAAATCATATGGCCATCATCATCATCATCCTTATCATTATCAACATCATCATCCTTCATCGGTTGGAAAGCAATGGGAAGCTACCACACCTACAATTCCCTAGTAAAGCTGCAAAGCATAGCATGAAAATGCTATGATCACAGTGAAAGACCTGCCCTTGGGCAGAATTTCTATGGATGGATGGATGTATTCTATTTCTTCTGTTTCTTCAAGCATGCTTCTTAAAAACTTCATCTCTGTTCCTTGTTGCTATTAGTTACTTTAAATCATTTGGTTTCTTCAAAATTGTTTGTAATACTTTCCCTTATTCTGAAGTTAACCATAATATGGTTGTACAATGCTTCAATAAGTGTGCATTTGTAGATGGTATTATTTTTTTTGAGCTTGTTTGGTTTTATAAATAGGCTGAAGATGATGGCGTGATATTGTCTGCACTGATTTGGGGACGAGACCAAGATAAACAGGTTGGAGTTCTTGTACTAGATGCCTCTACTTGGCAAGAACTTGGTCGAGCTACTTTCAACACTCCAAGTCAAGTGCCAAAATGTTTACATGGATGGTTTGCTCAAGACATTATTTGAATCAAACAACTGGACTCAAAATTAATTAATTAAAAAGCAGATTAAATAAATTATTTTCATAAATAATTGGTTATTATATATATTTATAAGTAAATTAATGAGTCATTTTTTAACATCTTACCTCATATTTGTCCTGCGCCATAGCCGAGCGGTTAAGGCAGGAAGCCTTGGCGCAGAGCTACGGGACTTGCGCTGGTTCGAGTCTCCATGGAGGAAGAAATTTTCTCATGGTATTTCGGCCAGTATGGGACCGGTGCCCACCCAGCATCGTGAGGCAATTGGGTAGCTACAATAAGTAGCGGCTCCAGGTTGAGGAATCAGCTATAACAGCTGGGGGACTCGACATGCTAACCACATGTCACCCCTACACTGGCTGTTGATCATCTACCTCTGTGATTGACACATGTGGATGTGAAGGGCCAGCAGTCGGCTGGTAAAAGGGCAACCGCTGCAAAGTGGAAAGACCCTCAATCGGACCTCATATTTTATGTTTCTTCAAACACGGGAACTAGTTTTCGAGAGAAGAATCTCTCTCATTTTCAACCGACATTATGACTACCAGATTTTCATTGGAATTGTTGGAATCTCCATCAATAACATTGCCATCTGGTGTTGATTTGATGAACTTAGAGATGAGGTCACATTCATCAGGAATTTCGAAATTCATGGATCTAAATTTGTTCTTCTGAATATATATCTTCTCCCAAATTGTCAATTCTAAAGGTTTTTCCCATGAATTTCGAGATTCCTGATGAACGTAACCTCATCTCAAAGTTCATCAAATCAACACCAGATGGCAACGTTATTGGTGGAAATTCCAATGATTCCAACGAAAATCTGGTAGTCATAATGTAGGTTGAAAATGAGAGAGATCCTTCTCTCGAAAACTAGTTCCCGTGTTTGAAGAAACATAAAATAAGATGAGGGAAATTTTGAGGAAGTGGCTGAATTCAAATACCTAGGAACAATAATCACAAATAGGAATGAGATGCACAAAGAAATTAAACATAGGCTCAATTCTGGAAATGCATGCTATTATACATTGCAGAGACTTTTTGATGTCCCAACTCCTTTCAAAAAACGTTAAGCTGAAAATATATAAAACTATTATTCTACCAGTTATATTATATGGGTGCGAAACATGGACTCTTACTTTAAGGGAGGAAAGGAGATTACGAGTATTTGAGAATAAAGTTCTTAAGAAAATTTTTGGACCAAAGAGAGATGAACAGACAGGTGAATGGAGAAGACTACATAACAATGAACTACATGGTCTTTATAGGAAGCCAGATATAATAAGAACAGTTAAGTCTCGTAGACTGCGATGGGCAGGACATGTTGTGCATATGGGGAATGAAAGACGTGCATGGAAACTTCTTGTAGGAAAGCCAGAAGGAAAACGCCCAGTTGGTAGACCAAGAATGAGGTGGGAGAACAACATTAACTATGATTTGAGGGAAGTAGATTATACAGGGAATGATTGGAAAGCATTGGCTCAGGATAGGGATGTATGGAGAGCTTATGTCCGCGCGGCCATGAACCTACGGGTTCGATAGTGCCAGTGAGTAAGTAAGTAAGTAAGTAAGTAAGATATTAAAAAATGACTCATTAATTTACGAATTAAGAACCTCATAATGTTATTTCCCATATTTAACAATGAATATATTTATATATATGGTATGTAATAAAAACTTTAAAAAATAAATATTCTGAACAACAGTGGAATTATATTTGAGTTCTGTTTTTTTGACTCACCTCATATTTCTTGATTTTTATGCAGATCGGTTTCGTTGCTATCTGTGCAACATTCTCGATGCATCACAACTGTTATATTGCAGTTGTCCTTCCTGCAAATTTATTTCTGTGCCCTCTGTTGGCTGACCGATGAACTTCCAAATCAAATTTGTTTCCCTGTCACCGGAAATTTCAAAATTCATGGTTTTCTTTTTATTTTGTAGATGTAAATTTTCTTCCAAATTGTGAGTTCCTTAGATTTTCTAACTGTTTAAGTAATTTTGTCTTATTTTCGATTCTGTGTTCTTCTGACCATGCATGTGCAGCTATTGCAGACTTTTCTATTTCTCCATTTTTAACATTTCTAAGATTTTATTTCAATCTTGTATTTAAATTTATTTTTATTTTTCCTATATATATTTTTTTACAATCTTTACAATCAATTTGATAAATCCCTGATTTGTTGCAGTCTTCAATCTTTTCAGTTTTGTTGGTTTTTGATTAATTTATTCTAACTGTAATCATTTTTTGGTGCTAATTTAATGTTAAATTTGTTGAATTTTTTTTTAATTTATTAAATACTAAAGGGTGGTATGCTAGCCAGCAAGGGATATTTTGGATTAAAAAACAACTCAGTTCCCAATATATAAGTCTTCAAACAAAAATAAAAATATATAAAACTTTATTGAGATCTGTTGTCATCTACGGCTGTGAAAGTTGGGCCCAAACAAAAACTCAAGAAGAAAATTAGAATATTTGAAAGAAAAATATTAAGGAAAATATTTGGCCCAATATATGAGAGTGGAAACTGGCGAATTAGATATAATGATGAATTGTATGAACTATATGGTGATGTAGACATCATTAAAACAATAAAGATGGCAAGAATTAGATGGCTGGGACATCTCTACAGGAAAGAGGAATCAGATATATGTCATAGAGTCACATTGACAACTATAATTGGAAACCGAAGAGTTGGACGTCCTAATATTAGATGGCTGGACAGCGTTGAACAGGACCTGAGAACACTGGGTGTACGAGGATGGAGAGGGAAGGCGGAGAAGAGGGACGAATGCAGGCGCATTGTAAGGGCAGTCAAGGCCTGCAACGGGCTGTAGAACCAATAATAATGATGTTTTACAGGTAAGGAAAAACCCTGAAAAAAGATCACCCAGGAAACTTGTACTGACCGGATATCTAACATGGGCCTGCTGCATACGAGGCAGCAACACATTCAGTTTTATTTTAGAAAGAAAAATTATATTCGAACCGGGAGTCGAACCCCAGACTTCTGACTCTGTATGTCAGTGCGGTAACCATTACGCCATTCAAACTTCCGATAGGAACGTCAAATTTCTTTCCACTTATACAATTCTCCTTTCATCCAAAGGCTGATAGCCATCGCTATCAACAACGCCATCTGACAACTTCTTTTTCAAATATTCTTATTGAGAATTTAAACATTAATTTTTAAATGGTAAAAGCTACTATTTTGATGTTATATTTTAAATTAACATATTCCAGAATTGGTTATAGTTTTATTTTAGAAATAAAAATTACATTTGAAGAGAAAAATGTTTCTCTTCAAATATAATTTATCCTTCAGTGAGAAGTGTTAAATCAATAATAAAAACATCAATAGAAGCCCTACTGGCTTTGTTAAATTCCCAATAAATGTCTTCTTAACTAAGAAGCTGCCATTTGCAAAAATAGAAGCAATAGTTTCAAAGCATTTGGTGCAAGGGAATTACAACGTATATAAGAAAAAAAATTGCATCTAGATCGCAACTTGCCTCGGTAGCTCAGTTGGTAGAGCATTTGGCCCAGCAAGCTAAAGGTCTCGAGTTCGAGTCTCGGTCTAGGCAAAAATTTTTCTCTTCAAATATAATTTATCCTTCAGTGAGAAGTGTTAAATCAATAATAAAAACATCAAGAAAAATTATGTTCAAACGAGAAGTCATCAGATGGTGTTGTTGATAGTAATGGCTATCGGCCTTTGGATGAAAGCAGAATTAATTGTAAAATCGAAAGAAATTTGACGTTACTATCGGAAGTTTGAATGCCATAATGATTACTGCACTGACATACAGACTCAGAGGTCTGGGGTTCAACTCCCGGTTCGAACATAATTTTTCTTTCTAAAATAAAACTATATCCAATTCTGGAACATATTAATTTAAAATATAACATCGAAACACATTCAGTATTAAAGCAGCTAAACACTGTGCATCATTCTTTACCCTTCTTTCACAAACTCAAATTAATTTCACAAAATAGTTTGAAATGTAGCAAGTTCTGAAAAAAAAAATTAATAGTAAGGTTGGTGGTAGGGAACAGATGTCACTCACTGTACAGCAAACTCCTGATTACCCGTGCGCATATTATCCGGTTTGTGGATTATCCAGGCATGACTCTTTTATTTCTTTTAATATTGTATTTTGTACTGTTATGAAAAAAATTGTTTATTTTTAAATGTGCTACTGTGAACTTCGCTTAGAAACTAGCACAATAGAGTAACCTTCACTCACAACCCCCTCCCCTGACGTGTTTAACGGTACCAACCAGCATTCTGAGAATACAATACAATTTCGGAAATTTCCATTGTGGAGTCACTGAAAGTTTGTTGTTGCAGATTGAAACCACAGATATGCTGTGGCAGTGGGTTTATCGCTGGTTAGTAGAAGTGGTCATCGGTGATTACTAGTGTGGTCATAGGTGATTATTTGTCATCGCTGGTTATAAGTGTGGATATCGGTGGTTACTAGTGTAGTTGTCACTGGTTATGGTGGCCATTTTGAATGTCATAACCAGAGTGGTCACAACCTGAAAATAGTCCCACTTTTTTTTTCATATTTAAGAGTAAAATAAAATAATGATAATTACGACTCACACCTAAATACATTTAATATTGAGTGGGGAACATATTTTTAATAATTAAGGTAGAATATGTTTATCACTCACCTCATATTGTTCTTCTTATTTGATTATAAACTAGTTTCGGAACATAGTTTCTGTTCCATCCTCAGTATCATCACGACCGTTGTTCTGTCGTCTTGAAGAGTTGTCCTTCTCTCCTTCCATTGGCTGACTGAAAAACCTCGAAACCAGGTCATTCTCACCGGGAATTTCAAAGTTCATTAATTTCTTCTTTTCGCTCTTTTGAATGTAGATCTTTTCCCAAACAGTAAGTTCTTTTGGTTTTTCTATTTGTTTTAATAATTTTGCTTCTTTCTCGATAAGATGTTTTTCAGACCATAGGAAAAACTAAAAGAAATTTGAAAACTAGAGTTAAAGAACATCTCAGGAATGTCAAAAAAGGGGAAGTAGAAAAATCTGCAGTGGCTGCCCATGCATGGTCTGAAAAACATCTTATCGAGAAAGAAGCAAAATTATTAAAACAAATAGAAAAACCAAAAGAACTTACTGTTTGGGAAAAGATCTACATTCAAAAGAGCGAAAAGAAGAAATTAATGAACTTTGAAATTTCCGGTGAGAATGACCTGGTTTCGAGGTTTTTCAGTCAGCCAATGGAAGGAGAGAAGGACAACTCTTCAAGACGACAGAACAACGGTCGTGATGATACTGAGGATGGAACAGAAACTATGTTCCGAAACTAGTTTATAATCAAATAAGAAGAACAATATGAGGTGAGTGATAAACATATTCTACCTTAATGAATATACCTCATAGTGAGAATTCCTAAAATAAGTATATTTTTAATAACTCACCTAATACAATTTCAAATTCATTTGATTTAAGACCATTGGTTTCGAATGAATTTTTCATTCATCTTCAGTTTATTTTCGAAACCAATGGTCTTAAATGAAATAAATTTGAAATTATATGAGGTGAGTTAGTAAAAATATGTTCTCCACTCACTATTAATGATATAATGTTTACTTCCCAACATTCATTTTAATACATTTAATATAACATTTAATGAACATTTGTTGCATTAAGTAGTGTTAAAGTGGGTAAATACATTTCTGATCAACTTCCACAGCGCTCAATAACTTAATTGGGTTATCCATGTTTTTTGATTTTACATGCATATCTTGGCTCCAATTAACACGGATAATCGGGAGTTTGCCTTACAACAATTTTAATTCTACACTCAATCAAAATTTAAAACTAAATATTACAGAATTTCATTTTATAACACTAACTTGAAGGTACACTTAGCGACAAAAAGAATGAGCTGCTGCAAAAAGCAGAGTTCCTGTTATGGCCTACTGCACATGCTCAAAAAGCCATAGCTGCGGTTCATGAGATAACACATTATTAAATGTTTTAAACACGCTGTATTTGGTTTTAATCGTCTTAAATAGTTAAATAACAGTGAAGGAGACATGTTTCTAGATATTTACGAGTGTTCGACAAATGCAGTATTACTCAAATTGCGACATAACTCTCGTTCATAGTACAAAAGTAAACGCAGCAACTAGTATCCGATGTTCGAGTAGTGTAGATTGTTAAACTACTCACAACGACATGAAATACATGTGAAAGTCAGGGTTCAAATCATCCGACAATATTTTTTATTCATTTGTATTTTCACAAAATACATCCTATAACATTTAATTTCTGCCACATAATCTACGTCCACTCTACAGTATCTTAAGTAATATACCTGCCTTCGTAAACTCTGTAACACCATTTAGCTACTGATATAAGTTTAACTGTGTGTGCATTACTACATTTTAATAATAATGCTATAAATTTATGTAATAAAATATAATATAGCTTCATATATTTTATGAGTTTATTTACTTATAACGTATTAGTGTTGAAAAAGTTTCACCCTTCAATTAAAATATTTGGTTTATATATATATATATATATATAATAATAACAGCCCATAGATGATTGACAATAATAATAATAATAATTATTATTATTATTATTATTATTATTATTATCCATCATCTATAATAATATTTTTTTTTGTATTGTAAGTCCATGTTTTCCCTTTACAGAGATTTAGGCGCTCTCCCCCTACAGGGAAGAATTTCAACCATACTAATTTAGTTACACTTGTTTTCATATAGATGTCATTTTGAGTGGGCCGCGGTCAGCGTTCCGCCTCATACTGACATCTAGGAAACCAAGATAGTACTAGGACGGAAAAATTCAGTAAATTTTGTTTAGAGGCCTTTCCATTCAGGCTTAAGGATTTTTTACGAGCCTGAAAATCTTCAGACTTGGGACCCATGGCTTAAAGACCCTCCCGCAGGACTTGCTCCTTGGATTTTTCCATCCTAAAAAATCCATAGACCCTGGCCGGGTTTGAACCCACAACCCTCGGGACCAGAGGCAAGGAGCATAACCACTAGTCCACCGCGGCCGACTCTATTATAATAATAATAATAATAATAATAATAATAATAATAATAATAATAATAATAATAATAATAATAATAATAATGAGATGTATCAAATGTAATTACCTGGGGATCAAAATTAACTCAAAATGTACCCAAGAAAGAGAAGATAAAAATTTTAAAAAGCTTTGGGCATAAGATGTTTTATTACACTGCAAACCTGTTTATAAATAGATAAATAAATAATACAAATAGTAATACTTCCAAATAGTTAGTACTTTTTTTCTTTAAGAATGGACATACGGAATAAAATAGAAAGCATTTTAACAATTAAAAAAACTTACCTCACCGGGAATCGAACCTGTAACCTCTTGCATATGAATCAAGCCACTAAGCACTGAGCTAAGCTTTCGCCTCCTTGTTGTGTTTAGAAAGAATGCTCTTGAAGGAAGAAGGGAAATGTATTGTAGCTCTACTCTGCTATTAGTTTACTTGTTTGAATCGCAGGTTAGAACTTGAAATATTTGAGATCAAGAGTTGGCCCATTCTTTTTGTCGCTAAGTGTACGTAAAACTACGCATATCCAAAACTTAGCAATCAACCATAATAGCACAAAGAAAAAGACTGAGGGACAGGCATCACCCATGCAACTGCTGAAGGGATAACTGTGGAAGTAAGACTTAGAAAATTATTAATGTAACACAATTTAAAGTTTTTTTTTTCTAATTACAGTTTTCTACAACTTAACAATAAGTATTAATACATAACACATTTGAAATATATATTATCTAGATGTATTAAATTATATTTTTAAACACATATGATACATTTTTAGGACTATTTTATATATTTGACAAACTTCAATACAAAAAATACATTAAAGATATTAGCACTGAAAGGACCTGGATTTTGATATATCATCCTAGACATTGCTAAATTTACACATAAATTCTGATAACAGCCCTCATGTTACAGATATGCACATTTCCTAGCATATTTTTTGTCATTTTATACTATTTTTTTTTTAATTTTCAGTTCAAATTTGATACTTTTATACAATTGTTTTGTCATTTTCATGACTTCATCAATTTTTTTCTTTTTTCATTAATTTACATTGTGTATTAAACTTTTATAAGAAAAATCACTACGAGGTTTCATTTAAGATTCAAATTAAAATTATTTGTACCTCAATATCCAGTTTCAAAACCTAGGTGCTTTCATCTTCAGTAATATCTCAACCAATGTTATATCGTTCAGGAGAACTGCTTCTTATTTGAACAGAAAAATTATACGCACAGACTGAGACTCGAACCCGGTAGCTCAGTCGGTAGAGCACTGGCCCAGAAATCCAAAGGTCCTGGGTTTCAGTCTCAGTCTGGGTGTATAATTTTTTCTTTAAATATGATTTATCCATCATTGAGATTTATGAAATGAATAACAAAAACATCAAACTGCTTCTTACTAAATTGATTTAACTTCATTGTAAAAATACTTCATAGCATAGATGTAGTAAGAGGTAGTACTCCTGAATGACATAACATCGGTCAAAATATTACTGAAGATGAAACCACCGGTTTAATTAGAAGACTTGATATAAGGTGAGCTGTAATAGTATGTAATAAGCTTGGTTCGTCTGGAATCTTGAAGTTCATGGTTTCTAGTATGGTTTTTATATATTTTTTAATATACATATTTAAAAAAACTATACTAGAACCATGAACTTCGAGATTCTGGACGAACCAAGCTTGATTACAAAGTTCTTAACAAATACAACAGATTGCAGTTTAGAAAATGACTCCTTCAAAAGAACACTAGATGGCAGTTTGGATAATTATGGGCAAAAGAAAAAATTGACAGTCATGAAAACAGCTGACGATGGTGACGATGGTCGCCGATACTGCGGTGCTGTGTTTAAAGAAACATGGAAGTTTGAAGTAAGAAGAATTCACGATTCATTTGATTCTTGTTAATTTTTCTTTTCAAAAAATTAATTTGTCACGGACTGGAATATGTTAAACTAAATATAACATAAAAAATTGATTCAATTTCATTGTTAAAATATATCATAGCATTATTTCCTATCAATTTTGTGATTAATAATTTTATAGGTAATTTTTTAAAAATTTTGGATCATCAAAATCCTGGTCATTTGAATAATAATGTCATACAACGTATATAAGAGAACAATTTGCGTCTAGATCATAACTCGCCTCGGTAGCTCAGTTGGTAGAGCACTTGGCCCGGAAAGCCAAGGGTCCTGGGTTCGAGTCCCGGTCTAGGCGAAAATTTTTCTCTTTAAATATAATTAATAATGTCATATTTTATCACTACTTACAAGCAAACATGAAAATAAAAATTATATCACTTACAGTTCATACTCAGAAAAATTACGTATATTTTTTCACATAAAAATATGAATATGTCTGCATTTACAAATTAAAATAACTTGTTGAACTTTTATAGGAAAAATCACTATGAGGTTTGATTTAAGATTTATATTAAAATTTTTTATACCTCACCTCATATCCAGTCGTCTGATTATACTGGTTTCAAACACTATGTGGTCTCATCTTCAGTAATATTTTGACTGATGTTATGTCATTCAGGAGAACTGCTTCTTACTCCCTCTGTTGGTGGACCAATGAACCTCCGAATTAAATCAAATTCTCCAGGAATTTCAAAATTCATAACTTTTTCTTTCTTATATTAAATTAATGTTGGGAAGTAAACATTATGAGGTATCATCATCCCTGCAAGTATTAGGCCATGTGGCCTGTTACGGTCTCAAAGAGGAATTTTCCATCCAGCGCTTTCTTGGATGTCCTAGTGATCTTTTGCCATGGGCAGTAGCGAAGCATGGCTTTTGGAGTTCTTTATTGAAATGTTAAATTATAACCCAAATAATTAAATTTGTTTACTCGTTCTAAAATTTCATCATCCAAAACAATTTTGCTAGGTATAGGGTATTTCCCACAAACGGCCATCACTTTAGTTTTCTTTGTATTGATTTCCATATTGTACCTTTTTTGCAATTATATTAAAATTGTGTATAGAATACTGTAAATCTGTTTCTGTTGGAGCTATTAATACCAAATCATTTGCAAAAAGCAAGGAATCTATTTTATGGTTTCTATTAATTTGGATAGAACTGTGTCTCATCTGTCGCCAATCTTGGAGTATTCTATCTATGTATATGATAAAGAGCAAGGGCGAGAGGCCACATCCTTGTCTTACGTCCCTATTAATTTCAGTTCATTCTGTTTATGTGTTATTGATTCGAACTGAAATCAAATTTGTTTTATAGATATTGTATAAATTTAAAATATGCTGTTGTGGTAGATTGTTGTCAGCTAAAATTTCCAACAGTTTATTCCTACTGATTTTGTCGAAGGTTTTTTTGAAGTCCACAAATGTGTTTCTACATTGAACTCCCTGTGTTTTTCTATTAATAATTTCATGGAGAAATAACCATCAGAGCAGGATCGACCTTTACGAAAGCCATTCAGTTCTTCACTGAGGAGGCTGTTAAGATGTTTGTATAATTTGTTCTTAATTATATTGGCATAAATTTTGTATCCAGTATTTAGTAAGCTGATGCCTCTGTAATTTTCACAGTTTTCTTGTCTCCTTTTGCTTTCAAGTCTCAAACCAAGCCTCAGATGAATCAGACAGATCATGAGGTATAACTATTGAAATTCATCAGAGAACATTTTTTAAATAACTCACCTCATAGAATTCATGTTTTCCATGATACTGCAGTTTCAAACACAATCGTGTTCATCTTCAGCCACAACTGAGTCGGAGTTATGGCTGAAGATGAACATGACTATGTTTGAAACCGTGGTATTGTGGAAAACATTAATTCTATGAGGTGAGTTGTTTAAAAAAATGTTCTCGGATGAATTTAAATTTTTCTTTCTTGTTTAGGCTTGGGAAAAAATCAACATTCAAAAACCAACAGAGGGAGGAAGAAGCAGTTCTCCTGATTGACATAACATCAGTTAACAAGAAATTGCTGAAGATGAAACCACATAGGTTTTGAAACCTGTATAATTAGAAGACTGGATATGAGGTGAGGTATAAAAATTTTAGTTAAAATCTTAAATAACATTTTTTTTTTTGGTCCAATACCACCAGGGTGTCTTACAAAATATTTGTGGCATTCTCTCCTGCCATTGGCAAAATTGTAACCTACTTCTGAGCAGATTTGCATTATGAAGGGTGATAAATAATAAAGAAAGACTAGGAGAGAACTTAAATGTAAACTTAACCTAAATTCCAGACATTGGACTGTCACAGGAATAATTCCCTACAAGGAAAAATTCCTGTGATCTGAGTAGGAATCAAACCTGGGACCTCATGAACTGTAATCAGAAACTCTGACCACAAGACCATGAGGCTGGTCTTACAAGTTATTTTGGTTTCTAATATCACAACCAGTTTTGAAAATTTATGATCACTTTTATTTATTTTTTGGTTTGTCTTATACAGTAAAACCTGTCTATGAAGGAACATGACGGTTCCTTAAATATATTTCTGTCTTGGCGATTTTCCTTCTTATAAAGGGTTCCCAAATTACAAGCTTGAATTTTCTCACGCAGTGTAAGGGTTTTACATGCACGCTTTAAAGACATAACGTATTGACTGAAAAACAGACAAAATAGTGTATGTAACACAGCTCAGTTTGCACGGCAATACAAAACAACTTTATTACACAAAAGCAAGAAGGAACTCAACTACAGGAAGACTAAAGAGTTTCCCAATTCCCTCACAAGTAACTAAGCAGGCAAGGAAAAGCGAGGGATTCCCCGCTGTCACACATAAACAAGGGTATCCCCACAATACAATGGCAACACAAGAAGGTAAAACAATATAATGCAGAATGCGTCATATGAAGAATTTTCATGTGTGGTCATTAATACTGTAATTAGAATGTGCTTAAGAATAATTTTCCGTCTTACTGAGGTAAAAATTAACTATTGGTACTTTAAAAACCGTTTCCGCATTATGAAGGTTTTCGGCTTATACAGGACAATTTTACATATAAAATTGTACTGTTCTGGAGATTTTTTTTCGTCTCTACAGGTTTCCTTCTTATAAAAGTTCCAGCTAAAACAGGTTTTACTGTAATTATCAGTCCTGCATCATAACTGAGCAGTCTAAGGGTTGTATGCAAATACATTAGTCTCTACTCAAATTATTTCCAATCACTGGTGAGCTGAGTTCGAATTAACGGCCGCCTTAACCGGTCATGCATGAATGTTGACGTTTTCGTAATATTGGCAACGAATTACCCAGAATTCTCAGCGATAAAACCACTTCCGTTATTTTCGTCTGCTATAGAGGAATGCATTTATGCTTGCATCCCGCAAATAATACCGTATAAAAACACGTCTGCGACGCGCAATATTACGCCGATTCTCCTCTTCTTCCAGTTGAATTCTTTGGTAGACTCTATCAAATTCCTCTTCTCCGCGTATACCGAAAACATGATCGAAGTCTTCAAGGTCCGACATCTTGGATAAGTTTCAAACTACATCGGTTACCATCGGTTCCCTTCGGGATTTTCACATAAGTTTATATCTTGAGCTACGATCTTAAGGTACCTTGTCAGGTAACTTACAATTATTACCGCGTGAATAGATTTCTGAGTAAGAAAAATGTGTTTGAATAAAACTTTATCAGCAGAGAACGCCTTTTACGGTCTAATGCGTTCAAACATTCGACCCTAAGACATCATACTTTGGTGTAGAGCTATGGAACATTTGCTGGTTTGAGACTCTATGGGGAAAGACATTTTACACATGCAATTTTTGGCCAGTGAAGACCAATGAACACACCACATTATAAGAAATTTTGGTAGCTATTGCAGCTCTGTAGCACAAGCGGTTAAATATTTACTCTCTACTTCTGGATTTTGAGATCACATCTCAGCCACTCTTTGTGATGTTCTTGTGGAAAAATCAGAGCCAGTGTAGGTTTTTTTGTTTCTCCCATTTTTTTCCAAAATTTCATTCCACTACTTTCCCATACCCATGCATTTCATTTAATTCATCTACTCTGCAATCACTAGGGTTAGAATTTTTTGTACTAAAAGTTAAGATTGCAACATAGTATAATGAGAAGTTAGACTTCTGACTGTCTCTTATCTTGGTTTCACACACAAACAATTGAATAGTATAATGAGAAGTTAGACTTATGACTGTCTTTTGTTTTTGTTTCACATACAAACAGTTGAATAGTATAATGAGAAGTTAGACTTATGACTGTCTTTTGTTTTTTGTTTCACATACAAACAGTTGAATAGTACAATGAGAAGTTAGACTTATGACTATCTTTTGTTTTTGTTTCACATACAAACAGTTGAATAGTATAATGAGAAGTTAGACTTATGACTATCTTTTGTTTTTGTTTCACATATAAACAGTTGAATAGTACAATGAGAAGTTAAACTTCTGACTATCTTTTGTTTTTTGTTTCACACACAAACAGTTGAATTGTGTTGAATAGTATAATGAGAAGTTAGACTTATGACTGTCATTTGTTTTTGTTTCACACACAAACAGTTGAATAGTATAATGAGAAGTTAGACTTCTGACTGTCTTTTGTTTTGGTTTCACACACAAACAGTTGAATAGTATAATGAGAAGTTAGACTTGTGACTGTCATTTGTTTTGGTTTTACAAACAAACAGTTGAATAGTATAATGAGAAGTTAGACTTCTGACTGCATTTTGTTTTTGTTTCACACAAACAGTTGAATAGTATAATTACAAATTAAGACTTCTGACTATCTTTTGTTTTTGTTTCACACACAAACAGTTGAATTGTATAATGAGAAGTTAGACTTGTGACTGTCATTTGTTTTTGTTTCACATACAAACAGTTGAATAGTATAATGAGAAGTTAGACTTATGACTGTCTTTTGTTTTTTGTTTCACATACAAACAGTTGAATAGTACAATGAGAAGTTAGACTTATGACTATCTTTTGTTTTTGTTTCACATACAAACAGTTGAATAGTACAATGAGAAGTTAGACTTATGACTATCTTTTGTTTTTGTTTCACATACAAACAGTTGAATAGTATAATGAGAAGTTAGACTTATGACTATCTTTTGTTTTTGTTTCACATATAAACAGTTGAATAGTACAATGAGAAGTTAGACTTATGACTATCTTTTGTTTTTGTTTCACATACAAACAGTTGAATAGTACAATGAGAAGTTAGACTTATGACTATCTTTTGTTTTTGTTTCACATACAAACAGTTGAATAGTATAATGAGAAGTTAGACTTATGACTATCTTTTGTTTTTGTTTCACATATAAACAGTTGAATAGTACAATGAGAAGTTAAACTTCTGACTATCTTTTGTTTTTTGTTTCACACACAAACAGATGAATTGTGTTGAATAGTATAATGAGAAGTTAGACTTGTGACTGTCATTTGTTTTTGTTTCACACACAAACAGTTGAATAGTATAATGAGAAGTTAGACTTCTGACTGTCTTTTGTTTTGGTTTCACACACAAACAGTTGAATAGTATAATGAGAAGTTAGACTTGTGACTGTCATTTGTTTTGGTTTCACAAACAAACAGTTGAATAGTATAATGAGAAGTTAGACTTCTGACTGCATTTTGTTTTTGTTTCACACAAACAGTTGAATAGTATAATTACAAATTAAGACTTCTGACTATCTTTTGTTTTTGTTTCACACACAAACAGTTGAATTGTATAATGAGAAGTTAGACTTGTGACTGTCATTTGTTTTTGTTTCACACATAAACAGTTGAATAGTATAACGAGAAGTCACTCTTATGACTATCTTTTGTTTTTGTTTCACACACAAACAGTTGAATAGTATAATGAAAAGTTAGACTTCTGACTATCTTTTGTTTTAGTTTCACACACAAACTGTTGAATAATACAGGGTGGACCGCTCGAATGGACCTAATTTCAATTGCTTGTTACTGGCAAACGGTTGAAGATAGAAACTTAAAACAACGTTCATAGTACAGAAAAACTCACCAAGTTTCGAATCCTGTCGGTAGATGGCACAAAGATACGTTTCTCGTTCTTAGATTTAATTGTTTGTGAAAATGGCGACTCCGCAGATGAAAGCGCAAGCTGTTTTGTGGTATGCGGAGTTTAAATCAATCATTAGAGTTCAAAGGGAGTTCCGGCGTGTGTTTAACCGTGATGCTCCAACTGCTAGAAGCATAAAGAAGTAGCGTGATACATTATTAGCTACAGGATCTGTGTTGAAGAAGCATGGTGGTGGTCGCAGAGCATCCGATGAAATGGTAGCAAATGTTCAAGCCGCATTTGAGCGAAGCCCCCGGAAGTCATTAAGAAGAGCTTCGCGGGAACTTCAAATACCAAAATCGACATTACAACGGATTGTCCACAAACGCCTCAAACTGCACGCATATAAAGTGCAGTTAGTGCAACGTCTGGAGCCGAATGACATGCCGAAACGAGTGGAATTCGCCAATACGATGCTGGACCGTCTCGGCGCTGATCCTGACTTCATGACCAAGATTTTCTTCTCGGACGAAGCCACTTTCCATTTGTCAGGCAAGGTAAAACCGGCATAATGTGCGGATCTGGGGATCGGAGAATCCTCACGCTATTCAAGAGCATGTTCGTGATAGTCCGAAGATGAATGTTTGGTGCAGTTTGTCACATAATAAGGTCATTGGACCGTTTTTCTTCGCCGAGAAAACTGTTCGTGGTACCACATATCTTGACATGCTGGAGCAGTTCTTCTTTCCACAAATTGAACAACTGCAGCCTAACATCGTTTCCCAGCAAGATGGTGCTCCTCCCCACTGGTCCAATGAAGTTCGTACGACTTTGGACAACATTTTCCCTGGCCGTTGGATTGGTAGGGGAGGACCAATCGCGTGGCCCCCGAGATCTCCCGATTTAACACCACTGGATTTCTTTCTCTGGGGCTATGTCAAAGATAAAGTTTACACCACCCCAGTCAAAGACCTTCGTGATCTTCGTGAGCGCATCATAGAGGCTATTGAGAACATTCCAGAAGACATACTCCAACGTACTTGGCAAGAAATTGTTCATCGCTTTGATATCGTCACAGTGACTGCTGGGGCTCATATAGAGATGTGGTGATCTGGATATCAAAACTTGGTGAGTTTTTCTGTAATATGAACGTTGTTTTAAGTTTCTATCTTCAACCGTTTGCCAGTAACAAGCAATTGAAATTAGGTCCATTCGAGCGGTCCACCCTGTATGTACTATCTGCATTGCAATCTTATCTTTTATTGCATAAAAGTTCTAACCCTAGTAATGATGCAACAGACCTGGTCAGCCATGATCTTCATACATCACAGACCTTCAATAATAGGGACTTCATCTCATCTCATCCTTCGATCTGGCATTACACCAGATATGAGAAAAGTCTTCAGGTCACAATGGGGACAGAATTGTTAAACTGGTTTAAATTATGGCACAATAATCCTGGAGTTGACTCAGCCTCTAATGTAAATGAGTACCAGATTATGTTATGTAGATGAAGGTGGCAGTGATGCAGGGCTGACAACCCAGCTGATTGTCTTAACCTCTCAGACTCCTAAAGACCTTACCTTTTGTTTTGTAGATGAGCTGTCAGAATCCTTCTTTTGAGCATTCAAACTAATGTCTTATTTTAAACTAAACATTACTGCAACTTGCTGATAATATACTACAAGCACTTAAAAAATATTTGATTGGATACTAAATCCACTTGATATACTGGAGGCAGATCAATTGTTCACCACACTGAACACTTCTTACTGGGATTCATAGGTGTATCTTTTTCACATTTGAAAACATTTGCAAAGTCTTCAGAGTTTGATAGAGTTCCAATCACTCTGCAATACATTACAACAAAAACTTGTGTATATAATAAAATAATACTTATTGATTCTAATTATATGATATATACAGTAAAACTTGTTCAAAGTGGAATCGCATGGGACCAATTTTATTTCCCACATGAGACAATATTCCGCATTATGAAATAATAAAAATTATTAACCAATCATAGATTATAGAGCATCATATATGTCTTTTTATGTACCTTAGATTAATTGTAGTTCCACTGTCATTGGAAAGTGAAGTATAGTATGTACGAGCAACTTAGACAGTAGCGTGTTTTGTCAGCGTTAAAAAATGTCTCTTAGGTGTGTATTCTGAAATTAAAGTATGCAGTTTCGGTTTCCACTCACTAACTATACTATTGTCCACGTCCTTTAACTCCCTGCAAATTTAATTCCACACTACATTGTGCTGTTTTTTAGAACTCTCCACAACCAACCTGAAGATGCCTTAAAATCATTATTTCCTGGATATAGCAACAGCTAGAGCTTGACTTTGTAGCATCAATCCAGAAATTTGGAGATTTTTTGATCGTGGACTTGTAAAACACTCCCACGCCTCATTGATTTCTGAGTTTGTTTTTCTTTATCTTCAATCACTTTCACTTTTTCGTTTAATGACAATGATACATACAATTTAGCCATCTTTATTCCATAAATTCAGAATGCTACCTGTGAAAGATATGTACACAATTGGTCTCAGATCTTAAACTAATTTAAGATTTTACAGTATACTGGTTATTTGTAAGACAGATGTCACACGCCAAATATTTGTTAAACGAACCTGTATTTTGCAAAACGGGTGTGCAGTGAGGCCGAAAGGAAATTCCAGACACAGGTAGAAACTCTACTTCACCCAGCAGCAGGAATCATCACTCATTGTTCATTCACCTAACGGGAATTCAATGAAGTGGAAACTAATAAATTTCTCTCTCTATCTTTCCGCCTTATAAATATTTTCTTTCATGAATTGTGTAGAAATATCCTTCTGTTTCCGCATTGGACAGATTCCGTTTTATACAAAATAAATACACGTAAAATTACAATTACTCAGCCAGGACCAATAAATTTGTTCATATTGGGCAGATTTCCACTTTATTCACGTTCTGGATTAAACAAGATTTACTGTATATATATATATATATACATGGACGCTGCCAGGATTACTTTCAGCGAGGTGCATATGCATCTACACACAGTACTATTAACTAATAAAATATATTAATTAAATAAAACTACATTTTATTTTTATTTAATTAATAAATATGGATTTTCATGAAGTAAACACCAACTCAATTGATGATTAATAAAATATAATTTATAATTATGCATTTATAGATAGATAATCGGTTCAATAATGTGTTTGACATCGTCTGATTCCTAATAGCCAATTTTGTCGGTTCATCCAATCTCTTGGTTGTAGATGTTTCTCCTTCATGTATAATTATATTCCCTGACTCTAGGACATTTTAGGTCTTCCTCTGCCTTGTCTTTCTCGGGTATCCATTCCAAAACACAGTTTGGTAGTTGATCCTCTTCCATTCGCTGGACATGTCCGTACCATCTTAATGGCTGAGTTTTAATATAATCTAAAATAGTGTCTTCAATCTTCATTTTATGAAGATTATAAATTATACATTTATGTTATGTCAGTTAAGTTGTTGTTAAATTCAAATCGTGTGACAACATAACCAGTGTTCAGAGGAAAAGAGGACACTAAATTCATTGACAAGGTGATGAACAAATTTGGACAGCAACCTACAGTCCTTAAATTTTTATTTAAACAGTGACTTGATAAAAAGATTGTTTCTTTGCCAATAGGAGGTTGTAAGTGCACCCCGGTGCACCCTTCTGCCGGTGCCCATGTATATATATATTCCATTTAACCAGTAACAATTTAAAGTCTTCTTCTTCTTCTACTACAAGGTTTAGGCTATGCAGCCTGTTCCGGCGAAGTTAAAAGTGGAGTCCATCTTCTACGTGGTCGGCCAACATCTCTCGTTCCTCTGGGATTATACAGGAAGGTTCTTTTTGGTATTCTTTCGTTGTTCATTCTCATTAAGTGTTCTGTCCATTTCTTATTATTTTCGCTGATTTTATCTTCAATTTTATATATATTTAATTCTTCTCGTATAGTTTCATTCCTTATTCTATCCGCTCTTTTGCATCCTTTCACATTACGTAAAAACAGCATTTCCGCAGTCTGTATCCTGCTTTTATCCCTTGATTTCATTATCCAATTTTCACTTCCATCAACAATAAAGGAACAGCCATTGTTTTATATAAGTTAAGTTTCGTATATTTCCTTGTTTTCCGACCTAAAGTTCTTTTTATGGTTCCACAAATAGCCTGAATTTATTTACTTTATTTTCTATATCTTTATTTTCTCTATAAGTTATATCACATCCTAAATATTGGAAATGTGATACTTGTTCTATTATTTTGTTATCCAGTACAATTTTTGATCTAATTCCATATTTACCAATAAATGCCTCAATTTAAAGTCTTCAATATATATTACTATGTACAAACAATTAAATCTTTTATGTTAAAATCAAATGTTTCCTACCTCTCCTCATACAAATCTTCTAAGTAGATCGCAATTTCGAGGCCATAACAGTCTCATCTTCAGTACTATTTTGGCAATTGATGTTATGTCGATCCAGAAGTTCATTGGTCCACCAACAGAGGGAAGAAGAAGAGTTTCTTCTAATCGACATAACATCATTTGCCAAAATAGTACTGAAGATGAGACTGTTATGGTCTTGAAATTGCGATCTACTTAGAAGATTTGTAAGAGGAGAGGTAGGAAACATTTGATTTTAATATAAATTAAACCTCATAGTGATTAATTTCTATAAAAGTTAAATTAAATCTTTAAAAATAATGTTCAAAAAAGAGTGACAATATTTACAAAAATGGTAATAAAGGGTATTTAGTGGAGATATATAATAATCCAACAGGGAAGAGATCTCTGGTTGTCCAAGGGAGTGCTGGATACAAAATTCATCAATGAGATCATAACAGGCCTATAGGCCAAAGACTTGGATGGGAAGAAGAAGAAGATACAATAATTGTAAAGCAAAAGACAAAGACACACAAAGAAGACAGAATGTTTAAATTAAAATGTTGGGAAATAAACATTATGAGGTAAATAATCATTTAAATTCATCGGAGAATTTTTTTTTTAAAAAAGTGTTCAGGAAAAGAAATTACATTTACTCCTGTAAACATAATTATAAATTGAATTTCTGACCTCATAAATTTTGCACAAAATTTCTCTGATGAATTTAAAAGACAGAATATATACAAAGCTGAAAGAACAACAGTACAAATAATTTTCTATTTCAACACAAGACTTGATTTATTACGTACCTGAACTTTCCTGGGGAGTGAACACTTGTTTTAAGTTTGGTGCGGGTGGTCTCTGGTCTCATACTGCCGCACCAGATTTGAGCAAAATTGAGAAAAAATAATTGATGTCCTGTTGCATTCATTCCTGGGAGACTTTCATTTGCATCACCGTTTTCATCCAACCATTTCTGATAGGCCTACAACAACATTTATTCTATTGGTGAAGTCAGATGAATTTAAGATTAAATTAAAATACTGCATACCTCACCTCGTATCCAGTCTTCTAATTATACTGCAGTTTCAAAGCCTTGGTAGCTTCATCTTCAGTAATTTCTCGTCAACTGATGTTATTTCAATCAGAAGAACTACTTCTTCCCTCTGTTGGTGGACCAATAAACCAGTCAGAATCCACAGGAATTTCGAAGTTCATACATTTTTTAATTAATATTTAATTTTAGGAAGTGATATTTTGAGATTATTTTAATTAAATTATTTTCAGTCTGATCATCTTATCTCAATTGATCAGACTGAAAATAATTTAATTCATAAATTTTTCTTTCTTGTTTTTTTTAATGTGGATTTTTTTTTTTAATTTTTCAATTTGTTTAATTAGACTGGCTTTTGATTCAATTGATGTTTTCAGACTAAGCATGAGCAGCTACTGCTGACTTTTCCACTTCACCATTTTTGACATTTGGGACATTTTGACACTGTTGACAGTTTGAGAAAAAATCCACATTAAAAAAAAACCAAGAAGAAAAACTTATGAACTTCGAAATTCCTGCGGATTCTGATTGGATCTGGAGATTTATTGGTCCACCAACAGAGGGAAGAAGAAGTAGTTCTTCTGATTGACATAACATCAGTTGACAAGATATTACTGAAGATGAAGCCGCCAAGGCTTTGAAACTGCAGTATAATTAGAAGACTGGATAATGTGAGGTGAGGTATCAAGTATTTTAATTTAATTCTTAAATTAAACCTCATAGTGATTTTTTCATATAAAAGTTCAAATATCAGTTTAATATGATTTGCCCTTAAGGATCAGCAAGGGGAGGGAATGAAGTACAAGACAGGTTATGTAACAAATTATGATAAAATCAAATGTTTCCTACCTCTCCTCATATAAAATCTTCTAAGTAGATCGCGATTTCGAGACCATAACAGTCTCATCTTTAGTACAATCTTGGTGACTGATGTTACGTCGATCAGAAGGAACACTTCTTTCCTCTGTTGGTGGACTGATGAACCTCTGGATCAGGTCAGGATTTGCAGGAATTTCGAAGTTCATAAGTTTTCCTTTATTTTTCTGTATGTGGATTTTTTCCCAAACCATGATTTATTTGAGGAGAGGTAGGAAACATTTGATTTTATCATAAATTAAACCTCATGGTGATTAATTCCTATAAAAGTACAATGTAACAAACTGTCTATACCCATATATCCTCATGAGCTAATGGTCAGCATTTCTGACTACAGTTCATGAGATCCCAGGTTCGATTCCCAGTCATACCATAGAAATTTTTCCTTGAAAGGAAAAATCAGACTGGAATGCACAACATACGTACCACTGCAATCTGAATTTGTTACATTTATGGCACCCATTGGATTTAGCAAGATGTTAACTACGAAATTGTGGCAGGAGGAAATGGGAGAAAACCCCAAGAAAAACCTGCCCAAGCCCAGGAAAGAAAATTCCCTTGTCGGTCCTTTCATTCCCAGATTTGAATCAGGATGCGAATGACCTAACCTGTTAAAAGAGCATCGTTATATTAAATATTTAGAATAAGATTACAATATTTGGCTTTACTTTCAAATTATTTTGTTAAAGTTTTGTGTTCTGAAAACAGAGAAAAACTCAACACTTTTTCGGTTTCAAAATAGAGATTCTTAGACGATTAATTCTGAAGCGAATGGGTTAAATGGCTGTGGCATTGATATCAGCCGAGAAGTTCACAGAGGACCAAGCACAGTCTCCTCCGGATGTCTACTACAGCAGTAAACAAAATGTCAAATTTGATTAAAACTGGATCACAGCCCTGAATAATCCAAAGATAATTTTAAGAATAAATTTAAAATTGTTCAAAAATTTGATCAACAATAAAAAAAATGTAGATGATAGTAATTAAGTTTATTTTTTACCTTAAAAGACTGCTTTATACCACCATTATCTGCTATATTTTCTCCTTGAGTGTTTATGCCATCAATTTGCATTTCTACTTCTTGAACTGTGTAATGACTATACTGATCTGAAATGAGTACAAAATACATACATATTTTTACAAGCGTTTTATTAATATTCTGAATACTGGGATGTTAATCAAAACTTCTGGATTTATGCCACCAGGGTACTAGATATTGTGCTACCCAGATTTTAGGTTCAAATCAAGGTTCAGGCAAAAAAAAATTATCATAAGTAATGCCATGAGTGATTTCCAAATTATCACAAAATGACTCATGAATTTATCTAGAGGATTTGGAAATCAAGAGTGGCATTTGTTCTTCTTCTTCCTTCCAAGTATTAGGCCAAGGCCTGTTACGATCCTATAGAAAATTTTCCCTCCAGCATTTCATAGGACGGCCCACAGATCTTCGTCCTCTTGGTATATAATTATAAACAGCTTTGGGGATCCGATTTGAACTCATTCTTTCAAGACGGTGTTTCCAATTTAGTTGGTACTGTTTAATACTTTTTCCAAAATTGGCGTAGTCTTCAATTCTTTTAAGATATCGGTGTTCCTTTTCCGATCCCATCTGGTGTGAACCCGCTGTTCTGTGCATGAATCTCATTTCACAAGCCGTTATTATGCTTTCATGTTGTCTTTTTAGTGTCCATACTTCACTACCATAGGTCAACATTGGTCTAGCCAAAGTATTATATAAACGTAATCTGGTGTTTTTTTGTACAAGGGATGGTTTCATAACTTGATTGATAATTCCTAAACTTTTATTATAACTAGTAATTTTTTCAGGGATATCTTTTTCATCCCAGATAGAGAGATAATATCCAAGGTATTTAAATTGATTAGATCTCTCTAAAATTTTATTCTGGAGACAGATTTTACTTTGTATGGGGTCCTTCTCATGAAATGCCATAATTTTAGTTTTGTTAATTGATATTTCCATATTAAATTTGGCACCTATTTTTTGTAAATTATAAATTGATCGTTGAAAATCATTTTCAGAAAGTGCCAGAAGAGCTAAATTGTCTGCAAAAAAGAATAGCATTGGGTTTGAGGTTCCTATTGATGGGTATATATCCTTGTGTTTTCCTCCATTCGTTTATTAATTTATTCATATATATATATAATGAAAAGCACCGGTGAAAGTCCACATCCCTGTCTTACTCCAGTGTTGATCTTTTCCCAAGAAAATAATTTGCCATCTTGTTTAACAGAGATTTTATTATCTTTATAGATGTTGAAGATATTAGTAATATATTGTTGTGGAACATTATCATCAGCTAAAATTTGTAGTAATATATTTCTGTCTACTTTGTCAAAAGCCTTTATGAAGTCAACGAAGGCGATATGAGTTTCTATATTAAATTCCTTGTGCTTTTCTAATAGTAGTTTTAGAGTGAAGAATCCATCTGTACAAGATCTACCCTTTCTGAATCCATTCTTCTGCTCTTCTCCAATTATATTTTCATAAATTTTTCTCAATTTATTCTTAACTATATTAGGATACATTTTATATCCAGATTTCAACAAGCTAATTCCACGATAGTTATCTTTGATTTGGCGACTTCCTTTTTTGAAGATTGGTATTACAATGGATTTGTTCCAGCTTTGTGGTGGTTCATGTCCTTCCCATATCATCTTAAGGAGAATAAGAAATCTGTCTAAAAAATTTTTAGTTGAAAATTTAAATAATTCTTGATTAATGTGGTCTTCTCCAGGAGCTTTGTTACTTTTTAATGATTTGTGGCATTTGTTAAGACTATTTAACAAATAAAATTAAGCTGTTTACTCAAAAGTCACTATTTAAATATAGTTACGGGTTATATTTGAAGAGAAAAATTTTTGCCCAAACCAAGACTCAAATCTGGGACCTTTGGCTTCCCGGTCCAATGCTCTACCAACTGAGCTAACGAGGCAAGTTGTGATCTAGACGCAAATCCTTCTCTTTATGTCTAGATCGCAACTTGTCTCGGTAGCTCAGTTGGTAGAACATTGACCCGCAAAGCCAAAGGTCCCAGGTTCAAGCCTCGGTTTGCTGCTGAAAATTTTTCTCTTCAAATATAATTTATTCTTCAGTGAGAAGTGTTAAATTAATAATAAAAATATCAACAGATACGGGTATTTTAAAATTGTTTGAAAACAATTCAGAAATGTGTGGTTATGTTTATTCACCGCAACTTGATCATATTATTTATTGCCAAATAGGATTGCAATATTGTAAGAATCACCCTAGTGAAGAAATAATGATACATATCAAATTGTATATTATAACCAACATTATAGGTTATTAATTCATTTTTTAGTAAACAACTCAGTAAAATCATTATTTAAAAACACAATATTATTTAACACACAAATATCAAATGTGTAGTTTGAATGAACCTGTTCATTATTTGCTATATTCAGTGTATTTGTTGGAGAGTCAGTCACTGCAAAATAATGCTCTGACCTGTTCAGAATATTAAAAAGTAGGATATTTTTATTACAAAAGCAGGAGCTGGTAAAGAGAAATTGATAAAGAGTGAGGTGAAACATGACTGTCATTGGTTGTAAAATAAAATTCATTGAAACGTGATTGGTCATTGACTACCATTTAGGGCATGAGTTAAATATTCATAAGTAATGCCACGAGTGATTTCCAATTTATCCAGAGAATTTGAAAATCAAGAGTGGCATTTGTTAGGACTATTTAACGAATAAAATTAAGCTGTTTACTCACAAATCATTATTTAACTACAGTTATTTTAAAATATTTATATATTTAATGTAAACAGCAATGTTTGAAAACAAATGAGAACAATTGGTACGCTTCATTTGCTTCTTTTGTTCATCACTGCAACCAGATCATATTATTTATTGGCAATGGATCGCAATATTGTAAGAATGCACTCTAGTGGAGAAATTTATAACCAACATTACAGGTATTAATTAATTTCTGATATCTTATGATGTAAATATGTCAATTATATTTTTCTGCAATGTCATTTCCTGGAAAATAATTTGTTTAAGAAAGTGCAAACAGTGGTTCTTTTTTTTTGTGGTATAATGTTTTTATATTATCTCCCGCATACGCTATCTTCTGACATTCATGCACTATATATACAATCTGGTAGCTGTATTTCTCAGAGAGTTAGTCACTGCTAAATAATGCTATGACCTATTTAGAATGTTAAAAAGGAGGAGCTTTCTTTAATATGATAAACTTCAGTTGATAAATTCGAGGTGAAACATGACTATGATTGCTTGTTAAACAAAATTCATTGAAACATGATTGGTCATTGACTCCCATTTGGGGCACGAGTTAAATAGTCCTTGTAACAAGTGATAGTAGACTTCTGCACATTCACCTCATCTAGTTATTTAATGCTGTATTCAAAATGTATTGTAGGGTATTGGACAAATTTAAAAATTAAATTAATACTGAAATTGACTGACCTATTAGGCACTGAGCACGCTGATGGAAACCTTCTATAGCATCATCACGCCACCAGCGATGTAGATTTCCATCTTTATCAAACAAACGTCCTTTATCATCAAAACCATGTGTAATTTCATGACCAATAACTACACCTATTCCTCCATAATTTATGCTACGTGGAAAATAACGATGGTAAAATGGAGGCTGCAAAATTCCTGCTGGAAACACTGCAAAACAACACAAAAATACTCTTCATATCATATGTATGGTTTTTTCTAGGAATTAACACTATGAGGTATTATTTATTTAAGTAAAATTTTATCACCTCACCTTGTATTCATATTCTAAGAAGAAGAAGAATATGAGGTGTGGTGATAAAATTTTACTTAAATAAATAATACCTCATAGTGTTAATTCCTAAAAAAGTCAAGCATATGCTGAGTTTTGTTGGAAAAAATTAAAAACTATTGAGCAATTTTTTTTAATTTTTGTTTCTGGTCAATTCCTACTTCTGATTTTTCTGGTTAATGAACTTGACTTTGCTTTTTTAACTGATTGCTATATGCCAAGTTTAGTTCCAAAAAAAAATGCTGATCACTAGTGTGTTAATGAATATATATATATTTTTTTTTTCATGGTCATTTTTAGAAGCTACTATGTAGGATTGGTGAAGATATGTAAAGAAAGTTTCTAAAATTTTTCCTTCAGAATTCGTTAAAAGTGATGAATAGATTCAGGTGTTTTTTACATGCTTTGTATTAGCTTGACCTGTATCTATCTATGCAATGGAATCTTTCAACACGATTTTCACTCATTTAACATTGGATCGACATGAAACTTTGTATACTTGTAAAGGATCAATGACAATACAATAATTTCATAAATAATATATAATAGGTTGCGGACTTATCAACTTTTTAGTCCATCATTGTAAGAAAATAATATTATATCCTCTCATAGCTCAGTTGGTAGAGCGATGGACTGTAGTGGTATATAATTTCATTATTATAATTAATTTCAGTAATCCACAATAATTAAATAAATTACAATGTGGTAAATTTACAAAATTGTCATTAATATTTTACACAATAAGATAAAAATGTAAATATCTTTAAATTTGATACTATTGTAGTATGAGCTAAAAGTAATAGTCTTTTAAAAAAAATCCTCCAGGCCGGATTTGAAGCAGCGACCTATGGATTACTGAAATGATATACCACTACAGTCCACCACTCTACTAACTTAGCTACCAGAGGATATAATATTAATTCGATAAGTCTGTAACCTATTATACCGGTCTTTATTTTTTTATGTCCTGATGATCCTGGCCAGGATCTTAGAAAAAAATTAATGAAATTATTGTATTGTCATTGGTCCTTTACAAGTATACAAAGTTTCAAGTCGAACCAATGTTTTAAGTGAGTGAAAATCATGTTGAAAGATTCCATTACATAGACAGATACAGGTCAACCTAATATAAAGCGTGTAAAAATACCCATATAAGCTGCATGTAAATCAATGTAGCCCCATTGCAACTTATACACAATATGGATTCTTTTAAAGCGAAATAAGCATAAGTATGTAATGGATTCATGTCATCAGATACACGTAATGAAGAATGAAAGTTAGTAAATGATTGTTGAACTTGTTGATCTCCACTTTTTAGTTAGAGCATCTTGTGAATAGCTAAATAACAATAGGCTGATTAAAATATTTACTTAATTTTAAAAATATAGATTACTTATTAATTAAATTAATGTTTTTATTACCTCACCTCATATCCTTTTTCTTCTATACTGCAGTTTCGGAGCTTATCTCCATCGTCAGTAGCCTCTGGTCGACCGGTGTTATGTCGTTTCTTGGCGGTTTTCTTCTTACTTCTATCGGTGGACCGATGAACCTCTGGATCAGGTCAAAATTTGCAGGAGTTTCAAAATTCATGAGTTTGTCTTTTTTGTTTTTTTGAATATGGATTTTTTCCCAGACTGTGAGTTCCTTTAGTTTATCTGTTTGTTTGATTAGGCTAGCTTCTGTATCAATTAAATGTTTTTCAGACCAAGCATGGGCTGCTACTGCTGACTTGTCCACTTCACCCTTTTTTACATTTCTAAGGTGTTCCTTCAATCTAGTTTTTAAATTTCTTTTTGTTTTTCCTATATAGATTTTGTCGCAATCTTGACATTTGATCTGATATATTCCTGATTTATTCTTCTCCAATTTTTTCATTTTTGTTGGTTTTAATTATCTTGTTTAGGCTGTATTCATTCTTTGGGGCCAATCGAATGTTAAACTTATTGAAAATTTTCTGGAACTTGTGGTGTTTTACAGGATGGTAAGTGAATTTTTTGAATCTTATGTTCTCTTCTGTTTGTTTTTTAAGTGTGCTTTCATTAATTAGTTTTTGCCTTTTAAACTTATTTATTTTCTTGTGTACCATGTTCTCTTCATAACCATTTTCTATTGCTACTTTAATTATGTATTCTTTTCTTTTTCATATTTTTCACGGTTCAGGAGTACATTCACCAATCTGTGTGTTAGGCTATTGAATACAGCTTCTTTGTGAGCGAAATGGTTGAATCCTGATGCCTTAATGTAGATGGAGATAAGCTCCGAAACTGCAGTATAGAAGAAAAAGGATATGAGGTGAGGTAATAAAAACATTAATTTAATTATTAAATTAAACCTCATAGTGTTCTTTTCCCTGTGAAAGTTAAATAAATAGATTACTTATATTTAAATTAATATTGGGAAGTAAACATTATGAGGTTATATCATTAATAGTGAGAGGAGAACATATTTTTAACGACTCACCTCATATATTTTCAAATTTCTTTGATACCAGCGGTTTCAGACAATATCTTGTCCCACTTCAGTCATGGCTTCCACTGATGAAATTCTATGGTTGTTGATTTCTCTAATGACATCACCTCTTGAGCTGCCATATTTCATTGGGATTATAAACTTTGTAATTAAATTTTATCCACCGGAATATCGAAGTTCAGAAGAATAAATATCGATCTATGAACTTCGATATTCCGGTGGATAAAAATTTTATTACAAAGTTTATAATCCCAACAAAAGATGGCAGCACAAGAGGTGATGTCATTAGAGAAATCAACAACCAGAGAATTTCATCAGTGGAAGCCATGACTGAAGAGGGACAAGATATTGTCTGAAACCGCAGGTATCAAAGAAATTTGAAAATATATGAGGTGAGTCGTTAAAAATATGTTCTCCACTCACTATTATAAATTACTTACTAATTTGGTTCTTATTGCGACTGTAATATGCATTGACAACAGCTGGAGCAGTGTTCCACAATGTTTTATTAACAGATGTGCCCAATCTGTCTAATTCAATTCTTGCCACATATTTCAAAACATTGAGAATGTTTTCAAAAAACTGATCTGGACGTATCTCCAACTAAATAAAATAATAAATATTAATTACATTATAATATTACTTTTATCCATATTTATTTCTAAATGGTATTCAAATCTTAAAAGCATTTGAAGAGTTCAAAGCCTAGGAAGTGAAATTAAAAAAAAAAAAAAATCCACACAGAAATAAGCAGAAGAATACAAATTTAAAATGGAAATTAATACACCCACACAAGCCATCTGTAAGGAATAGTTAACACAACTAAAGAGAAAAAAGCCCTGCGCCATAGCTGAGTGGTTAAGGCAAGGTGCCTTAGCATAGAGCTACAGGACTTGCGCTGGTTCGAGTCCCCATGGGGGAAGAAGTTTTCTTATGGAATTTCGGCCAGAATGGGACTGTGTCCACCCAGCATCATGCAGCATTTGGGTAGCTACAATAAGTAGCGACTCCAGGTTGAGAAAACCAGCTATAACGACTGGGAAACCCGACATGCTGACCACATGTCACCCCTACACTGGCTTGATGATCATCTACCTCTATGATTAACAGATGTGGATGTGAGGCCAGTAGCCGAATGCTAGGCCAAGGGCCTTCTAGGCCTGTCACGCTTGGAAAAAACAAAAACAAAAGAGAGAAAAAATCTGCCTGACCCGATTTGAACCCAAGGTTTTCAGGTTTGCTAACTGGTGATCTACCGTTGAGCTACTCAGGTAACTCCAGGAAGAAGCACAAACCTCTCTCTCTTTAATTCCTTCATGCTGACAATAATGATGAAGATAGATGCCCATTCGTCCTGCTTCGGGACATGGGTCTTCCCTAGTGGGAACTATCTTAACCAGACTAATTTAGTATTAAATTTGAAGAGAAAAATTTTCCAATCTAGAGGCAAATTTTTCTCTTATAACTCTTAACTAACTCACTGGCACTATTGAACTCGTAGGTTCATGGCCATGCGGACATAAACTCTCCATACATCCCTATTCTGAGCCAATGTTTTCCAATCATCCCCTGTATAATCTACTTCCCTCAAATCATAGTTAATGTTATTCTCCCACCTCATTCTTGGTCTACCAACTGGGCGTTTTCCCTCTGGTTTTCCTACAAGAAGCTTCCATGCACGTCTTTCATTCCCCATTCATGCCACATGTTCTGCCCATTTTTCTCTTATATAAGTTGTAATTCCTGCACACAAAATGCTTGAAGTCACAGAGAAAAGTTGGTAAGAGCATTGGTACAGTAAACCAAAGGTCACGGGTTCGGGTCCCGGTCTGGGCAAAAATGTTTCTCTTCAAATTTAATTTACCCTTCAATGAGATGTGTTAAATTAATAATAAAAAAACAGTAATTCAGTTATGTATATTTCACTATAGATGTCAGCGAGGGACATGTGGTTAGTACACCTCGAGGAGACATCTAGCAGCAAACTGAGGTATTACTCAGATGGATGAAAGTTGATTAAAATTTGCCCAGAGGTTCTTTTTATATTCAGACATGGGGTTCTTTTACAAGCCCAAAAATCTTCAGATTTGAGACTCATGGCCTAAAGTTCTGGAGGATTTGTCCCTTGTATTTTTCCACCCTAAAAATCCATTGACCCTGACTAGGTTTGAACACACAACCCTCAGGACTAGAGGCAAATTCTAATAGTAAAAAAAAAGATAAAGTGATCCCACTACAGGCCTCAGGAGGCCCTTGGGGTAGTAGGAGGTTAAGGCTCCCACTTTTTCTAGACAATCAGCACTTGATGTCAGCCGGGTTGTCAGCCCTGCGTGACGGCCGCCTTTACCCTCAGAACAAGAGTCTGGTGCTCATTTCCATTAGAGGCTGAGTCGACCCCAGGGCCATAGTGCCGCCAGAAGGTTTGGGACAGTTTAAAAATTCTGACCCCATCAGGACTCAAACCCTCGACTTTCCGGCTTGTAGTGCAGTGACTTAACCACTATGCTACGCAGTGCCCCGAATTCTAATACTAGTGCAATGTTATTTATACTACAATGTTAACTAAACAGAAACTATTTCTTATAGATGGCTTTTCTATTTATATTAATTTCCATATTGCATTCGTAATTAGCTTAGACTTTCATGGCTGGAGTTAGTATAATGACCTTGAAGAAGATTTCCGGGCTGTTAGCCGTGGTCTTGAGACTTGAAGTTCCCCAACGTTTTGTTTTGAGATTCAAGAAAACCCTTGAGGATTTTGATGTTATATTTTAAATTAACATGTTCCAGAATTGGATATAGTTTTATTTTAGAAAGAAAAATTACGTTCAAACCTGGAGTCGAACCCCGGACCTCTGACTCTGTATGTCAGTGCAGTAACCGTTACACCATTTGAACTTCTGATAGGAACGTCAAATTTCTTTCTACTTATACAATTAATTCTCCTTTCATCTGAAGGCTGCTAGTCATCGCTATCAACAATGCCATCTGACGATTTATTTTCAAAGTATTTTATTGAGAATTTAAACATTAATTTTTAAGCGGTTAAAGCTACATATTTTGATGTTATATTTTAAATTAACATGTTCCAGAATTGGATATAGTTTTATTTTAAAAAGAAAAATTATGTTTGAACCAGGAGTCTAACCCCGGACCTCTGACTCTATGTCAGTGCAGTAACCGTTACGCCATTCGAACTTCTGTTAGGAACGTCAAATTTCTTTCAAAAATAGAACTATAAGAAAGAAATTAAACAAATAGACAAACAAAAGGAACTCACGGTTTGGGAAAAGATCCACATTCAGAAAAACAAAGGAAAACTTATGAACTTCGAAATTCCTGCAAATTCTGACCTGATCCAGAGGTTCATCGGGCCACCAACAGAGGGAAGAAGAAGAGTTTCTTCTGATCGACATAACATCAGTCGTCAAAATAGTACTGAAGATTAGACCGTTATGGTGTTGAAATCGCGATCTACTTAGAAGATTTGTATGAGGAGAGGTAGGAAACATTTGTTTTAAAATTCATCGGAGAACATATTGTTTAAACAACTCACCTCATAGGATTCATGCTTCCATGATATCGCGATTTCAAACATAATCATGTTCATCGTCAGCCATAACTCCGACTGATGAAATTCTTCGGCCGTCAACTATTCTATTGTCGCCATCTTCAGTGCTGCCATCTATGGTTGAATTTATGAACTTCGAAATCAATGTAATTTCGTTAGGGATATCAAAATTCATTGATCTATTTTTGTTTTTCTGAATGTATATTTTTTTCCCAAACTGTCAATTCCAAAGGTTTCTCTACTTGTTTTAAAAGTTTAGCTTCTCTTCCAATTTTATGATGTTCTAATAAACTATGTGCAGCAATTGCAGATTTTTCAATTTCACAATTTTTAATATTTCTGAAATGTTCTTTTGTCCGAATTTCCAAATTCCTTTTTGTTTTTCCTATATAAACTTTATTGCAATCTTCACAATTTATTTGATAAATTCCAGATTTCTTACTGTCTGGAACATTGACTTTTTTATTGGTACTTAGAAGATTACCCAGACTAAATTTATTTATTATTACATTGATTTCGAAGTTCATAAATTCAACCATAGATGGCAGCACTGAAGATGGCGACAATAGAATAGTTGACGGCCGAAGAATTTCATCAGTCGGAGTTATGGCTGACGATGAACATGATTATGTTTGAAATCGCGATATCATGGAAGCATGAATCCTATGAGGTGAGTTGTTTAAACAATATGTTCTCCGATGAATTTTAATGATTATACCTCATAATGTTTACTTCCCAACATTAATTAAATATAACATTTGATTTTATTATAAATTAAACCTCATAGAGATTAATTCCTGTAAAAGTTTAAAAAAAGTAATTTTTCTTTCTAAAATAAAACCCTTGAGGATGCCGGACGCAGTCTCTGGCGAAACATTGGGGAACTTCAAGCCTCAAGATCACAGCCAACAGCCCAGAAATCATCTTCAAGATCAACAATTTATATTTTTTTTAAATATTCAACGGTACCTTAATGATGTTAATAATGTTTTAAAAAATAAAGAAGGGACACTTTCTGAAACTGGTAAAATCACAGATGTTTTATGAGGTGAGATGTAAAAATATCCAATTTATTTATATAAATTGATAATTCACCTCATAGTGCAGACTCCCAAAGTAATTCTATTAAAATGTATAATACTCACAGTTTTATATTTTTCATTCAAAATATCTGGATTAAGAATGAAATCAGGATATCCTATTCGTAACATCATAGCATTTACTTTCTCAGCAGCTAATTCTTTTGTCTCGTCGTCAATCCAAGTCGTTTGGCTAAGTAATTCCTGGAAACTTTGCATTATTTCTTCTGTCATATGCAGAGTCTGTACAACAAACATAAACAAATCATAATCTTCTGTTAACCCTTTGGAGTCTTTTAACGAGTCTCCCTCATGAGCAGGTAGAAAGTCCAAACAGCTCCGCCACGACCTACAGCCATTGTGTTATAATCTCCACTGTAAGAAGTTAGGTTTTTTTAGTGGTTTAAATTTTCGGTTCACCATCAGTAAAATTTGTTGTTTGTTTATGTAAAGTAAATATGTATCGGCCTAGTGTATTGTATAGTTTATTTTAGTTATTATTTATAGAATAGTGGACTATAGTTGTAGGCATTTATTACGGTAAAATATAAGTGAATATAAATTCAGTGTTTATTTGTTAAACTTCATAGTTGTAAATCTGTCTGCAAATAGGAGAGAACGTATTGCTATTGACAAACTAAGTGCAGTAGTGAATGAAATGTTATGTGACAGTGATTGTAGTGAATTATCATGGAACGAAGATTCGGACGATGAAATAATATACAGTGACAACATAACCGTGCGTGCTACTGATGACAGAAATACTAGGTGAGTTTCGTCCAGTTTTTATCTATAGTATTTTATAATTTACAGGTCGATATATAACTAAGATAATTAGAGAATATACGAAGAACTTTTCCTGATTTTATAATGTATAGGTCTATGCTTATTTATATTTCATATATTTATTTTTATTATGTACAGTATTATATTGCGTTTGTTATTTTTTCCGGTCTTGTTTGAACATATGATTCATGTTTACTTTCAAGGCAATGTCCAAGAACTGTTACAAAAAGATGGTTTTTGAAATGTTTGTCAACTTTCACAGCCTTGAAAATAACAAAAAATAACGGTTTACAATGCACAAAAGAGGGTAGCAGGCAGGCCACATTCCTTTGCTATTCGTAAAAGTACAAGATACTAAAAGAAATTCAGGGGTAAACAAAATATTTGAAAACACAAGTGATAGAACACAGTATGTGTATTTTATATTGTGATTTAAAGTCCAGCACAGCCGGAGTAGCGGTGAGGAAATTTAAATGGGTTCCCAGTGAACATGGTAGGTGCTTTAAACGTGTCTCCAGTGTGTTAACTAATAATAAAGTTAACACCCCAGACAACAAAAAATCCAGAATTTATCAAATTGAGTGCAAATATTGCAATAGGATATATATATATATATATATATGTATATATATATATATATAGGAAAAACAAAAAGGAACTTGGAAACTCGTAAAAAAGAACACTTTAGAAACATAAAGAATGGAGAAATTGAAAAATCAGCTATAGGAGCACATAGTTTATTAGAGAATAATAGAATAGAAAAAGAAGCAAAACTTTTGAAACATCTATCTAAACCTTTGGATTTAACAGTTTGAGAAAATATATATATTCAAAAAAACCATACTAGAACCATGAACTTCGAGATTCCAGACGAACCAAGCTTGATTACAAAGTTCTTCAAAAATACAACAGATTCCTTCAAAAGAACACCAGATGGCAGTTTGGATAATTACCAGCAAAAGAAAAAATTGACAGTCGTGAAAACAGCTGACGATGGTCTCCGATACTGTGGTGCTGTGTTTAAAAAACATAGAAATATGAGGTAAGAAGAATTCATGATTCATTTGATTCTTATAAACAAATTCATCTTCAGAAGATGAAACATTGTTTTTGAAAGGCCTCCATATTGGAACTACTTGATGAAGTTTAATAATTTAGTTGAGGACGACTGATGTACCAGGTCACCAATTTTGTATTTAATATCTGATTGCTATATACCAAGTTTGAATTAAAAAACATTAAAATTTTCGACGATAGAGTCTTAACAAACATACACAAATTTTTTTGTCATTGTCATTTTTAGTGTCTATGAAGTAGAATCAGTGAAGATTTCAATTTTTTTTCTTTTCTTTTTTCTAAAATTTTGCAATATCTTTCCATGGGCATAACCTCATACCTATATTCCTTTGAATTTCACTAAAAAAAACATAATTTGTTTTAAGAATTTTATATAGTAGTATTCCCGATTGCAACTCCATAAGAACAAAATTAAACCAACATCTTGGACATATTTGCCTAGGCTGAATTAAAGGACATGCTGGAACTACAGGAAATGAACGTGCAGATTTTCTTGCCAAATCAGCTGCTAATTCAAATATGGATTATGTTTATTCCTTCTGTCCTCTATCATATATTAAAGAAGTATTAAAAAATGATCTCTTACAAAATTGGAATGCTGAGTGGTTAAACAGTATTAATGGTGCGTTGACAAGAACATTATTTTTCCGAACTGTTTTTGATCGAATAAAGTGCAAATACGTAGAACCAAATTTTGTATTAACACAATTTATGATTGGACACGGTAAATTTGGACACTATTTGGAACAATATAAAATAGGTACAGATACCTGTATTTGCAAAAATTTGAGCCAGACTATCTCACACCTGTTATTTGAGTGTCCTGCATTTGATTCCAAAAGACATGAATTTATTAAAAAATTAGGTTATTGCCATAATAGATTTCAACTGCCTTTATCAAATATTTTATGTAAGAAGTGTTGCTATAGAAAGCTGTGTGACTTTATCCATCATATTTTAAGAGACTTTGAGTTAGTTTTTTTCTGGTTTATTAATTAATTAATTAATTTGTTCATATTATGTTATTATGTAACACTAGAAATTAACCATACTCTAAATTACTGTAAATAATTCATTGTATTGTAATTAAATCCCTAACATACCAGATGGTGAAATAGGGTTCGTATTATTGGAGATTCAATAACAAAAAAATATATAGTAGTATTTTACTTTTATAACTTTACATTTTTATGATTAAATTTCTTTGCCCTTTTAAGTGGAAATAACATTGGTTTTACTTACATCATTTTTGCTATTTTCATCAAAATATTTTTGAACAAACATGGCTCCCACAGCCATTCCAAGATGTGAGTTCACTTGTGTAACACATACTTTCCATCTGGGTGGAGCTTCTTCTCTTCCAAACAGAATATAAAAGAACTTTTGTTTAGCATCTTCAAAACGGTCGTCTAAATTATTTGTCCTGTGTCTTACAAATCTCCACAACAAATAGTTTGCTACTGTTCTGAAACAAACAAGTCAGTGTTAAATATTATAAAATCAGAGAAAAAAACTATGTTAGCTAAAAAGGTTAAATTAACAAAACATGTTTTTTTTTTATTATTTTAACACTTCTCACTGAAGGACAAATTATATTTGAAGAGGAAAATATATTAAGTTATGTAGGTAGGAAATAACACTATGAGGTTTCTTTACTGGATTTAACCATTTTTCGCACAAACAGCAGTATTTAACCTTTTGTATGCCATGCCCGGCGTGAGCCGGTGAAAGTGTATATATAGCGGTATGCCACGCCCGGCAAGCTCCAGTTCTCAATCTTATTATTTAAATTTTTTTTTCCGAAGTTTTCACTTCAATTTACTAAAATTATTTATCATTCTGTATTTGTACATCCTTTCTTAGCAATACTTTGCACATCCCTTACAGAATAACGGTACAGGCTGGTGATAAAAGCATTTTCTAAAGGAGGGTGTATATTCATGTTTCAAGGTCTTTTTTTTTTGCTATGGAATGTTGCAAATACAGGTTTTTCTCTTTATTTATTTTATTTTTAGTTGAAAAGATACCTGCGGTGAAACATGGTGATTCATGTCTCGAAGATGACGAAGTCTGTGTGGTAAACTGTTAACCTTTTGACCGCTGAGTTTCCCTTTTGCCAGCTGGGCTATGAGTGCCAGGTCTTTTTTTAATGTAAAGTACTACGCCATACTATATAATATAAACCTATATAAAGTATAATTTACTGTCTACATGCCATGCTAAATTGAATTTAAACTCACTATTATACTGAGTGGAGAACATATTTTAATCAACTCACCTCATACATTTTCAAACTTCTTTGATACCGACGATTTCAGACAAAATCATGTCCTTCTTCAGTCATGGTATCAAAGAAGTTTGAAAATATATGAGGTGAGTCGATTAAAATATGTTCTCCACTCACTATTAATATAACCTCATAATGTTTACTTCCCAATATTAATTTAAATATCACTATTATAAATATCACTCATGTATGAGGTGAGTCGATTAAAATATGTTCTCCACTCACTATTATACATTTATTTGAAGGTTAGATGGTGTTGCTTCCACTTGTAAAGATCCCAGGTTCGAATTCGGCACGGTGTCTTCATTGAAATTTGTTATCACTATCTAATGATATCAGCTTCATCTTGAAATGTTAAATTATAACCCAAATAATTAAATTAATTTACTCGTTCTAAAATTTCATCATCCAAAACAATTTTGCTAGGTATAGGGTATTTCCCACAAAAGGCCATCACTCTAGTTTTCTTTGTAATGGTTTTATTACAAGTTAATTTAACCCTGTTCACAACTGTATCCCCTTAAAATGCCAGTCATGCAAATAATTTTCTAGGAATCAACTTGGATACAAACAAGATAACTGTGAAAGTCAGTGATTAACACAGTACCTGGGTTGTGTCTGGCCGATAAGAGAGACAAGATCTTGTATGTAATTCAGTGCAAATACAACGATAGGTTCAGACAAGTTGACAGGACGATAAAAAATAATGCTAAGGTATTGAACCCAATCCACCTGAGGTATATATTGTTTGAGAACTCCTACAGTCAGTCTCTGATACAGTTCACTCACATTTCTTCGTCTGTCCATTGATGTTGTGATCTGAAACAAATTGAAACATCACTTTTCTGCCCTAAATCAAGTAATGCATATGAGGTTGGAATAATTTTCTTTTGTCTAATGCCACCAGGATGTCTTTTATGACATTTATGGCTTTCTCCTTGGCATTAGCAGAATTGTAATTAATTTCTTAGATAGGAGCACCTGGAAGGTGGAGTTATGTTACTCCGATGATATGATGGGTGATCAATGATAATGAAGTTCCAGGAGAGTTCTTAACCTCCTTGGGCAACCACAGGAACAATTCCCTTTAAAAAAAAATTCCTATGGTCTGACTGGGAATCGAACCCAGGACCTCATAAATTGTAGTCAGTAATTAATATTTAATTTTAGGAAGAGATATTTTGGGGTTATTTTAATTAAATTATTTTCAGTCTGATCATCTTACCTCAAATTAATGTTGATTTGTTCTTGGACATGCTTTAAAACAATTCTGCTTTATTGTCAGCTTGTCCAGAGTCTGGACAGAATTGTTTTAAACATGTCCAAGAACAAATCAACATTAATATTGAGGTAAGATGATCAGACTGAAAATAATATAATGTAGTCAGTAATGCTGACTACTAGCCCTTGAGGCTGGACTAATTTATTATTATTATTATTATTATTGTTAATAACTAACTTACTCACTGGCACTATCGAACCCATAGGTTCATGGTCAAGCGAACATAAGCCCTCCATACATCCCTATCTTGAGCTAATGTTTTTCAATCTTTCCCTGTATAATCTACTTCCCTCATATCATAGTTAATGTTATTCTCCCACCTCCTGGGGTGTTTCCCTCTGGTTTTCCTATAAGAAGCTTCCATGCACGTCTTTCATTCTCCATCCGATTATTACTAATAATATGAAATCAAATTCCATTGAGGTGAATAGTCATAAGATAAAAGTTAAAATATATACCTTTTAGTAGACCAGACTACCAAAGATGTATATTAAAGGAGATGATGGGTAAAAAATTTTTACATTTTCGGTCAAATTTAGCATTTTTTTATTTTTTGTATTAAAATATACTATGTACCTTATAGTATAAGTTGGCGAAGTTTCAGTGTCATATGGTGCTTGTTAGGGTCGAATTTATATGCATGGATTTTGAAACAACATTGATAGTTTTTTAAATAAAAAATAAAATATGTGTAGTAATTTTTAAAAATATTAAATTTTCATATGCAGAGGATGTATATATTTTTTTCTTCCTTTATTATAATGATATAGAAAAGTTAATGCATTGTGTCGTTCTAAATAAGTCAGTGGTCGTGTAGAAAAAAATCCAAAAATTTTACTAAAAAACATGGGACTAATTAAAAATTTTAATATGTAAATTTTTAAATGGATTTTCTTCAATAACTCAAAAACGTTTTAGCCTAGAAAGATGACACTTCTGTATAATATTACCTATTATGGCGTGAATGTGTGTACGAAAATCAAGTATGTAGCTTAAAAAATGAAAATAGAAATCTCACCCATCACTCACCTTAAGGATGTTCATAATAATATATGTCCCTGGTGGTCTAAGGGTTAAGATAATTGCTTCTGGTCCTGTAAGTCATGGGTTCAAACCCGACAGGGATCTATGGATTTTTTAGGATACCTGTTGGGAGAGGCATTTAATCATGGATCATACATATACTTGTGTTATTATTTAATTCTAATATTACTGTGTTTTCTTTATGTAATTGTAATGTTATTGATTTTTTGTTGTTTATTTTTCTTTACACTAGTACCAAATAAAGTGGGTGATAAACTACATCCTTGTCGTAATCCAGTATTTGTTTTGATTGTATCTGTTCTTTTGAATCCAGTATCTATAATTATTTATATTATTTTTGGTCTGGACATCTTACCTCAATATTGAGGTAAGATGTCCAGACCAAAAATAATATAATTAAAATAACCTCAAAATATAACTTCCTAAAATTAAATATCTATAATTATATTTGTGTCTTCATATAATTTCTTTATTGTTTCAACAAGACACAGCGGGTATCCTTTCATTCGTAATATTTCCCATAATTTTCGAAGGCCTTATCCAAATCTATAAATCCTATGTGAGTTTCTAAGTTATGTTCTCTTCTCTTTTCTATGAGTTGTTTCAGTGTAAAGACATTGTCTATACATGACCTTCCCTTTCTGAATCCACTTTGATTTTCATTTATTATTACTTCTGTTATGTTTCTCAATCTATTATTTATTATTTTCGTATATATCTTGTAGCCAGTATTCATTAAGCTAATCCCTCTGTAATTCTCACAATTTCTCCGGTCTCCTCTTTTGAATATATTCTTCACAATTGCTGTTTTCCAAGTGGTTGGAATCCCACAGGTCTGCCAACATATATTAATTAGATGAAGTATTCGTAGTTTACACAATATTCCACTATATTCGACTAACTCCATATTTATATTATCTAATCCTGTTGCTTTCCTATTCTTAGTGTTTAATATATATATATAGAAGATATTTTAAATAAATGGAAAGTTTTAATAAATCCAGGAATAAGAATGGATAATAAAGTGTGCATAAATAATCTTCTATTTGCTGACGATGTAATCATAATACAGAAAAATGAAGACGACTTACAGAAATCAATGCATGCATTAAATGAAATATGTAAATTATACAATCTAAAGATTTCTGTAAGGAAAACGAAGACCATGGCTTTTAGAGGAAGAGATCCAGTGAGATCCAAAATTATTTTAGAAAATCAAAGTATAGAACAGGTGTCTAGTTTCAAATATTTGGGCTGTGATGTTGGCTACAATGTGGAAAGAGATATTGACTCCAAAATAAATAAATTTCAGACAGTGTGTGGAACAATACAGAGAACATTCAAAAATAAAATTAGAAAAGAAACCAAGATAAAAATGTATAATGTTATGGCGGTTCCCACAATATTGTATGGATGTGAAATTTGGGCTCCAGTGAAAAAACAGAAGGATAGAATACAGACAGTGGAGATGAGGTTCCTAAGACAAGTAAAAGGATGTACAAGACTTGATAGAATAAGAAATGAGGATATAAGAGAAGAATTGAAAGTACAGCCTTTATTGGATAAAGTCACGAATTACAGACAGAAATGGATTGATCATATGGATGGAATGAGTAAGGAGGGATATCCATTGTTAGCAAGAAATTATCAAGCAAGAGGAAGACGTGATGTTGGAAGACCTAGAAGACGTTGATGCATTATGAAGTCGGAACGGGCAATTGCCTAATCCCTGGAGTGATGATGATGATGATGATAACTAGTACCAATTATTATTTTATTGTAACGGACTGTCAACAGCACGTACGGCTTACTGCCCGTGCGACCCATATTTGTAAATAATATTGTAAATATCTTTCTTTTTGTCTAATAAAGTCCTACTACTACTACTACATATACTTTTTTGACCACACAAGTACATGGAGGGCCTCCCCGAATGAGGGATCAGTTCAATATCAGGGCCTCCTCCAAGACAACAAAACATTAAGATGAAACACACATTCATACTACAGATGGCAAATATTATAATGATTAAAGGAAGTGACACTATCAAGTTTATTTTAATTGGCTTTTAACTCATTTCCCAAATGGGAGTTAATGACCAATCACATTTCAATTAATTTAGTTTTACAACCAATCACAGTCATGTTTCACTCAATATTTATCAAATTCTGTTTACCAAAATAAAGAAAGCTCCTCCTTTTTAATATTCTGAACAGATCAGACCATTATTTTGCAGTGACTGATTTTCCAACAAATACATTGAATACAGCAAATAATGAACAGATTCCTTCCAACTACACATTTGATAATTGGGTGTTTAATAATTGTATTTTCAAATAATGATTTTGCTGAGTTGTTTCCTAAAAAAATTAATTAAGCTATAATGTTGGTTATAATATACAGTTTAATGTGTTTAATTTTTTCTCCACTAGGGTGCATTCTTACAATATTATGATCTTACTTGGCAATAAATAATATGATCTAGTTGCAGTGATGAACAAATGAAACATAACCAAACATTTCTAATTTGTTTTCAAACATTGCCGTTTACATTAAATATATAAATATTTTAAAATAACTATATTTAAATAATGATTTGTGAGTAAAAAGCTTAATTTTATTCGTTAAACAGTCCTAACAAATGCCACTCTTGTTTTCCAAATCGTCTAGATAAATTGGAAATCACTCGTGGCATTACGTATGATAAATACATTTACATTTCTTAAAATTTACAGTTATGGGGTGGAATGTTAAATCTAACTATATTTATTAATTATGGATAATGATGATTATGTTGGCTAGATGATGTTTGGGGAATGTTTGGGCCTTAAAATTTCCTTACAATTTGTGAGGAAAAACTTCCAAAAAGAACCATCACCCAAGAAATTTATCCTGACCAGGGATCGAACCCAAGCCTGCTGCATATGAGGCAGAAACGCTACCCCGAGACCACAGCAGTGGACATACAAATATTTATAAAAAATAGCATTTTCTTTTTTGTAAATATTTTATAATGAACTTACCTTTGCGAGTTTAGTCTCAAACTCAATTATTTCTTCGGCTTGCTCAGTTGCATTTTCTAAAGATGCACCAAGTAATGTAGATGTTTTAATAAGGAAATTCTTATATGCTTCCAAATATTTCATATTTGTTGGTTGTAAGAAATAATCTCTTGTTGGTAGACCTAGACTAGTTTGATCTAACTGAAATAATTAATATTATCATTATAACTTTTACCATCATTACAATAGAAACATAACAGGAATGAAATTATAATAACACATTGGTAAGGTCAGTCCTCACTTACAGCAGTGAAACATAGACTCTGTGAATATATGATGAGAGAAACCTAAACACTCATCATAGCTGAAAACCTGTACGTACAAATTTTCATGAAGATTAATCGAGCAGTTTAGAAACACAAGTATACACTTTCATTGTTTTTATTATTAATTTAATACCTCTCACTGAAGGACAAATTATGTTTGAAGAGAAAACTATACGAATGAGGAGATGAAGATGAAGTAGAAGAGACTTTTTTTGATGAATTGTTTTAAGAATTTAAATTAATGTTTTTATTACCTTACCTCATATCCTTTTTCTTCTAGACTGCAGTTTCAGAGCTTATCTCCATCATCAGTAGCCTTTGGTCGACCAGTGTTATGTCGTTTCTTGGCGGTTTTCTTCTTCCTTCTATCAGTGGACCGATGAACCTCTGGATCAGGTCAAAATTTGCAGGAGTTTCAAAATTCATGAGTTTGTCTTTATTGTTTTTTTGGATGTGGATTCTTTTCCAGACTATGAGTTCTTTCTGTTTATCTGTGTGTTTGATTAGGCTAGCTTTTGTATCAATTAAATGTTTTTCAGACCAAGCATGGGCTGCTACAGCTGACTTGTCCACTTCACCCTTTTTTACATTTCTAAGATGTTCTTTCAATCTAGTTTTTAAATTTCTTTTTGTTTTTCCTATATATATATTTTGTCACAATCCTTTCGTTTGATCTGATATATATCAGAAAAGGGTGAAGTGGACAAGTCAGCTGTAGCAGCCCATGCTTGGTCTGAAAAACATTTAATCGATACAAAAGTTAGACTAATCAAACACACAGATAAACAGAAAGAACTCATGATTTGGGAAAAAATCCACATCCAAAAAAACAAGAAAGATAAACTCATGAATTTCGAAACTCCCGCAAATTTTGACCTGATCCAGAGGTTCATCTGTCCACCAATAGAAGTAAGAAGAAAACCACCAAGAAATGACATAACATGGGCCGACCAGAGGCTACTGTCAATGGAGATATAGCTCCGAAACTGCAGTCTGGAAGAAAAAGGATATGAGGTGAGGTAAAAACATTAATTTAATTCGTAAATTAAACCTCATATGTTCTTTCCCTGTGAAAGTTAAATTAATTATTTTAAATTTAACATTTTCCAATACTGGAAAATATTATTTTGAAAAGAAAAATCAATGCTTGAATTGGGATTTGAACCCTGGACCTCTTGTTCTCCGTACAAATAAAATTCCAAGTTGGAATTTAACTGAAGATGGAAGTAATACTATACTTTTGAAACCAGTATCATGAAGAAATTCCAATTTGGAATTTGACTGAAGATGGAAGTAATACTATACTTTTGAAACTGGTATCGTGAAGACATGCAACTTTATGAGGTGAGATCATCATCATCATCATTGGCTCGACAGCCCATGTGGACCTTGGCCGCCTTCAGAAGCTTATGCCAGACTTCCCTGATCTGAGCTTCATTCTTCCAGTTTTTTATTTTTAGAATCTTAATGTCTTGAATTATACCATCCTCCCATCTTAATTTAGATCTTCCAACTTTTCTAGCCAATATAGAGGTTGCTCATTGTAAATTCTTTTTGTAATCCTTTTGTTGTCCATACGAATAATGTGTCCAGCCCAGGACAATCTATTAACTTTAACAAAATTCAGAATATCTGGCTGATTGTTCAGTTTATACAATTCATTATTGTATCTCATTCTCCACACATTATTTTCTTTCAAGGCACCAAAAATGGATCTCAGTATCTTCCTTTTAAAACACCCTAATAATTCCTCATCAGATTTCAACATGGTCCAAGTTTCTGATGCATATGTTAACACTGGTCTAAGGAGAACTTTAGTATTTTTGTCTTTCTAGATATAAACTGACATATTTTACTGAAGTACGTAGCGATATACTTTTTTCCAGGGCCAGGTTGCCAGCCTGACACCTAACCCCCAGACACGGAGGACCTGGATTTCTTTTTTTTCAGGGTTTGCTCCCTTAGCCGACAGGTCTCAGTTTTAAGGTGCTGAGAACTTGCCTTTCATCTCATCCTGTTAGCTACAGACTATTACGACTGCAGTCAGGGAGCACGACGAGAACGTAGGATTAGGACTTGCTGGCAGAGCTGCTAAAAAGTCACAGTGGCATTTCTCGAGATTTATTAAGGTATACATAGTTGGCATCTGTACCCTTCTCGAGGCCGTACCAACCATTTACTCCCCTGCAGATGATCAAATAATTTTTGCAGGGGATGAAGATGATATGAAATATATGATAAATAAACTAATGGAAGAATATAAAAAATGGGGACTGAATATAAATTTACAGAAAGATGGCCAAAAATATATACCAACGGTCACCCCCTGGAAGAAATAAATGTGGCAGACCAAGATGGAAACGGAAAACCTACGTCAGAACTATAATGGATGATAGGAATTTGGAAGAGGCGAGATTGGAATGATAAAGATAAATGGAAACTGAAGATGGCAAACCTATAAGTGGGGGAAAGCCAAAGAAGAAGAAGATATAAACTGAAATCTAAACATTTTCCTGAGTCCAAAAAAGCGTTTGTTTGCATCCATGATCCGCAGATGAATTTCAGCCGAATTGTCATTTCTACAATTTACATGAGGTGAGATGTTAAAGAATTTTCTCCAACTCATTCATTAACGATACAAATGTTAACATTTCTTGCCAAAAATACAATTCTCAAATTGTCCGAAGGCAGATAGACGGCGGCCAACTTCTATTAAAGAACTATTTTTAATGAGAATTTTACACTACCTTTTAAACAGTAAGATTGAGTTTGTATTTTTTAAACACTCTTACCTCATATGGTAGTTTTGTCAGACATATGTTTCAAAGCTGTTGCTCCATCATCAGCGGTTACACAAACTCATAAATGTTATTTCCTAATGATTTTAAAGTTAGATTAATATTTTTTGATGAAATATTTTTAATTTAACGCCTTCCAATACTGGATAATATTATTTTGAAAAGAAAAATCAATGCTTGAACTGGGATTTGAACCCTGGACCTCTCGTTCTCCGTACGACTGTGCTGTCCATTACACCATTCAAATTATGATACAATTGTTAACATTTCATTCCACATATACAATTCTCAAATTATCTGAAGAGACATACCTGAATGACATATTCATCTGAGTTCTTGATATCTGGTCCAACCCATTGAGAAATGAGAATGTCATTATTGTAGAGTTTTAATTGTGCCATTAGTTTAACCCAATCGAATGCTGAAGAATTCCAATTAGGATCCACCATGGGCCAACCACCAAGTTCAGTAAGTAGATCTTTCAGTGGTTCCAGAGCTCTCTCAGCCAGAATTTCTTATTAAAACAAAGAAAAATCAATAATTAAAAGAACCGTATAAAATATTTACAACATGATTCATTGTAATTGGTAGTAAAGAGAAAAATGTTTGCCTGAACCAGGAATCGAACCCCAAATCTTCAGTTTTCCATGCTGATGCTCTGACCACTTAGCTAATTCAGGCTACATTCCCATTCAAGCATAAAGCATCCCTTTATCTTACTCTCTTGAACCCACATTCAATGCAATGAATCATCATTCACAAATGGTTTGATTCCTGGTTCAGGCAAACATTTTTCTCTTCTACATTGATGACAATAATTTAGTTGTGTACATTAATTTACTAATTTCAATCATAGTAAGAGCTTTAGCTTCTCAATATTAAGTTATGTAGTAGGAAATAACACTATGAGGTTTATTTTAATTAATTCTGAGTTGTTTTTTGACTCACCTCATATTTCTTGACTTCCATGCAGATGCAGGGTTTCGTCACTGCTTTTGTGACTTTCTCAATGCAACACCAAGTTCACACAATTTATCAAATTGATTGTAAAGATTGTGAAAAGATATATATAGGGAAAACAAAAAGGAATTTAAATACAAGATTGAAAGAACACCTTAGATATGTTAAAAATGGAGAAACAGAAAAACCTGCACATGTTTGGTCAGAAAAAAACAGTTGAAACCAAGGCTAAATTACTTAAATAGTTGGAAAAACCAAAGGAACTCACAATTTGGGAGAAAATTTACATATGCAAGAATAAAAAGAAAACTATGAATTTTGAAATGCCCAGTGAAAATGAGAGGAGACTGATTTGGAAGTTCATCGGTCAGCCATCAGAGAGCACAGAAATCAATCTACAGGAGAGAAAACTGCTGGATGGCAGTTGTGAACTTGGTTTTGCATTGAGTGTGTCACAAAAGCAGTGACGAAACCCTGCGTCTGCATGGAAGTCAAGAAATATGAGGTGAGTCAAAAAACAACTCAGAATTAATTTCTCAATATTGATTTAATATTTACAACATTTTCAGTCACAATACAATTCAAAACACATGCCAAACCATCTTATGAAATAGATACTGAAAAGCAAAACATCACAAAAGCTTTGCAGTTTATTATTTGTAAGAAATACCATTTTATATATTTCAGTTTAACATTTTTTGAGAGCGGTTGGGATGACAAGAGTCCATGTAACGCATGTTAACATGAATTTCAAGAGTCTTGAAAAGATTAAATAATATTAATTAAATAAAAATAAAACTTAGTTGTATTTCAATTTCATATTTTTATTTAATTAATAAATATGGATTTTCATCAAGTAAACACCAACTCAATTGAATAAATAATTTAAAAAAACTAAAGAACACGCTTTATTAGAAAACTGAACTAAAAAAATGAAAAATAATCTTAATTTCCAACACGCTTGGGATAAAATTAAAGTGGTCAACAAAAAATCATCTCCAACACATCTAGAATAAAACTAGAGTTATCTACAAAAAAAGTAATTTTACCATCAAAAGCGTGGGGTCCTCTATATCAATTAATATATTTGATAATAAACAGATGTTGGTAAAAGTAAAGTCTCTAAGAATAAAATGTAAAAACCATAAAAAGCACACCATGCTTTTGATGGTAAAATTATTTTTTTTTTGTAGATAACTCTAGTTTTATTCTAGATGTGTTGGAGATGATTTTTTTTGTTGACCACTTTAATTTTATCCCAAGCGTGTTGGAAATTAAAATTATATTTCATTTATTTGTTCAGTTTTCTAATAAAGCATGTTGTTTTAGTTTTTTAAACTATTATTTATTTTTTAGTTTGGTTTTCTAATAAAGTGTGTTGATTTAGTTTTTTAAACTATTATTTAATTTTTAACTTTTAGTTTAATTGATTCTCATAAACCAGAATCCCATGAAAATTTAATTGCTTAATCCATCCATCCATCCATCTATAGTAATTCTGCCCGAAGGCAGGTCCTTCACTGCAATCATAGCATTTTCATGCTATGCTTGCAGCTTTACTAGAAAATTGTAGGTGTGGTAGCTTCCCGTTGCTTTCCACACCGGTGAAGGATGATGATGATAATGATAAGGCTGATTTCGAGGACCGTTTGGGCAATTGCTTAATACTCTTCTTAAAAAAATTCTTCAGGCTGGATTTGAACCAGCGACCCATGGATTACTGAAATTATATACCACTACAGTCCACCACTCTACCAACTGAGCTATTACAGCGAATGACTAAAAAGTCGATAAGTCTGCAACCTATTATACCGGTTTTAATTTTCTTGATGATTCTGGCCAGGATTTTAGAACAAATTTATGAAATTATTGTATTGTAATTGGTCCTTTACAAGTATATAAAGTTTCAAGTCAATCCCATGTTTTTAAGTGGATTAAAATCGTGTTCAAATATTCCATTACACATATAGATGGATAGATACAGGTCAAGCTAATATAAAGCATGTAAAAATTAACATTATTAAATGATGATTGTTGGTGATGAACAATAACAAAAACAGACTGCACATGTTTGTCAGGCCGAATTTTAACGTAATGAATGGGAGAATAATACATAATATTGAATCCAGTTCCTTACCATAATCCATGCAGGACTGATACAAATGTCTGGCTTTGGTAATAGCATCATCCGAATTAATACTTGTATCTGTTTTCTCTTCTAGAAGTTCTTTTAATACTATATCCAAATTCTCACGAAGCATTTCAAATGTGTCAAATGCAGCTTTGTCCTTTGGTATAGGATTCTTATTTCCCCAGTTTCCACAGGCAAACTGATAGAAGTCAACGCATGGATCTGCTGTTGTGTCCATATAGCTCATCATTATTCTTGCTGAAATCATACGCATTTCTTGTATAAAAATGAACTTAATTAAATAAATAAATCTCAAGATGATTTACAACTTTTTCAATATTATATTTAATTAATGTTGGGAAGTAAACATTATGAGGTATAATCATTAAAAATCATCGGAGAACATATTGTTTAAATAACTCACCTCATAGGATTCATGCTTCCATGATATCGCGATTTCAAACATAATCATGTTCATCGTCAGCCATAACTCAGTCGGAGTTATGGCTGACGATGAACATGATTATGTTTGAAATCGCGATATCATGGAAGCATGAATCCTATGAGGTGAGTTATTTAAACAATATGTTCTCCGATGATTTTTAATTTTTCAATATTATTTTATTTTTAACACTATTTTTGTTTAAAAAGTCCACCATTGTGGTCTCGAGGTAGTGTAATGCCTTGTCACGCAATGGGCCTGGAATCGATTCCCACTCGGGACAAGTTTCCTGGGTGAGGTTTTTTTCGGGGTTTTTCCTCACCTGCAAGACAAATGTGAGGATACTTACGGTCCCCGAACATCATCTGGCCATCATTATCATCAATATCATATTCACCTCATTAGATTAAGTTTAGTTTAAGGCCTCTCCTGGCGCATCATTACCCATCGTCATCACCCATCAAATCATTGGGGCAGTGTAACCCCGCCTTCCAGGCTCCCCAACCTCAGAAGTGGGTTACTATATGCCAATGCCAGGAGAGAATACCTGAAATGTTGAATGACAAACAGGTGGCATTGAACAAAAAAAAAATTGTTTAAATTCATCGGAGATAATTTTTTCAAAAATTCATCTCATAAATTTCGTGCTTTTCATGAAACTGCAGTTTCAGACATCTCGTTCGTCCTCAGTCACAACTCCGACTGATGAAATAATTCAGCTGTCAACTATTCTTTTGTCAACATCTTCTGTTCTGCTATCAATGGTTGAATTTATAAACTTTGAAATTAAATTTTGTTCGTTAGGAATATCAAAGTTTGAGTTTTTGAAAAAATGATCTCCGATGAATTTAAATGATTATTACCTCATAATGTTTACTTCCCAACATTAATTTTAACATAACTATGATATGTTTTCCGATACTGCAGTTCTGTGTTAAAAACATAGATGTATGAGGTAAGAAGAATTCATGATTCATTTGATTTTAATTAAGAAAACCTCATAATGTAAAAATTCCCAAATTTATTGTATTATAATAACTATTTTTGTTGCTAGTAAAGCTTATATTTTTGGTATTTCAATATAAAATATGTCACTTACATTAAAGGACAAATTGATATTTTAAGAGAAAATTAATGCGTAAACGAGGATTTGAACCCAGGATCTGTTGAATAAGAAGCTGCTAGGAAGTGTGTAGAATGATGGTTCAACTTCAAGCACATAGGATTATATAAGTAAGATACAAATCAATGTCTAAATCAGGAGCCTAGATGCCTATCCATTGGATAGAGCACTGGAATGGAATACCAGAGATCCTGGGTTCAAATCCTGATTTAGGCAATAATTTTTGTATTAAATTATTAATTTGTCCTTTAATGTAAAAGATAAATTTAACTGACGTTTTTATTATTAATTTAACACTTCTCACTGAAGGATAATTATATTTGACAACAAAAATTTTTGCCCAGACCGAGACTCAAACCCAGGTCCTTTGGCTTCCTAGGCCTCTGAGCTATCGGGACGAGTTCCGATCTAGACGCAAATTTCTCTGTTATATACATTGTAATTCCCAGCACCAAATGCTATGAAACCATTGCTTCTATCTTTGCAAATGGCGGCTTTTTAATTAAGAAGACATTTTATCGGAAATTTAACACTACTTTATAAAGCCAGTAGGGCTTCAATTGATGTTTTTATTATTAATTTAACACTTCTCACTGAAGGATAAATTATATTTGAAGAGCTCATATGGTAGAGCATTGGCCTAGGAAGCCAAAAATTCCGGGTTCGAGTCTCGGTCTGGGCAAAAAAATGTTCTCTTCAAACATGACAAATTTAATATTAAAACACCAAAAATTATTTATAGCACTCATTACACAATTTAGCAACAGTAGCAGCAAGAAATTTCTGAAGATGAAGCTGCCCAAGCTTCGAAACTGGTTTAATTAGAAGACTGGACATGAGGTGAGGTATTAAACACTTTAATTTAATTCTTTTCAATTCATATTTTTAGTTTATTACTTAATATTGTTGCTTTTTACCTTGAGCTTTTCTAATTCCATCTGAATCTCCTATAAATTTCCAGAAAGTGTGAAATTCTGGTTCTTCTGTTGCTTCTATGTCTCCAATTTCTTCAGTAATGGGAAATATTTCTTGTGGTTTCACCGAAGAATGTTGTTTATTAATATCAATATCACCAGAAATGAGTTTCCATGCGTCATCTCTTACAATTTCTGGTTCCTCATCTTCCTCACTTTCCTTGTCCCTAGGATTGGATAAAGCTGAGTGCAATAATGAATTATGGACAAAAAGCTCCTAAATATAAAATGAACATTGTTACTAAATATGATTATTGTTTTACCTCTCATCGTTGCTTGTATTTTCAAAATCCTCGTTAACATGCTCAATAGGAGAATTACCAGCATCTAATATCAACAGTCCATTGCCTTCATAATCTTTTCTAGAAGGTGATGGAGATGTTTCAATTACAGTCTCCAGATGAATCAGCTGTAAACAAAGTAAATATTACATTTTTTAATAAAAAGTTTGGTCTATTATTCTTACCTCATATAGTTGTTTCTATTAGACATATGTTTCAAGGCATATTTGCCCCTTCTTCAGCTATTACAGACTAATTGTTCTCAAGTTGTTGGCCCTGATTCTTGACTCTGCTCCCTCTTCCAGTAGTCCAATGAACTTGCTACGTAATTAGGTCCTTTTCTCTGGAATTTCGAAATTCATAATTCTCTCCTTGTTCTTCTGTATGTACACTTTTTCCATGTGGTGAGTTCACCTGTGTTTTCTGTTTTAATAATTTTGTGTTTACATCTATTTTGAATTTTTTTGACCAAATGTGAGCAGCTACTGCAGATTTTACTACTTCCCCTTTTTTTACATTTCTTATGTGTTCTTTGGTTCTAATGGTTAAATTTCTCTTTGTTTTCCCTATGTATATATATACATATATATATATATATCTTAGGAATTTTGAAATTTCTGGGGAAAGGAAATTAATTAGCAAGTTCATTGGACCACAGGAAGAGGAGCAGGAGTCAAGAATCAGGGCCAACAACTTGAGAAAAATCAGTCTGTAATAGCTGAAGATGGGGCTGACAAGCCTTGAAACATATGTTCAATGAAAACAACCGTAAGAGGTAAGAATAACTTAATTATTACATTTACTAATTAATATTTTACTAATTAATATTTTAATAGAAAGTAACACTATGAGGTTTATTTTAATAAATTTTAGAGTCAGTATAAACATTTCACCTCGAAATTAGTAGAATGCATGAGAACATGTTTCTGAATGCTTGTATTCTATCATCAACCTAAATAAACTAATTAAAACTAAAAAAAATGAAAATATTAACGAAGGTAAAAATCGGGAATTTGCCAGATAAAATATGCAGATGTCAATATGGATCATACATGTTCATCGAATGGAAGATCACAGGATACCCAAACAAATGTTAAGCTATCAACCTGCAGGAAGAAGACCAGGAAATCCACTCAAAAGACTTTTGGATGGTGTTTCTCTTGAGGCAAAAACCAGTCAACAAATGGCCAAAATTTGTGAATGGACTATGGTGATGATGAAATATGCAGATTGTGAAAAAATAAACATAGGTAAAACAAAAAGAAATTTGAACATTGGAATTAAAGAACACCTTAGAATTGTAAAAATGTTTTTTAACACAGAACTGCAGTATCGAGAATCATCATTCCCATCCTCAGCTGTTGTCACGACTGTCGATTCTTCATTATGCCAGTCATTTTCTAAACTGCCATCTGGTGTAGAATTGAAGAACTTTGTAATCTAATTTGGTTAGTCTGGAAATTCAAAATGAATGGTTGTAGTATGTAGTCGATTCTTCATTATGCCAGTCATTTTCTAAACTGCCATCTGGTGTAGAATTGAAGAACTTTGTAATCTAATTTGGTTAGTCCGGAAATTCAAAATGAATGGTTGTAGTATGGTTTCTTGAATGTAAATCTTTTCCCAAACTGTTAATCCCAAAGGTTTAGACCATCCTGAAGTTCATAATAAGTTTCAAAAAATTTTCAGAAAATTTAATATATCATTAGGTCCAATTAACAAATTCAACCTGGGTAACCTTCTGTTAACTAATAATAAATTTAACACCCCAGACAACAAAAAATCTGGAATTTATCAAATTGATTGCAAAGATTGCAACAAGATATATATATATATAGGAAAAACAAAAAGGAACTTGGAAACTCGTAAAAAAGAACACTTCAGAAACATAAAGAATGGAGAAATTGAAAAATCAGCTATAGCAGCACATAGTTTATTAGAGCATCATAGGATTGAAAAAGAAGCAAAACTTTTGGAACATCTATCTAAACCTTTGGATTTAACAGTTTGGGAAAAAATATATATTCAAAAAAACCATACTAGAACCATGAACTTTGAGATTCCAGACGAACCGAGCTTGATTACAAAGTTCTTCAAAAATACAACAGATGGCAGTTTAGAAAATGTTTCTTTCAAAAGAACACCAGATGGCAGTTTAGGAAATAATTCCTTCAAAAGAACACCAGATGGTAGTTTGGATAATTCCGGCAAAAGAAAAAATTGACAGTCGTGAAAACAGCTGACAATGGTGACAATGGTCGCCGATACTGTAGTGCTGTGTTTAAAAGAAACATAGAAGTATGAGGTAAGAAGAAATCACGATTCATTTAATTCTTAAGAATTGAACCTCATAATGTTAAAAATTCCCCAAATTTATTATATAAGTTTAGATAGATGTTTCAAAAGTTTAGCTTCTTTTTCAATTGAAAAATCAGCAATAGCAGCACATAGTTTATTAGAGAATCATAGAATTGAAAAGAAGCTAAACTTTTGAAACATCTATCTAAACCTTTAGAATTAACAGTTTGGGTAAAGATATCAACATCATCCTCTTATCGTGCTTTCCTTTCAGAAGGTCGATTCTGGGAAAAGATATTCATTCAGAAAAACCATACTAGAACTATGAATTTTGAGTTTCCGGACAAAAAATATTAGATTACAAAGTTCTTCAATTCTACACCAGATGGTAGTTTAGAAAATGACTGGCATAATGAAGAATTGACAGTCATGACAACAGTTGAGGATGGGAATGATGATTCCCAATACTGCAGTTCTGTGTTAAAAAAAAACATAGATGTATGAGTTAAGAAGAATTCATGATTCATTTGATTTTTATCAGTTATTTATATCTTACCTCATATTTTGGTTGAGGATGGAAGACTTTTTACACGTTTTATATTAGCTTGACCTGTATCTGCCTATGTAACGGAATCTTTCAACACAATTTTCACCCACTTAAAAACATTGGATCGACTTGAAACTTTGTATACTTGTAAAGGACAAATGATAATACAATAATTTCATAATTTTTTTCTAAGATCCTGGCCAGGATCATCAGGACATCAAATAAAATAAAGACCGGTATAATAGGTTGCGGACTTATCGACTTTTTAGTCCATCGTTGTAAGAATTAATATTATATCTTCTGGTAGCTCAGTAAAATATATAAAACTATTATTCTATCAGTTATATTATATGGGTGCAAAACATGGACTCTTACTTTAAGGGAGGAAATGAGATTACGAGTATTTGAGAATAAAGTTCTTAGGAAAATTTTTGGACCAAAGAGAGATGAACAGAGAGGTGAACGGAGAAGACTACATAACAATGAACTACATGGTCTTTATAGGAAGCCAGATATAATAAGAACAGTTAAGTCTCGTAGACTGCGATGGGCAGGACATGTTGCGCATATGGGGAATGAAAGACGTACATGGAAACTTCTTGTAGGAAAGCCAGAAGGAAAACGCCCAGTTGGTAGACCAAGAATGAGGTGGGAGAACAACATTAACTATGATTTGAGGGAAATAGATTATACAGGGAATGATTGGAAAGCATTAGCTCAGGATAGGGATGTATGGAGAGCTTATGTCCGTGCGGCCATGAACCTACGGGTTCGATAGTGCCAGTGAGTAAGTAAGTAAGGTAGCTCAGTTGGTAGAGTGGTGGACTGTAGTGGTATATAATTTCAGTAATCCAATAGGTCGCTGTTCAAATCCGGCCCAGAGGATTTTTTTAGAACTAAAAATATCATAAGCAATTAAATTTTTATGGGATTTCAGTTTATGACAATCAATTAAACTAAAAGTTTTTAAAAATAAATAATTGTTTAAAAACTAAAACAACATGCTTTATTAGAAAACCAAACTAAAAAATAAAAAATAAATAATAGTTTAAAAAAACTAAAACAACACGCTTTATTAGAAAACCAAACTAAAAAATGAAAAATAATCTTAATTTCCAACACGCTTGGGATAAAATTAAAGTGGTCAACAAAAAAATCATATCCAACACATCTAGAATAAAACTAGAGTTATCTACAAAAAAAATAATTTTACCATCAAAAACGTGGGGTGCTTTTTATGGTTTTCACATGTTCTTCTTAGAAACTTTACTTTTACCAATATCTGTTTATTAACAAATATATTAATTGATAAAGAGCACCCCACGCTTTTGATGGTAAAATTATTTTTTTTAGATAATTCTAGTTTTATTCTAAATGTGTTGGAGATGATTTTTTTGATGACCACTTTAATTTTATCCCAAGTGTGTTGGAAATAAAAACTATTTTTCAATTTTTAGTTTGGTTTTCTAACAAAGTGTGTTGTTTTAGTTTTTTAAACTATTATTTATTTTTTAAAAATGTCCAGGTGAGAGAGAAAAATATGATGTGAGGTGTAAAAAAAACACGTTACATTTATTTTATAAATGTACAGGGTGGACCGCTCGAATGGACCTATTTTCAATTGCTTGTTACTGGCAAACGGTTGAAGATAGAAACTTAAAACAACGTTCATAGTACAGAAAAACTCACCAAGTTTCGAATCCTGTCGGTAGATGGCACAAAGATACGTTTCTCGTTCTTAGATTTAATTGTTTGTGAAAATGGCGACTCCGCAGATGAAAGCGCAAGCTGTTTTGTGGTATGCGGAGTTTAAATCAATCATTAGAGTTCAAAGGGAGTTCCGGCGTGTGTTTAACCGTGATGCTCCAACTGCTAGAAGCATAAAGAAGTGGCGTGATACATTATTAGCTATAGGATCTGTGTTGAAGAAGCATGGTGGTGGTCGCAGAGCATCCGATGAAATGGTAGCAAATGTTCAAGCCGCATTTGAGCGAAGCCCCCGGAAGTCATAAGAAGAGCTTCGCGGGAACTTCAAATACCAAAATCGACATTACAACGGATTGTCCACAAACGCCTCAAACTGCACGCATATAAAGTGCAGTTAGTGCAACGTCTGGAGCCGAATGACATGCCGAAACGAGTGGAATTCGCCAATACGATGCTGGACCGTCTCGGCGCTGATCCTGACTTCATGACCAAGATTTTCTTCTCGGACGAAGCCACTTTCCATTTGTCAGGCAAGGTAAACCGGCATAATGTGCGGATCTGGGGATCGGAGAATCCTCACGCTATTCAAGAGCATGTTCGTGATAGTCCGAAGATGAATGTTTGGTGCCGTTTTTGTCCACATAATAAGGTCATTGGACCGTTTTTCTTTCGCCGAGAAAAATGTTTCGTGGTTACCACATATCTTGACATGCTGGAGCAGTCTCTTCTTTCCACAAATTGAACAACTGCAGCCTAACATCGTTTCCCAGCAAGATGGTGCTCCTCCCCACTGGTCCAATGAAGTTCGTACGACTTTGGACAACATTTTCCCTGGCCGTTGGATTGGTAGGGGAGGACCAATCGCGTGGCCCCCGAGATCTCCCGATTTAACACCACTGGATTTCTTTCTCTGGGGCTATGTCAAAGATAAAGTTTACACCACCCCAGTCAAAGACCTTCGTGATCTTCGTGAGCGCATCATAGAGGCTATTGAGAACATTCCAGAAGACATACTCCAACGTACTTGGCAAGAAATTGTTCATCGCTTTGATATCGTCACAGTGACTGCTGGGGCTCATATAGAGATGTGGTGATCTGGATATCAAAACTTGGTGAGTTTTTCTGTAATATGAACGTTGTTTTAAGTTTCTATCTTCAACCGTTTGCCAGTAACAAGCAATTGAAATTAGGTCCATTCGAGCGGTCCACCCTGTATTACTTGAGGTGTAATAAAGAAAATGGAATTTTCATTACCTGTGGAAGATTGTTTGTAGAAGAATCTGTTATAACAACTTTCTTAACATAATTTCCTATGTTGTCTGTTTGTATGATTGAATTGTTGCTTCTTTCCATATTATTGAAGGATGTTTTACTAAAGTTTGAGCTTCTTGTTATCTTCTCAAGGAATGGACTAGGATGATCAGATGATGTGATGATATTTCTATCGCTTTTCAAATCACCAGCATCTGAGGCATCCGAGTCTATATTCTTCACATTCCAAATTATTACGTCACTTGTTACATTTCCCTGCAACCAACATTGTTATCATAAGTAATGCCATGAGTAATTTCCAATGTAACTAGAGGATTTGGAAATCAAGAGTGGCATTTGTTATGACTATTTAAAGAATAAAATTAAGCTGTTTACTCAATAGTCATTATTTAAGTACAGTTACCTGTATTTTAAAATATTTATATATTTAATGTAAATGGTGATGTTTGAAAACAAATCAGAAATGTGAGGTCATGTTTATTCACTACAACTTGATCATATTATTTATTGCCAAATAGGATCGCAATATTGTATGAATCACCTTGGTGAAGAAATAATGAAACACAACCAACCTGTATATTATAACCAACATTATAGGTTATTAATTTTTTTTTAGTAAACAACTCAGTAAAATCATTATTTAAAAACACAATTATTGAACACACAATTAACAAATGTGTAGTTGACCTATACTGAATATTAAAAAGGAGGAGCTTTCTTTATCACAAAAGCAGGAGCTGATAAAGAAAAATCGATAACGAGTGAGGTGAAACACAACTGTGATTGGTTGTAAAACAAAAGTCATTGAAATATGATTGGTCATTGATTCCCATTTGGGGCATGAGTTAAATTGTCCAATTAATCACTGTTTAGCATTAAAGACAGACAGTTGTCAAAAGGGATAAAAGTAACTTGCAATCAAAAAATTATATTCATAGTTAAATATGGGAAATAACATTATGAGGTTCTTAATTTGTAAATTAATGAGTCATTTTTTACATCTTACCTCATATTTTATGTTTCTTTAAACACGGGAACTAGTTTTCAAGAGAAAGATCGCTCTCATTTTCAACCAACATTATGACTACCGGATTTTCGTTGGAATCTCCATCAATAACGTTGCCATCTGGTGTTGATTTGATGAAGTTTGAGATGAGGTCACATTCATCAGGAATCTCGAAATTCATGGATCTAAATTCGTTCTTCTGAATATATATCTTCTCCCAAATTGTCAATTCTAAAGGTTTTTCCAAATGTTTTAAAAGTTGGGTTTCTCTTTCAATTTTATGATTTTCCAATAAACTATGTGCCACAATAGCTGATTTTTCAATTTCACCATTTTTAATATTTCTAAAGTTTTCCTTACTGTGAGTGTCCAAATTCATTATTTTTTTCCTAATTTCCTACTTTATTGCAGTCCTTACAATTAATTTGATAAATTCCAGACTTTTTGCTATCTGGGATGTTCAATTTCTTATTAGTTATTAATAGATTACCAAGGCTAAATTTATTTATTAGTGCCAATGTAATATTGAATTTCTTGAACATAGCCAATTTAAATGGTTTTGGAAAAGAAATAATTATAAATAAATTAAAGAAATTCAGACAACAACAAAAAAATTAAAAGAATACACTACCCTGCAATCTGATTCAAAGAAAGGAAAACAATTTAAGAAAATTACTTATCATCCTGAAATACATAACAAATTTCAAAAAATTTTCAAGAAATGCAATATTACAAAAAATAGCAAAAAATCTGGAATTTATAATTAATTGTAAGGACTGCAGTAATGTATACATAGGAAAAACAAAAAGAAATTTGGACACTCGCACTAAGGAACACTTTAGAAATATTGATAATGGTGAATGAAATATGAAAAATCAGCTATTGCAGCACATAATTTATTGGAGAATCATAAAATTGAAAAAGGAGCCCAACTTTTAAAACATTTGGAAAAACCTTTAGAATTGACAATTTGGGAGAAGATATATATTCAGAAGAACAAATTTAGATCCATGAATTTCGAGATTCCTGATGAACGTGACATCATCTCAAAGTTCATCAAATCAACACCAGATGGCAACGTTATTGATGGAGATTTCAATGAAAATCTGGTAGTCATAATGTTGGCTGAAAATGAAAGAGATGTTCCCGTGTTTAAAGAAACATAAAATATGAGATAAGATGTTAAAAATGACTCATTAATTTATGAAAAAATTATATCTCTACTTTTAACCTTTAATGCACTGGGTATTTAAATGCCTGTCACTATCCTGTTACCAGACTTTAAATTCCCGTAACATCCTTTTTTTTTATTTTTATATCAGGAGAAGAAGCAGTTCTCCTGATCGACATAGCATCTGTCGACAAGAAAATTACTGAAGATGTAGCTGCCCAATCTTTGAAACCACGGTCTAATTAGAAGACTGGATATCAGGTGAGGTATAAAACATTTTAATTAAATCTTAAATTAAACCTCATAGTGATTTTTTTTCCTATAAAATTTCAAAACATTTTTCCCTTCAAATATTAATTTGTCTATATCAAATTAATGTTGGAAAGTAAACATTATGAGGTATAATCATTGAAATTCATTGGAGAACATTGTTTGAAAATTCACCATAAATTTCATGTTTTTCACTTAACTGCGGTTTCAAACATAATCATGGAATTGTGGCTGAAGATTGGACGTGATTACATTTGAAACTGCAGTTTAGTGAAAAAACACAAAATTTATGAGGTGAGCTTTCAAAAAATGTTCTCCGATGAATTTCAATTAATTTATATTTGAAGAGAAAATTTTCACCTAGACCGAGACTCGAACTGGGACCTTTGGCTTTCTGGGCCAATGCTCTACCAACTGAGCTACCAAGGCGAGTTGCGATCTAGATGCAAATTTTTCTCTTATATCCTACATTGTAATTTTGTCTTTCAGTGTGAGTGATAAATTTAAATAAAAATATCTTAATATAAGCTTTACTGATTATAATAGCAATGTTAATCCCGTGAGTGGGATTGTATATGAGAGATACAGAAATTTCCATTTCTGTGTGTGTGCCCAGATAGCATAGTAGTCTAATGTGCTGATATGTAAAACCAGAGACCTTGGGTTCAAATCCCAGTTTGGGCAAAAACATTTTCTCTTCAAATATTACCTGATATATCAAGTTTTTTTGAGAATGGGAACATCTTATCTCAAATTAATGTTGATTTATTCTTGAACATGTTTCGATATAATCTTCTACATCATCATCAGCTTGTACCGAAATCAGTTTTTCGGTATGTGAAAACTATGTAACAACTACATCATCATGTCTTCCCTCTATAGTGATGTTATAGAACAGTGCCAAGTTCGTGTCTTCGTTGTCCTCTCTCCTATGTACCCCCCCTTCCTGCTTTATGCGCTGCGTGCGACTGCACATCTTCCCCTCGTTATCGAAAGCCTCAAATAAGCTGTGCAAGTTAGTATCAGGGTCATCATTAACTTTGGGATCCTCGTGGTCAGGTCGACTGTAGCTCGAGGGAGCTGTTTGGTTTCATCAGTCCCATAAGCCAGGGTAGAGCAACCAGGACTGTGAACCCTAGCCCTCGGCTGGACTGGATTGTGTGTGTGTGTGTGTGTGTGTGTATGTATGTATGTATGAATATTATTATTATTATTATTATTGACCTTTTTGAATTATTGATGACCGAGTTTGTTAATTTATTCATATCTTTTCTTTCAATGGTCAAGAAGATAAATTTTTGTTAAATTATTTGTATTGCAATTATCTGACTTATGATTCTCATTAAAAGTTATATTTTTTTTTAGTTAACGTATGTTTACTAATTGTGTAGCTAGTCATGATCGGTATTGATTTATATTCTAAAGCTTTCTCAAGCCAAATTAATCCCCTTTTTCCTTCTGGCTTCCACGATTATAATACTGTTTAGCATTCAGTACTATATGTTAAATAAAGGAAAGGTGGATTAATCTTTGTCTTCTATGGGCCCGGGCAAAGGAATGTCGATGTAGTTACTCTAAACTTTCAAACTCAATGTAATAAAAAGGAAGGATCGCGTGGTGCAAGCTTACCCAGACTGTTGAGTTTTATGTTGTGGACCCCTGGATGCCGATATCAGCTCCCTCCTCTGGCTGGCCATAGAACCTCCAAACTAGGTCACGTTCTGCAGGAATTTCAAAATTCATGGCTCTATTTTTGTTCTTCTGAATGTAGATTTTTTCCCAAATGGTGACTACTTTTGAATTTTCTAATTGTTTTAATAATTTAATGTTCAAATTTATATTGTGTCTTTCAGATCAACAGTCTGGGCAAGCTGACAATGACATAGAAGATTATATCGAAACATGTTCAAACAGAATTCAACATTAAATTGAGGTAAGATGTTCCTAGTCTCAAAAAAACTTGAATAAAAGAACCTCAAAATATTACTTCCTAAAATAAACAATTACCTGATATATCTGCCATGTATGTTCTTCATCATTTAAAGCTATATTTCTTCTTATCCTGATCAGAGAGTACGATGAAAATGGCTGAACAAACTTGGTTTGAACATCTTGCATCACATCTCTCTCCTCAAATTCCAATCCTTCAGGATCAAATGTAAATTCATTTCCTGTAAATATTTAAATAACTGCATTAAATAAAATAATTTTACAGTGGATCCCTACCATTGTCGGGTGCAACAAACTACAAGGAAATAATACACTCATTAAATCGTATAAGAAACTGTTCACCGTTTGCTCTAAGGAAAATGTTAATAGAAACACTTTTAATGCCCCATTTTGATTATTGTGATACTTTTTTTTACTGCCTAAATACTGTTCTTACCGAAAGACTTCAGCGTGTTCATAATTCTTGCATACAATTTATTTGTGGTATATGCAGATTTGATCACATTACACCATCCCTGGAACAATTGTCTACAAGATCATAGAACCATCCATTCCTTATGCCTTCTCTATAAAATATTACACACATCACTGCCTTATTATTTATCACACTGCTTCGCTAGACTCTCTGATACACATAAATTAGATACCCGATCCCTTGAGCACAGTGTCCTTTATATCCCTCCTCATCACACTACCTATTATTCGAATCTTTTACAGTTTCTCTTGCTAGAACATGAAATTCTCTTGCACCCTATGTCAGAGATTGCCAAACTTTACCATCTTTCAGAAACATCATCATCATCATCATAGTACATTCACGAATTTAGGCCATTTGTTGACCTGTTTCGGCCTCAAGAGAAACACCATCCAGAAGTCTTTTGAGTGGACGTCCTGGTCTTCTTCTTCCTGCAGGTTGATATCTTAACATTTGTTTGGGTATTCTGTGATCTTCCATTCGATGAACATGTTGCATCCATCTTGACTTATAATCAGAAATTTTGTTTTCAAAAGATTCCATGTGTAATTCTTCTAAGATGTCTTCATTTTTTTGTTCTCTTTCAGAAACAAATTGAAAATAAAATTATTAACAGAAACAACTCACTAATTTAATAAAAATAGTTTTAAGACTTGTTAATATATCTACCTGTCGGCCGTGGTGGACTAGTGGTTATGCTCCTTGCCTCCGGTCCCAAGGTAAGCGGGTTCAAACCCGCCCGGGGTCAATGGATTTTTTAGGACGGAAAAATCCAAGGAGCAAGTCCTCCGGGAGGGACTTTAAGCCATGAGTCCCGAGTCTGAAGATTTTCATGCTCGTAAAAAATCTTTAAGCCTGAATGAAAAGGCCTCTAAACAAAATTACCGAATTTTCCCGTCCTACTACTACCTTGGTTTCCTAGATGTCAGTATGAGACGGAACGCTGACCACGTACCACTCAAAAATGACATCTATACGAAAACAAGTGTAACTAAATTAGTATGGTTCAAATTCTTCCCTGTAGGGGGGAGAGCGCCTAAATCTCTGTAAAGGGAAAACATAGGCTTACAATACAATACAATAAATATATCTACCTAATGCCTTGTATAATAAGCGATGGATTAATTCGTTACAGTTTATTACTTACTTTGTATTTTTTTATTTTCTTTTATGTATAGTAGATTCGGACTGTTATTCCTTTCTGTATTCATTCTATCATTAATTTAATTTTAATTATATTTAATTTTACTGATTATTAGACATTATTTTCATTATTATTCAATTTGACAGATAATTAATTGTTTAGTATGTACTATTATTGTAATTTTTTGTATTTAAATGTAACATATGTTTGTCCTGGTGAGTGGAAGAGAAGGCCACATGGCCTTAACTCCACCAGGCTAAATAAATTAAATCGAAATAAAATTTTAAAAATCTACATTTCTATTCAGTAAAAATTCTAATAAATAAGATCAGAAATCAAAGTTCCTGCAACATGTCAGATATATCTGCCTTTTGGTGGTAAAGAGAGTATACCTGAGTGGAGAATGCTGAGTTTGTTGCAGTGAAAGACCTGCTTTTGGGCAGAACACTATGTATGTATATTTATTCTTCTGTATATCTTTTCCCAAACTGGTAATTCTAAAGGCTTCTCTAAATGTTTCAGAATAGAACCTTTGGAATTAACAGTTTGGGAAAAGATATACATTCAGAAGTTCTCAGTGATCAAAATTTAATCTCAAAGTTCTTAAAATCGACACCAGATGACAGTTTGAAAGATGATAGCAATATAGAACTTCAACAGTCAGAGTTTTGGCTGAGGATAAAGGCAAATGGCCTTTGAAACTGGTTCTGTGAAAATACAGTTTTATGAGATGAGATGTGAAAAGATTTCTCTGACTTAATTTATAAAAGCTTTGTATTATTTGGTTTAAAATAGCACTTATAATGGTAAATCTAGCACATGAGATTTAATTACAATTCACCAAGATGTCAAGAGTGTAGGTGACATCATTCCTTTAAGGGTCATATCTATGAATGCATTAGACCATAAAAGTTGTTCTCTGCTGAGAAGTTGCATCCAAAGACGTTTTTGCATACTCAAAATCTGTTCATGCGATAATAATTGTCGAAATTCCTAAGCTACCTGTTGAAGTGACATTGGAGGGAACGAATCGTGAGCAACCTGATGGGAACCAATTAATGTACTTTGAAACCTTGCTGCCTATCTTGCTGCTTTATCCAAGACGTTGGACCTTGAAGACTTCGATCATGTTATCGGTATACACGGAGAAGAGGAATTTGATAGAGTCTACCAAAGAATTCAACTGGAAGAACAGGAGAATTGCCATAATATTGCGCAATGCAGACATCGTCGTATACAGTTTTATTTGTGGGACAAAAGCGTAAATGCGTTCCTCTAGCAGACGAAAATAACGGAAGTGGTTTTATCGCTGAGAATTATGGGTAATTTCTTGCCAATATTATGAAAAAAACTACTTTCATGTATGAGCAGACAGCGACTCGCTAATTCGAACTTTGCACGTGCTCACGGAAAACTCTGCTCACTAGAGACTAATGTATTTGCATGCGGTCCTAAAAGTTAAATTTTTCAGGAGGAATGTCTAGAACCTTTCTCCCAAAACAGCCCCTGAAGTCAACCTTTTTTTTTATTTAAAAGAATATTAACTAATGGATATGGAGTAAAAATATTACAAATAAAACCAAGACATTGATATTTAAATCATTAGCACAAAGTGTTATGTTGTGTGGTGCAGAGACAATAAGATGTAGACAATAAGCAAAACAAACATTGACAACAGAGATGGATTTTTGGTGAAGGGTATCAAGAAAATCAATAAGGAGAAAATTTGGAACCAGAAAATTAAATAAATAATGAATGTTAAACATAATATTACAGAAGATAAACGAAGAACGAATATTGAAATGATATGGACATCTGAAGAGGATGGAGATAATAGAATCCCAAGAATGATGCTGGATTGGAATGCTGAAGGCAGGAGGAGGAGGGGGGAAACCCAGGGAACAGTGGGTGGATGAAGTGAGAAGAAACATGATCAGCAGAGACCTCAAAGAAGAAGATGCTGAGGATAGAATCTGTAGCGGAGCAAAATACATTTGGGCTGAAGGATAATTACTGTAATGTAAAGAAAATCTTTAATAAAAAAAATTAACTAACTGGGATAATTAAAAAAATAAATCATAAATAATTCTGAAATACATTAAATATTGAATGTCGGACCAATGGATGTGTGCTCCTTAAGTGCTGCAGTGTTGTTCTTAGAAAAGTTAACACCTATTCTCACACCATTCCAAGCACTTCCCTCCCACCACGTCAAACAGCAGCCAGGATAACTTTCTGAGTAGGGATGTTGCCAAACTTACCCAAAACTGTGTAATGGATCTTGAATATTGAATCATGTAAGGTTAATTATTACTTAAAATTATTAAAAAATTCTATAAATTAAGGGAAGACAGAAGGAAATGCATGGTGGATATCAAATTCATTAATGAATGCCTTAAATTGGAGATTGTACCAAATTTCGTAAGAGGAATAATCAAAGACAATGGCAGCCTACAACAAACCGTTTTGGAAAAGAAAGTTTTTTTGAAAATGGAGAAGAACAAACATTACGAAAAAATAAGCAATTTCGACACTCAATTATACTTTTTACATTTTAAAATTTCTAAGTACATTGGTGAATTTTGTTGGGAAAATTTAGAAGAAAAGTTCTTCAGTAGGCTTAATTACATCATCAAACAAAAAATTACTAAACATGGGAAGAAAATCGAAAATTTGAAAATTAAAGCAATTGGAAATAAGAAGAAACTAGGACACAACCATAAATCAAAGTGAAAGTGAAAATGTGATTAATAGTAGTGTTGTCAACTTATCTTCAAAAACTTTTGATGACAAAGAAATGCAACTTTTGGAAAATGGTTTGAAAACTTGTATAAATTTTTCGGACAAAATAGAAGACTATATAGCAGATACAGAAATTCTAATCGAAAACATGAATATGGAAGACAAAATTACCATCAGGAAAAAATGTGAAAAAAATATCAAAGAAATCAAGGAAACACCAATAAACAAAAAGGGTTCAAGAAATATGAAAATTATTAAAGACATCAACAGTAAAAATGTAATAATTACTAAAGCTGACAAAGGCAACCAATTGGTTATTTTAGACAAAGAAGAATACAACAACAGAATGGAAAAACTTTTGGACTCTGAAGAATATACACAGATTCAATCAGACCCCCTTAACAAAACCATTAAAGAAGTAGACAACACTCTCAAGAATATCAATCACATTTTAACTAAGAAAGACAAGTTTCATCTGAAGGTTTCAAATCCAAAAATTCCCAACATCTACGGACTCCCGAAAGTGCACAAAGAAGGGAAAAGAAAATGAGGCCGATAATTAACAACATAGGGTCTCCTACATATCATTTATCTAAATGGTTATGTAAGGAATTTAATAAAATGAATGGATTTGAAAACTCTGTAATAGAAAACTCTTATGAATTGGTAGATAAACTAGAAAACATACAACTACAATCTTCAGACAGATTAGTTTCATTTGATGTTGTTTCCTTATTTCCAAGCATTCCAAAAGACCAAACTATGGAACTTTTAGAGATTTGGATGAAAAATAATAAAATTGAAAAAGTAAAGATAGTCGAATATAAAACTTTAACGAAATTATGTATCGATAATATTTTTTCACCTACAATGGAAGATTTTATAAACAAAATTCAGGACTTTCAATGGGAAACCCTTTATCTCCATTCTTAGCTAATCTATTCATGGGGAATTTTGAACACAAGATAATTAATGGACATAGTTTAATTTTCAAGTTCTGGTGCAGATATGTGGATGACATAATTGCAATAGTTAATCATAAACAGATAGATGATGCATTAAAATTATTGAACATTCAAAGTCAAACTATAAAGTTCACTATGGAAAAGGAAATCAACTTAAAAAGGAATGAAGAAAATAAGATAGAATTTGGAATTTACAGAAAGAAGACACATATAGATAGATAACTACATAAAAGCTTTAGGTTTCAATCACATAGCTCACAAAGAAGCAGTTTTCAATAGTTTGACACATAGATTAGTAAACATACCAATGAACAAAGAAAATTATGAAAAAGAAAAAGAACACATAATCAACGTAGCCACGAAAAATGGTTTTGCAATAAAAATGATACTCAAAAAAATAAACAAGTTCAAAAGACAAAAATTTATTAATCAAAGCACTCTTCTAAAAGTTAAAGAAGATAATGTAAAATTTAGAAAATTCACATATCATCCATTAAAACACCACAAGTTTCAAAAAAATTTTAAAGATTTCAACATAAGGTTAGCACCCAAAAATGACTACAGCATCAGTAGACTGATTAGACCCAATAAGAATGAGAAAATTAAAGAAGAAAACAAATCAGGGATTTATCAAATTAAATGTGAAGAATGTGAGAAATTCTACATAGGAAAAACTAAAAGAAATTTGAAAACTAGAGTGAAAGAACATCTCAGGAATGTCAAGAAAGGGGAAGTAGTGGCTGCCCATGCATGGTCTGAAAAACATCTTATCGAGAAAGAAGCTAAATTATTAAAACAAATAGAAAAACCTAAAGAACTTACTGTTTGGGAAAAGATCTACATTCAAAAGAGCGAAAAGAAGAAATTAATGAACTTTGAAATTCCCGGTGAGAATGACCTGGTTTCGAGGTTTTTCAGTCAGCCAATGGAAGGAGAGAAGGACAGCTCTTCAAGACGACAGAACAACGGTCGTGACGATACTGAGGATAGAACAGAAACTATGTTCCGAAACTAGTTTATAATCAAATAAGAAGAACAATATGAGGTGAGTAATAAAAATATTCTACCTTAATGAATATACCTCATAGTGAGAATTCCTAAAATAAGTAATTATTACTTCTTCATATTTAAGTAGGTATAATGACGCTTACTGATTTTATTTATTGCTTAATGTTATTTCTTTCATCGCTCCGTGCTACAGTGTTCATGTTGAGTTGACAACACTGGACTCCTTGTGTCCCCCAAGTAGGCACAAAACTGTGAGTGTGAGTAGTGGGAGGGGCAAAAAAAAAAAAAGAGAGAGTTAGGAATGCAGGAAGGGAAATGGTTTACCGAGGTAGATATAAGGGACTAGTGTTCAGTTCGCATATCTTACGGGGGCACAGGTCCATTGGTCAGACAATAACTTACTTTCACATGAAACTTTTGAACCCATAGGTTCATGGCTGAATGGACAATAAGCTATACATGCATTCCTATTCTGAGCCTCCATTTTCAAATTATTTTCTGTATGATGATTCTGAAGAAGATTTACAGGCTGTAGGCCATGGTCTCGAGGCTTGAAGTTCCCTTGACGTTTCGCCAGTAAGAGACGGAGTTGCGACGAGACTGGTCGGTATCCTCAAGGGTTGGGTCTTGAGACTGGCAATTTGTCTACTGTCTGTCCTATTTATACCGTTCACTGCGATGTGTTTGTAGGTTATACCTGCCTTCTGATTGGTCAGCGGTAGGGACTTCCATTGCTCCAATGAGGTTGCTGTTTGATGGTCTAGTAGAGGTTGGCATTCTGCATTTTTTAGAACCGGTATCCATATTTTGTTGACTTTTAATGATTCTTCTTTTCTATTGAAACTGTTTTTATTATCTAACTGCACACATTATTTTACCCGTCTACAACGAGAAGGGGGGCACGCTGTAGCGTAGTGGTTAAGGCACTGCGCTACAAGCCGGAAGGTCGAGGGTTTGAGTCCCAGTGGGGTCAGGATTTTTAAACTGACCCAAACCTTCTGGCGGCACTATGACCCTGGGGTCGACTCAGCCTCTAACGAAAATGAGTACCAGACGCTTGTTTTGGGGGTAAAGACGGCCATCATGCAGGGCTGACATCAAGTGCCGATTTTCCAGAAAAGTGGGAGCCCTAACCTCCTACTACCCCAAGGGCCTCCTGAGGCCTGTAGTGGGGATATACTTTACCTTTTACAACGAGACGGCATCAAAATATTCAAACTTAAAAACAGTTTCAATAGAAAAGAGGAATCATTAAAAGTCAACAAAATATGGATACTGGTTCCAAAAAACGCAGAATGCAAACCTCTACAAGAACAGCAATCTCATTGGAGCAATGGAAGTCCCTACCGCTGACCAATCAGAAGGCAGATATAACCTACGAACACATCGCGGCAAATGGTATAAATAGGACATATTGGAGAAATTACCAATCTCAAGACAGACCTTTAAGATGCCAGATGCAGTCTCTGAAGAAACGTCGGGGAACTTCAAGTCATGAGACCACAGTCTACAGCCCGAAAATCTTCTTCAAGATCATCATAGCAACTCTGGCCGTGAAAGCCTAAGTCAATACATTTTGTGTATATTTTATCTCTCTCAAATCAAATTTAATTCTTGTAAAAATTAAGAACTAAGTTATATTATTACCATTTATATTCGGAGACAACTGGGAATGTACTTTCCTCTCCTTGATGTACAATTGTGATATCACTCCAACAACTATTCCCACCGGAAGTAATACCATCAGTGTTGCCAACATTAGTCTCATCCTCTTCTTCTGTTGCCATCCTGTATCATCCCTTCTTGATCGAACTTTCCATCTGTAAATGTATTTTACATACAGGATATTTATTTTAATCAGATATTACACATTTCCAGTATTAAACCTAGACATTCATGGACATTTGACATAAGCTCTCCAAACATCCCTATCCTGAGCTAATATTTTCTAATAATTCTCTGTATAATTTACCTCTCTCAAATCATGGATAATGCTGAGTGAAAAAGAAGGATTTATGGCATTAACTCCTCCAAATAAATAAAACATTATTATTATTATTATTATTATTATTATTATTATTATTATTATTATTATTATTATTATTAATATATTTGGTGTAATGGATGAAGACACAGAGGGCAGAGAATGATGGAGAACTTTAATTAAGGTAAATTTGTGAATGTTTGTTACAAACTGATAGTCTATAAGTCCGCAGTCATTTATGTATTTTTAAAACTCATGTTAATTATTAAGATTGGTTGGAGAATACGTCTTCCTCCGAGGAGTGACTTTGGAAATAAACAGGATAAAAATCCTACAAATTATGATTAAGAAGATGAAGAAGGTTGGAGAAAACCCTCAATGATGAAGTAAATTTTCAAAATGAATGAATAAATTAATATATTATTATATTTTGTTATTATTATTATTATTATTATTATTATTATTATTATTATTATTAATATTATTACAGTGGTCAACATGATTTTTGTCTCATGAGTACCAATAATTGTACTTATTGCAGTTTTTTATCGTGTTTTCAAATATGTATTCGGAATTTCTCCATCACCCACAGTTTTTTTATTTCAATTTCAGTTAATTAATTTAAATAATTATTTTTTAATAAACATTTTTTCGTCCATTTGTCCATTCTAAAATAAAACCAAATGAGCTAACTCAGGAGATTTCAGCTATGGAAAAGAGATATCAAGGCAAATGGAATCCTAATATACTGGCTGATTATTGTTGGACCATTAAGAGGGATGCTCCACAGGCAAAATATAACAGAAAATGGTCATTTCTTACTTTCTAGGTGAGTCCGAATGTTTGAATATTGTGTAGTTATGAATGTAGAAAATATTAAAGTGTTTGAAATTATAAATTCCTGTCTCTTGGAAACCTTGCATGATGGAGAAAAACCGATATCATATTTGAATTCAGGAGAAAAAATACTATCAGAATCGCATATTTTTCTTTCTGAGACAAAAAAAAAAGTTTCTTTTTGTTGCTCAGTGTCATTATTTATTATTATTATTATTATTATTATTATTATCATTATTATTATTATTATTATTATTATTATATTTATAATATTATCAGTGGCATAACTATATTTTATGGACCTCCTCCAGGAAACATTACCATTTTTTCTGTGTATAACAAAAAAGGCAAGTGTCAAAGCAACTATGTACCAAAATTTGACAATTCATGTTTTTTTTGCAACCAATGGGTTCTATGAACTACTTCCAATGTACTGTGAATGGTCATAGTTCATTTCAAGTTTTGTAGTACTTTAATTCTGCCAACAGATGGCTTTAATTGTATGTGTAGGAGTTCAATTTTATAACACTTTTTTCCCTTCCTCAAAACTTTAAGTTTGGTGTGTTATTATAAGTAAATTTATACACTCATATGGAAATATAAATCTCTTTTTGAAGAGAAATTTTTTTGCCTGAACTGGAAATTTAATCATTGAGATGCTTAAATAGCTCAATGGTTTAAAGCACTGGTACAGAAAAACAGAGACCTTGGGTTCAAATTGCAGTTTAGGCATAAATTAAAAGTCTTCTTAAATAAGAAGCTGCCATTCACGTGTCGAGCAATGGTTTGCAAGCCTTTGGCACTCTCAGGAATTGAAATGTATAAAAGAAAAATTTGTGTTTAGATTAGATAGCTCAGTGGCAGAGCATTAGCATATAAAGCTAAAAGTCTATTGGATTGAAACTCTGGTCTAGGCATATATCTCTTCAAAAATAATTTAACCTTCAATGAGAAATGAGAAATTTATAATAAAAAATTGATATTTTTCTCTTCAAATACAGGATGCGGCATAAGTCAGTTAACCACAGCACATGGTTGCAAGAAAAAAAACACTGAGCAACAAAAAATAAACTTTTTTTTGTCTCAGAAAGAAAAATATGTGATTCTGACAGTATTTTTCTCGTGAATTCAAATATGATATTGGGTTTTCTCCATCACGCAAGGTTTCCGAGAGACAGGAATTTATAATTTCAAACACTTTAATATTTTCTACATTCATAACTACACAATATTTGAACATTCGGACTCACCTAGAAAGTAAGAAATTATGATTTTCTGCTATATTTCGCCTGTGAAGCATCCCTCTTGATGGTCCAACAATAATCAGCCAGCATATTAGGATTCCATTTGCCTTGATATCTCTTTTCCATAGCTGAAATCTCCTGAGTTAGCTCATTTGGTTTTATTTTACAATGGACAAATGGACGAAAAAACATTTATTAATATTAAGTAGAGAACATATTTTTAATAACTCACCTCATACAATTTCAAATTTATATGATATAAGACCATTGGTTTCGAATGAATTTTTCATTCATCTTCAGTTTATTTTCATGACTCCAACTCAAAACCAATGGTCTTAAATCAAATAAATTTGAAATTGTATGAGGTGAGTTACTAAAAACATGTTCTCCACTCACTATTAATGATATAACCTCATAATATTTACTTCCCAACATTAATTTTAATACGAAAAAACATTTATTAAAAAAATAATTATTTAAATCCATTAATTGAAATTGAAATTAAAAAAAAACTGTGGGTGATGGAGAAATTACGAATATATATTTGAAAACACGATAAAAAAACTGCATTAAGTACAACTAATGGTACTCATGAGACAAAAATCATGTTGACCAGTGAAATCAGATTGATTGAAACTGGGGTATGAATATGGGACCTTCAGAATATAATCTCAAACACTACTGCTTGAGGTAATTTGCTAAACAGAGAACAATTTCAGTAGTTTGTTTTTGTATAGATGTTGTAAGCTAAGCTACAGAAAATCATATATTTTCACTTTCTGTTAACTGACTTATGGTGCAACCTGTATAATAAAAATATTTGTATATGTCACCACTTAGCTTTAATATTAAAACTTTCTTTAATGAATTAATATTTTTACCACATTCAAAACTATCATACAAACTAAGAAAAAATGGAAGCGTCTTTAGAAGGCTTGCAGAGTTTTGACCATAGTATTTACATCCTGGCTATCATATTTTACAGAATAAGATGTTGAAAACTTACTTAAGTCTTCCTGAACCCTTTGATATTTCAAGTCGACAGCTCGGGCAAAATCCACTTGGTGCAGTTTTATGTTATCATGTCCCATCTTAAATTGCCAAACCACTATAAAAGAACAATCAACAATAAGTATGATTGATGTTATGGCACAATATGTGCCTGTGATCTAATGTAAACAGTTCTAATAGTCAACCAATAACAAACTGTTATGTAACTTCCTACTTAATTAACTCTAAATCCAGAAGGATATTCACTGCTAATTTATAACTGTTCTATTAGGTTATTAAAGAATGCTTTTTACTGCATATAGTATCAAAAGTATTTCAAAACAGTATTAATGAATTCTGAAGGAATGAAACTATTAAGATGGTTTCCATGAAAAGGTTTCTGAATTTTTTTTTACATATCTTCATTTAAAAAATCCTTGGCACGATAGGTCTAGAAGGCCCTTGGCTTACCACCCAGCTGCTGGCCTCACATCCATATGTGTTAACCACAGACATAGACAATCAACCTGCCAGTGTAGGGATGACATGTGGTCAGCATGTCGAATCCCCAGCCGTTATAGTTGGTTTTCTCAATGTGGAGTTGCTACTTATTGTAGCTACCCAAATACCTCACGATGCTGGGTGGGCACCAGTCTCATACTGACCGAAATTCCATAAAAAAATTTCTTCCCCCATGGAGACCGGAACCAGTGCAAGTCCCAAAGCTCTGTGCCAAGGCAGGTTGCCTTAACCACTTGGCTATGGCATGGGACATATCATTATTGATCCTACTTATTAAACACTGGAAATGCCCCAGGCAATATATAATTTTATGTAATAGTAATTTGATTGAATGAAGAATAAGACCTTACAATAATATCCTGATAACCAAGTTACAATAATTAGGTAAAATAATATTTTTTTTTTTCCAAATGCCCCAGGTTTGTCTTTCGACATTCCTGGTTTCTCTCCTGGCATGGCGTACTTGTAACCCATTTCTGAGATTGGGGCACCTGGAAGGCGGGGTTATGTTGCCCAGATGATATGATGGGTGATGATGATGATAGTGGTGAACCAGGAGAGTCCCTAATCCTAAACTTAATCCAAGATGAATATGAATGATGATGATTGTGATGGCCATATGATTTCGGAGACCATTTGGGCCTTAAAGTTTTCCTGACATTTGTCTTACAGGTGAGGAAAAAGCCTGATAAAAACCTCACCCAGAAAAACTGTCCCGACCGGGGATCGAACCCGGGCCCGCTGCATGGCAAGGCAGCACGCTACCTCGAGACCACAACGGTGGATAGGTAAAATAAATTAATACATATAATTACTGTATAAAATATGTGTTGATTTACTCTAAATAACATTTTTTTGGACAATATAAGCACACATTTTGCTTAATAGTGAGTGGAGAACATATTTTTAATGACTCACCTCATATAATTTCAAATTTCTTTGATATCAGCGGTTTCAGACAATATCTTGTCCCTCTTCAGTCATGGAAGCCTTGACTGAAGACGGACAAGATATTGTCTGAAACCGCTGGTATCAAAGTCATGGAAGCCATGACTGAAGAGGGACAAGATATTGTCTGAAACCGCTGGTATCAAAGAAATTTGAAATTATATTAGGTGAGTCATTAAAAATATGTTCTCCACTCACTATTAATGATATAACCTCATAACGTTTACTTCCCAATATTAATTTAAAAATAAAATTAATTTAAATACACATTTTGCTGGTTACACCCTAAAGATCCTAGAGGTGATATAACCTTGGCATTAAGCATATATAAATAAAATATATTAAGATATATTTACTTTTTTTTATGTTTAAAATATTAAGCTGCTTTGCCGTTTAAAAAGTAATGAGAATACTTCAAATACAAGTTGTCTGATGGCATTGTTAGTAGCTCTGTCTTTGGATGTAAGAGAAATGTTAACATTTGTATGGTGTAATAAACTGTACACTGACTTACAGAGTCGGAGGCATGGGGTTCGATTCCCAGTTCAGACATTAATTTTTCTTTATATATTGTGACAAGTCATTCGCTCAGCCTCTTATTTCAGTAAAATAAGTACCTTCATCAAAGTGAATAATTTATGAACCCGTAATTATCATCAGAATTAGGGCATATGTATATTCAAACGAATTGTAATGAAAGTAGGAATTCATTAGTAACAAAATTAAAATGATATAACCTACCACAAAATAATTTGATAGGCAATAAATAAAACAGTAGTACCAAGCAATTAGCGCCAGTCATATACCTGGACCCTTGCTATTGTAGGGAACGAAATTAGTAAACATCATACAATGGATCCTTAAGCCCTTATACAATGGGGAAAAAGTCTGCAGTTTCTTTTGTCAAGAGGATTTACTAGACTGCTCTATTATCAACTTGCTATAACAATGCTAAGCCCAAAAACTTCTTACAAAAGGCTGGGAAGTCACAAACTAGCAATTGGATTTTCCTAGGTAACTGTGGAAAGAGTTATCCCCAAACTAATTTCAACCAGTACATGTCGTTAACAGCGGGTGACTTCTTTGCGGCGTAAGGTAGATGCCGACAGTAGATAGCCGCGCCCTTAAGGACCACTCCATTTGGCAACCCTGAAAATTTTATATGATGAGGTAACTAATTTAAAGGGAGGGAACGAGGCCACAAACTTCTAAGTTTAACACCCACGATAACGCCCTTAAGGTAAAAATTTACCAATCAAAATTAGTATAACATAAACTGTTTGTGAGACGTTAAGACTTTTGGTGGAAGGGACTAATGCTGGCCCACTCGGAATTAATAAATATTTTTTACTTAACGAAAATGAGAGGCAGTTCAGCAGTCAGTGCTGTCAGTACAGCAGTCAGTTAGTTAGAGTACAGTTAAGTTACATCGCTTGGTTGAGTGTTACAACCATTACTAATTCTGACCCACCAACAGCCTTCTCGTCAAACTCGTCGTCTAATACGACGAATGTAATTCAAGTGACAATAAAAGTGCATCGTCAATTTCAAGACATTACACTGGGCCTACTGTTTTTCCCCAAGTGAACATCCTTTCCTCACGGATTCCCGAGATTTAAGTCCATTGTTCTACCGAAACCTGAACCCATCTAGTCCGGAGCACAACTGTCCAGGAACCCATATCCTTGGACCTAATTAAAACCAAACCCCGATTACAACCTTTTTCCTTTAATATATAATTACTTTTTTCTTCTTGATTATAAAATTTACCTTTTTGAACTTAAGTATTTTTTAAAGCTGATATTTTATTTTTGCAATAAAAATAAAAGAAAAAATAACTCAGTGGAAAGAAATAAACTCAGGAGTCAGACAAGGTTGTGGCCTCTCTCCTCTACTTTTTTAACATATATATGAATGCCATTGTAAAAGACTTTAGAGAAACAAACTTCAATCATACTGAGCTTGGGAAGACCAAGACAATATTGGAGACAACATTGAGAAACATCTTGTGATTCATAGAAACAGGCTTATAACTGGATTATTAATGATAAAGATGAAAAATTAGTCCCGTGCCATAGCCGAGTGGTTAAGACAGAAAGCCTTGGCACAGAGCTACAGGACTTGCAGTGGTTCGAGTCCCCATGGGGGAACAAATTTTCTCATTGCATTTCGGCCAGTATGGGAATGGTGCCCACCCAGCATCGTAAGGTACTTGGGTAGCTATAATAACTCCAGGTTGAGAAAAACCAGCTATAACGGCAGGGGGACTCGACATGCTGACCACATGTCACCTCTACACTGGCTGATTATCTTCTACCTCTCTGATTGACAAATGCGGATGTGAGGCCAGCAGCCGGCTGGTAGGCTAATGGCCTTCTAGGCCTGTCGTGCCAGGAGAGAGAGAGAGAGAGAGAGAGAGAGAGAGAGAGAGAGAGATATGAAAATTGTTGTACTTAAGTTGACTTAAATAGCAAACACTTTGACAAGAAATAAAACAAAATGGAAGAGCTTCAGTAAGATCCCAGCTCCAATTAGGAACAAAAGGATACGATGATGATGATGATGATGAAGTGGACTTAAGATACAAACATTAGACTTTTTGGCAGAAGAGTGGACCCTCTTTGTATTACACAATCATATTAAATCACTATGACCCACATATTTAGAGCAATGCTGATTGAGTTAGCCTTGAAATTGCTGAAGGGAAATTTTAGATTATTCTTTTTATCCTCCTGGAGCAAAGTACAACATGACAGAATCAATATCAAAGTTCAAGAGTGTCCCAAAAAAAACACAGAGGATCTCATTCTTATTTTTCTCTCTATAAAGAGGTAAAGTGATCCCACTAAAGCCTAGGACGCCCTTGGAGGAGTATATGTTTATGTGATGTTTTTATCATTAATTTAACACTTCTCAATATGTTTATATGCTTGTATAGTATAAAATGTGTTTATGAGGATGATGATGAAGAGAAGGGAGAAGGTGAAATCCAGAGTCAGCATATAACCTACTCCTGTCAAAAAGCACCAAGGGAGACACCAGGCTTAATGTCCCCAATCGCTATCAACAGCACCATATGCCTTCTCAACATACAGAGTGATTCAGAAATATGGCTATAGTGTTTGGTCGCATTTTGTGACGAAAATATTATTACTCGTATTAAAGTAAAGGGAATCCTTCAAATTACAACAATAGAACAAAACAAATCACTGCTCACATGCAGCTTGGCAGGTTGATTTTTGTGGGCTAGCGTCAAATGCCTCCACAATTCTCTTCGTTGTTTCTGCATCCGTACTAATGCGAGACCTTCCAGGTGGTTTGATTTTCTGCATCCTTCCCGTTTCCAGCAGTCGTTTTCTCCACTTTCCCCACAGTCGATGGCTGCAATGCTATGTTAAACTCACGTCTTGCCCGTCTTGCGGTCTCACGATCATTAGTATACATTATTGTCCATGCAGCAATTGTAATTTGCTGTTGCATATTCAACGCCATTTTGACTAATGACGTAAGTTCTACACTGTTTTGTTTTATTCCATTGTTGTAATTTGAATAATTGCCTTTCCAACGGTAATTTCATATTTCCTGTAATGGTAATATTTTCATCACACAACACGGTCAAACTTATAGCCATATTTATGATTCACCCCGTACGTATTAATGGAGAGATTTACAATTTAATGGAGGAATCTGGAGCACAATCTACTGATTAATAACGCTGGTCGACAAGGTTTTCTTCACAAGAAATCTGATTAGTGAATCTAGTGCATTTTTCATACTGAATTCAGATATGTTGTCAGAATTTTTCCATCAGGCACAGTTTTTTTGTGACAGCTACTTTTTAAAATTGATTTTAGCATTCTCTTTGACCTGTCATAGGTATCTTTACCTTATATGTAGCAATTTTATTCAAGCTGTATTTAAGGGCTGTCTCTGATGAGCACGGTGAGCGTTTTCATCAGCAAATTTGCACAAGGAAAAAGAGGTACCAGGGCAAGTGGAGTTCTAATATGCTGGCTGACTACTGTTGGACCAAGAAGAGAGATGTTCCAGATGCAAAATATGCCCGAAAATCGCTATCTACCACTTTCTAGGTAAGTCAGAATGAGTTAGAGTTAGATGGATTTTATTAAAAAATGTAAATGAATATCACAGAAAACTCTTGCCTGATAGGAAAAAACTGAAATGATATTTAAATTCAGGATGAAAAATACTTCTAAAATCTCATATTTTTATTCTTGTGAAAGATTTTTGTCGACCAGTAAAATTGTACACCACCATCTCTCCTGGCTCCGAGATTCAACATTTTACAATTAAATTAAATTAATTTAACAATTACAATTTTCAATCCTGCCAGGTATCAAACCTAGGCCCCCACTAGTCAGGAAGCAGACGTGCTATCAACTGAGCCAACATGGCAAGCTCATGGTAAACTGTAGTTACAATTATCATCGTCATCTTCTTTCGAGGATTAGGTCTTTGTCTGTTCCAATCTCACATCTGTTCAACCCAGCATTTCCTTGGTCTTCCTACCGATCTTCATCCTCCAGGATTATATATCAATGCCATATTTGGTATCCTATCCTCTGTCATTATTTTTAGATACTCTATCCAGTTGTTCCTGCGTTCTTCTATTTGTTGAAGAAGTGGTTGTACTTTTAGTTCCTCTCTAATATTCACATTTCTAATATGTTCTTGACTTGTACAACCTTTAACAGCCCATAGGAAGTCCATTTTCCACTGCCTGAATTTTACTTTTTTCTTTTTCCTTCAAGACCCAGGCCTCACTTCTATACATTGCCACTGGTAGTGCCATCATTGAGTAAAATCTTAGCTGCGTTTCCTTTCTAACTTTGTTCCTTAGTATTCGTCTGAATGTTCCACAAATATGTTGAAATTTCTGCATTTTCCTATTTATATCTTGTTCTTCTTCAGAAGTTATATCACAGCCCAAATACTGGAAGTGTGAAACCTGTTCCAACACTTTATCTTCTTTCGATTTTTTTATTATTCATTTCATACATCTCATTGATAGATAAATCATATTTGAAGAGAAAAAATTATATGCCCAGACTGAGACTTTTCAAATATATTATTTAATTCATAGGCTGTTTTTTGTAGCTTGTCCTCTCTATCAAAAATTAATGCTACTCATATATCATCTGCAAAACACAGTGCATTCAATGTTTTATTTTGTCCAATTAGTTACAACACTAAGAAATTGGGACTGCAAGTAAATATCAATAAAACTAAATAGTCACACATAAAAATACATTATATAATGGAAATGGACAGCTAATGACAAATGAGGGACATTTTGAGGAAGTGGCTGAATTCAAATATCTAGGAACAATAATCATAAACAGGAATGAGATGCACAAGGAAATTAAACATAGGCTCAATTCTGGAAATGTGTGTTATTATGCATTACAGAGACTCTTGACTTCCCAACTCCTTTCAAAAAACATTAAACTGAAAATATATAAAACTATTATTCTACCAGTTATATTATATGGGAGCGAAACATGGACAGGAAAGGAGATTACGAGTATTTGAGAATAAAGTTCTTAGGAAAAGGGCAACCGCTGAAAAGTGGAAAGACCCTCAATCGGAGGAAAATTTTTGGACCAAAGAGAGATGAACAGACAGGTGAATGGAGAAGACTGTATAACAGTGAACTTACATGATCTTTATAGGAAACCAGATATAATGAGAACAGTTAAGTCTCATAGACTGCGATGGGCAGGACATGTGGCACGAATGGAAGATTCTTGTAGGAAAACCAGAGGGAAACCGCCCAGTTGGTAGACCAAAAATGAGGTGGGAGAATAACATTAGCTATGATTTGAGGAAAGTAGATTATACAGGGGATGATTGGAAAACATTGGCTCAGGATACAGAGTATGGAGAGCGTATGTCCGCGCAGCCATGAACCTATGGGTTCGATAGTGCCAGTGAGTTAGTTAGTTAGTTACAATTATTTTAACATTTTTTTTTACAAAATAGGCATAGCACAGGTTTTGAACTTGGTCTACTTCTTCTCTGAACCATTCATATAAACACAAAGAAAAAAATTGAATATATTGAGCTGTGTGGATATAATGAAGCAAACCCATTAAGATAAATTTATCAGTCACTCTGTGTGTTGTAAATATATTTGTGACCTCCAGTCAAGAGCAGAAAAATACACTCTGATATCTAAAATAACACATCTGTGTTTATACAATTTTTTTACTGGTGACAATGACATGCTTAAAGATTTGGAAGTGTGAGAAAAAAAACCCTGATAAGTTTGGGGTTAAGGTCTGTGAAAGACTTTTCTAACCTTTGACATCATTAGTTCTTAATGGTTTGCAGAAAACTAAATACTGTCTATTTGATGATTTTTCTCTCACATATTTCCGCTATGCCAAGAGATCAGCTCCTATTTCTGGGGGTTTTACTAAATATGTTAATTTCATATAAATGAAGGTGCTATACATGTCTTTAAAAATAAAAAAAATTATAAAACAATAACAATAATAGCAATAACAATAACAATAATAATATTAACAATCTTCTTGCAATTAATAGGCCTGGTGGCCTGTTATGATCTCATGCCAATAATAATAATAACAATAATAATAGTAATAATAATAATAACAATAATAATAATAATAATAATAAATAATAATAATAATAATAATAAAAATAATAATAATAATAATACAGTTTTCCTGATGAAGATTGTAAAGATCTTCTTTTTCACTTCACCGGGGTTAAATTATACATATATTAAACATTATTATGAATTATCTATAATAAAAATTGATAACATAATACACAATATGGAGCTGACAAGGAAAGTACAAGTCTTTTTATATATATATATATATAAATTTTCTGTATGTACGTTTGTCACTGAACCCTCCTGAATGACCAGACCTATTTTGATAAATTTTTTTTGTGTGTGTTGATTAGGTTCCTCAATGGTTTAGATTCACAATTGGACCCTCTAAAACCATTAGGTGTGACTTCACCTGAAGTGAAAATTTAAAAATTGCTCTAGCGGTCCCACTTTTCGATATTTCACAACGAAACTCAGTGTATCATATTAAAATAAACCAAGGTAGGTATTATCCAAAAATGAGTAAAATCCAACAATTAGAAGTGAAGGTTAACTTAAAATCCAAAATTAAAAACTGACTAGCAACCGCCATGTTTTGTTCGTCTCAGCATATACCTTTAATATTTCATTTATTTAGGCATAGCAACACACACCGAGTATTATTAGCTACTACTGTATATACTGTATATATATATATATATTAACTAGCAGACCCGGCAGATGTTGTCTTGCCCATATGTTCAGTTCTCGTGTCATGGCCAGACGATAAAAATATAAGTTACTTTTTTACCATAAAATTCACTAATTAATAAGTTTGCAAAAATATCCTCATACCAACTGTCAATCAAGAAGAGTGCATTATGACATCACATTGTTATCGCATAGAATATGTCAGTAATTCAACAGTTAGATGGAATTGATAATGATATGAAAGTAGTGTATCAAAACTAGTATTCAAGAAATCTACATTTACGAGATGAGTCATAAAAATCTAATTCTAATTATTAATTAAAATTTTGCAGACGATTTAGCTCTTCTGTCACTTTCTGAAAATGATTTGCAACGATCAATTTATAATTTACAAAAAAGCTGCCAAATTTAATATGGAAATATCAATTAACAAAGCAAAACTAAAATTATGGCATTTCATGGGACGGACCACATACAAAGTAAAATCTGTCTCCAGAATAAAATTTTAGAGAGATCTATTCAATATAAATATCTTGGATATTATCTTTCTATCTGGGATGAAAAGGATATCCCTGTAAAAATTACTAGTTATAATAAAAGTTTAATTATTAGTCAAGTTATGAAACCATCCCTTGTACAAAAAAACACCAGATTACATTTATATAACGCTTTGGCTAGACCAGTGTTGACCTATGGTAGTGAAGCATGGACACTAAAAGGACAACATGAAAGCAGAATAACGGCTTGTGAAATGGGATTCATGCTCGGAACAGCGGGTTACTCCAGATGGGATCGGAAAAGGAACACTGAACACTACGCCAATTTTGGAATATATTAAACAGTACCAACTAAATTGGAAACATCATCTTGAAAGAATGAGTTCAAATCGGATCCCCAAAGCTGTTCATAATTATATACCACCACTGTGGTCTCGAGGTAGCGTGCTGCCTTGTCACGCAGCGGCTTCGAACCCCAGTCGGGACAGTTTTTCTGGGTGAGGTTTTTATTGGGGTTTTTCCTCACCTGTAAGACAAACGGTCCCCGAAATCATATGGCCGTCGCAATCATCATCGTTCATATTCATCTTAGATTAAGTTTAGCATTAGGGACTCTCCTGGCGCACCACTATCATCATCATCACCCATCATATCATCGGGGCAACGTAACCCCGCCTTCCAGACGCCCCAACTTCAGAAGTGGGTTACAAGTACGCCATGCCAGGAGAGAAACCAGGAATGTCAAAAGACAAACCTGGGGCATTTGGGAAAAAAAAAGAAAAATTATATACCAAGAGGATGAAGATATCTGGGCCGTCCTATGAAACGCTGGAGGGAAAATTTTCTATAGGATCATAACAGGCCTTGGCCTAATACTTGGAAGGAAGAAGAAGAAGAAGAAGAAGAAGGAGAATTAAAATAAACCTCATTGTGTCACTTACTTTAATATTAATTAAAATTTAAATTCTGTTGAAAAAGACTATACCTTACTCAAGAAGTTCTAATTAAAAACTGATGGAACAATTACATTTATTATGAACTAGCTAATACCTGGCATGCGCTGCTACGCCTAAATAAATTAAAATTAATGTGCTTTTATGTTTAGTTGAATAAGTTAAAAAGAAAAGTAATTATAAATTTATATTTTTTAGATATCCTGTGCTGATTACCCAGTGTTGCCCGGGAATCAACTTAACCCAATCTTCTTGACATAAATGAGCTGAAATACGAAAATTAATGTGTTTTATGTTTAGTTAAATAAGTGGGAGGAAACATTTGTATCATAATTATTTTTAGAAACCCTGTGCTATTTACCCGACGTTGTCCAGGAATCTACTCATCCCGATCTTCCTGGCATAAATAAGCTGAAAGACAAAAATTAATGTACTTCTTATGATTAGTTGAATAAGTAAAATGAAAAATAATTATAAATGTATATCGTAATTATTTTAAGATTCCTCATGCTGATTACCCAGTGTTGCCCTGGAATCTACTCATCCCGATCCTCTTGACATAAATGAGCTAAAAGACAAAATTTGTTATTGTGAGTTATCCATAAAAGAATATCTGCCATGTCCTGCTATGCTTGCACAGGAATCTACGTACTTTTAATTATATTATTTTTGGTCTGGACATCTTACCTCAATATTAATGTTGATTTGTTCTTGGACATGTTTCAAAACAATTCTCTGTTTTATCTTCAGCTTTCCCAGACTGGTTTTATTTATGTTGCATTATGTTGCACCACCTGGATGTCGATGTCAGCTCCATCCTGTGGTTGGCCAAAGAACCTCCAAACAAGGTCACCCTCCATCGGAATATCAAAATTCATAACTCTGTTTCTGTTTCTTCTGAATATAAATTTTTTCCCAAATAGTCAGCTCGTTTGTATTTTCTAACTGTTTTAATAATTTAGTGTCTGAATTTATATTATGTTTTTCAGACCAAACATGAGCAGCAACTGCAGATTTTTCAATTTCTCCATTTTTAATATTTCTATGTGTTCTTTGGTTCTAATTTTTAGGTTTCTTTTGTTTTCCCTATATATATCTTTTCACAACCCATGCATTCAATTTGATATATTCCTGACTTTTTATTTTTATCAGTTTTTCATTTTTGTTGGTTTTTATTAGTTTATTTAAACTGTAGTTATTTTTTGGTGCTAATTAATATTAAACTTCTCAAATATATTTTGAAATTTATTATGTACCCAGGGGTGATATGTGAATTTCCTATATTTTTTCATAGGTGGTTCTTCTTTTTCAAGATTACTTCTGTTTATCATTTTTTGTTTTTTATACTTTTCTATCCTTTTTTGTACCATTTTTTCATCAAACCCATTTTCTCTTGCTACTTTGATTATGTGTTTTTTCTCATGTTTAAAATCTTCTTCGTTTAAGGGTAAGTTACCAATCTATGAGTTAAACTATTAAATGCTGCTAATTTATGTCCAATTGGATTGAACCCTGTTGATTTTATAAAATTTCCGTATGAGTTTCTTTCCTATGAATCCTGAATTCAATTTTTCTTTTTTCTTCGTTTCTGACCAATTTAAGATCCAAAAAAGGTATTTGTTTATTGTCTTCTATTTCTTTGGTGAATTTAATGTTTGTACTCTGTAAATTTAATAGTTTTAGGGAATCTTCTACATGTTTTTCTTTAACAATACAAATTATATCATCAACATATCTACTCCAAAATTTAAACATTGTGGGATGTGCTTTAGTGATTTTACATTCAAAATCGCTCATAAATAAATTTGCCAGAAAAGGTGATAATGGGTTTCCCATTGAGAGCCCTGATTTTTGTCTATAGAAACTCCCATTGAATGTAAAAAACATTTGATCAATGCATAACGCAGTTAATTTCAAATAATCTTCTTGATCTCTCTGTCTATGTTGTTTTTTCTTAACCAATTGTTCATATCTCCAAAGTTTTTTGTTTCGGTACATTTGTGAATAGTGAAACTACATCAAACGAAACCAACCTATCTGTGGGTTCAATTTCCACTTTTTCTAATTTCTTAACTAATTCCAATGAATTTTCAATCTGCAGACTTTCAAAATTATTAATTCTTTTAAATTGATTATTCAGCCATTTCGAAATTTTGTAGGTTGGTGATCCAATATTGTTAATTACTGGCCTCATTTTGTTTCCCGGTTTGTGAATTTTTGGAAGTCCATGTATATTAGGGTTTCTTGGGTTGCTTACTTTTAATTGAAATTTTTCTTTCTTGGATAGAATTTTAACATTTTTAAAACAGTTTTCCACTTTTTTTATGGTTTTTGGTAGGGGGTCATTCTTAATTTTTTCATACTCTTTTTCTTTCAAAAGTTCTTCCATTCTATTTTGATAATCTTCTTTGTCCAGAATTATAATTTGGTTACCCTTATCTGATTTTGTATATACAACATTTTTGTTATTTATTTCTTTGAGTGTTTTTAAATTCTCCTTACAAACTGGGTTTTTATTTGTATTCTTTATTTAATAAAGAATACAAATAAAAACCCAGTTTGTAAGGAGAATTTAAAAACACTCAAAGAAATAAATAACAAAAATGTTGTATATACAAAATCAGATAAGGGTAACCAATTATAATTCTGGACAAAGAAGATTATCAAAATAGAATGGAAGAACTTTGAAAGAAAAAGAGTATGAAAAAATAAGAATGACCCCCTACCAAAAACCATAAAAAAAGTGGAAAACTGTTTTAAAAATGTTAAAATTCTATCCAAGAAAGAAAAATTTCAATTAAAAGTAAGCAACCCAAGAAACCCTAATATACATGGACTTCCAAAAATTCACAAACCGGGAAACAAAATGAGGCCAGTAATTAACAATATTGGATCACCAACCTACAAAATTTCGAAATGGCTGAATAATCAATTTAAAAGAATTAATAATTTTGAAAGTCTGCAGATTGAAAATTCATTGGAATTAGTTAAGAAATTAGAAAAAGTGGAAATTGAACCCACAGATAGGTTGGTTTCGTTTGATGTAGTTTCACTATTCACAATTGTACCGAAACAAAAACTTTGGAGATATTGAACAATTGGTTAAGAAAAAACCAACATAGACAGAGAGATCAAAGAAGATTATTTGAAATTAACTGCGTTATGCATTGATCAAATTTTTTTACATTCAATGGGAGTTTCTATAGACAAAAATCAGGGCTCTCAATGGGAAACCCATTATCACCTTTTCTGGCAAATTTATTTATGAGCGATTTTGAATGTAAAATCACTAAAGCACATCCCACAATGTTTAAATTTTGGAGTAGATATGTTGATGATATATTTGTATTGTTAAAGAAAAACATGTAGAAGATTCCCTAAAACTATTAAATTTACAGAGTACAAACATTAAATTCACCAAAGAAATAGAAGACAATAAACAAATACCTTTTTTGGATCTTAATTGGTCAGAAACGAAGAAAAAAAGAAAATTGAATTCAGGATTCATAGGAAAGAAACTCATACGGAAAATTTTTATAAAATCAACAGGGTTCAATCCAATTGGACATAAATTAGCAGCATTTAATAGTTTAACTCATAGATTGGTAAACTTACCCTTAAACGAAGAAGATTTTAAACATGAGAAAAAACACATAATCAAAGTAGCAAGAGAAAATGGGTTTGATGAAAAAATGGTACAAAAAAGGATAGAAAAGTATAAAAAACAAAAAATGATAAACAGAAGTAATCTTGAAAAAGAAGAACCACCTATGAAAAAAATAGGAAATTCACATATCACCCCGGGTACATAATAAATTTCAAAATATATTTGAGAAGTTTAATATTAAATTAGCACCAAAAAATAACTACAGTTTAAATAAACTAATAAAAACCAACAAAAATGAAAAAACTGATAAAAATAAAAGTCAGGAAATATCAAATTGAATGCATGGGTTGTGAAAAGATATATATAGGGAAAACAAAAAGAAACCTAAAAATTTAGAACCAAAGAACACATAAGAAATATTAAAAATGGAGAAATTGAAAAATCTGCAGTTGCTGCTCATGTTTGGTCTGAAAAACATAATATAAATTCAGACACTAAATTATTAAAACAGTTAGAAAATACAAACGAGCTGACTATTTGGGAAAAAATTTATATTCAGAAGAACAGAAACAGAGTTATGAATTTTGATATTCCGATGGAGGGTGACCTTGTTTGAGGTTCTTTGGCCAACCACAGGATGGAGCTGACATCGACATCCAGGTGGTGCAACATAATGCAACATAAATAAAACCAGTCTGGGAAAGCTGAAGATAAAACAGAGAATTGTTTTGAAACATGTCCAAGAACAAATCAACATTAATATTGAGGTAAGATGTCCAGACCAAAAATAATATAATTAAAATAACCTCAAAATATAACTTCCTAAAATTAAATATTATCTACGTACTTTTCTCTATCTTCTTGGCATCAATGAAAGGCAAAAATGGTTATTATGAGTTATCCGTAAGAGACTTTTTTGTAGAGCTTTTTGAGATATTCAATGTCAGTGTACTTTAATTTTTGTGGCGTTTGTTATGGTTGTAGGCAGCGTAAGCCATTTAATCATCCAAAGAGCTACTTTTTTTCATTGTCCCACTACAAATGGAGCCTATTTTTAAGGGTTTAGGAGTTTTAGTATCACAACTCTCTTATAGCCTAATGTTCATCCGGGGAATCTCCTGAACATTTTGCATAATTCCCCATCACAAAAACGGATCAACGGTATGGTCCGCGCATAGAGTACAACAACGACAACAAATATTCTGTTTTATATATTAGATGTGGGGGGGTTTCAATTGTTGTTTATTAGTAAATAATTGTTGCATTTGTTTATCTCCACTTTATAGTTTGAACATCTCGAGTATAAGATCCTATTACTGCTGATGTTTCTTGGAAATACGCTTGAATAGATGACTGTAATATTGTTTTGAGGAAGAAATAAAATATAATTATAAAATCACTATCTTCCTTTAAGAGTGCTTCACTCTGATAACAAGTGTTTCAATTGACACAAAATATACGCACATAGCAATCCACAAGGTCAGTTCAATGGCATTTGTCCAGCTTCTTAATTTTCTCTGTACAAGCAAAGTTTCAAAAAAGTTTGTAATAATCAAATAAATTGTTTCAGGCACCACAATTTGATATCATATGAATCACTTGATTTTAAAAGGAGATTTCTGCAGTTGTGGCCAATTTTTTTTCTGTTTTTTATTTATGTGATAAAGGTACATACATTTATAATTACCCACAGAATCAATAACGTTCAGAAGAATAATTATGGCAAGCAAAATGGATGACACTGGGAAAACTGTTAAATATATTTAATAGTTGCTTTGTTAAGGAAATTAGAGAATATAAAACAAAAAATGGGGATTACAGATAAAATATAATAAAACAGAATATCTTTCATTGGATACAAGAGATGAGCGTCCACTGCTGTGGTTTCGAGGTAGTGTGCTGCCTTGTCATGCAACAGGCCCGGGTTAGATTCCCGGTCGAGACAGGCTCCTGGGTGGGGTTTTTTTGGGGGTTTTCCTCACTTGTAAGACAAATGTCAGGAAGCTTAGGGCCCAACGGTCCCCGAAAATCATCCGGCCATCATCATCATCTTTATCATTATCATCATCAACCTTCACCAGTGTGGAAAGCAAAGGGAAGCTACCACACCTATAATTCCCTAGTAAAGGTGCAAAGCATAGCATGAAAATGCTATGATTGCAGTGAAAGACCTGCCCTTGGGCAGAATTACTATGGATGGAAGAGATGAGCTAAGATGTAATTCAGGAAGAATACATAATGTTAAAAATTTTAAATATTTAGGATCTATTTTAGATAAAAATGAGAATTCAACTACAGAATTTGAAAGAAGAATAACTGATGGAAGAAGAACCATTGGTATGTTGAACTCAGTGCTTTGGAATAGAAATATAATATACAGAACGAACAAAACTATATTTCAAGTTCTGTTACAAAGCATTTTATTACATGGGTCCGAAACCTGGACAGTAAGTAGAAAACAAGCCAACAAGCTGTTAGCAGCAGAAATGGATTTTTGGAGGCAATCAACAAGAATCTCAAGAGGGATAAAGTCAGAAACAGCACAATAAGGGAAATTATGCAAGTTGAAAAAATATATTAGAAAAATAGAAGAAAAACATTTGAAATGGTTCGGACACCTCATAAGAATGGAAGAAGACAATACTAAAGAAGACCCTTGCTTGGAAAGCTAATGAAAGAAAGGGAAGAGGCAGACTTAGAGAACGTTGGATAGATGGAGTGAGGAGAAGTATGGAAGCTAGAGATATGAGGGAAGAAGTTGCTTTAGACAGGAACCTCTTGTGACAAATCACTTTGGGTTGAAGGAGAAACACTGTATTGTGTAATATTCCTCATAAAATGGTATATATTCTTGTTAAATAATATTATATTTACAAAATAATAAAAATCTCCTGAGTGGGCCTGGGAGTAAATAATAGTCCTACCACAGTTCATGTGAATCATAAAAAAGGCAATGAAAATGGACACTCAGTTTCTCAGGAGGTTTAACTTGGCCACTCAAGCTGCTGAGGAGACATAAATATTGAGTCCATTAGTCCAAGGTAACGGACCTTCAGTGTTAGACCAATTACACTGAGCAACAAAAAAGAAACTTTTTTTTGTCTCAGAAAGAAAAATATGTGATTCTAATAGTATTTTTTCTCCTGAATTCAAATGATATCAGTTTTTCTCCATCACAAGGGTTTCCGAGAGACAAGAATTTATAATTTCAAACACTTTAATATTTTCTACATTCGTAACTACACAATATTCGAACATTCGGACTCACCTAGAAAGAAAGAAATGACGATTTTCTGCTATATTTCGCCTGTGGAGCATCCCTCTAGATGGTCCAATAATAATCGGCCAGCACATTAGGATTCCATTTGCCTTGATATCTCTTTTCCATAGCTGAAATCTCCTGATGAAAGTGTTCCCGTTTTATTTTACAATGGACAAATGGACAAAAAACGTTTATTAAAAATTATTTAAATCCATTAATTGAAATTGAAATTAAAAAAAAACTGCAGGTGATGGAGAAATTCCGAATACATATTTGAAAACACAATAAAAAACTGCATTAAGTACAACTATTGGTACTCATGAGACAAAAATCATGTTGACCAGTGTTATTTGCTTGCAGTATAATGGATTAAAAGAATGAATGAATGCCTTGGAACAGGAAGGGTGAATATAGAATAAATTTAAAAGTGAGTTCGAGAGAGTTCCCTAACACCGTGATTATGGTATAATAAGGAAGAAGAAGAAGAAGAAATAAATAAAAATAATAAATACATACTATATGCCATTAGATGTTAAAAAGTGTCTACAAATAAAAAAACAAACAAACAAATGTAGAAAAGGATTGGAAAACTGCCACAGTGGCACAAAGCTTGTTCAGTTGTACATATGATTGTATTTTCCACATTCTATATGTGGATTTCTATAAACACTGCCAAAACCTTTCTGTTAATCTATTTTCTTGAAATAACAATTTATTTCTAGATATGAACAAACATATTTTTTTAATCATGAACATGGAGTTCACTAACTTTTCAAATGAAGGTTCAAATTTATTTTAATAACTAGCTAATACCCAACATGCACTGCTACCTCTAACTAACTCACTGGCACTATCGAACCCATAGGTTCATGGCCGCGCAGACATACGCTCTCCATACATACCTATTCTGAGCCAATGTTTTCCAATCATCCCCTGTATAATCTACTTCCCTCAAATCATAGTTAATGTTATTCTCCCATCTCATTCTTGAGTCTATCAACTGGGCGTTTTCCCTCTGGTTTTCCTACAAGAAGCTTCCATGCACGTCTATCATTCCCCATTCATGCCACATGTCCTGCCCATCGCAGTCTACGAGACTTAACTGTTATCACTATATCTGGTTTCCTATAAAGACCATGTAGTTCACTGTTATACAGTCTTCTCCATTCACCTGTCTGTTCATCTCTCTTTGGTCCAACAATTTTCCTAAGAACTTTATTCTCAAATACTTGTAATCTCCTTTCCTCCCTTAAAGTAAGAGTCCATGTTTCGCAACCATATAATATAACTGGTAGAATAATAGTTTTATATATTTTCAGTTTAATGTTTTTTGAAAGGAGTTGGGACATCAAGAGTCTCTGCAATGCATAATAACATGCATTTCCAGAATTGAGCCTATGTTTAATTTCTTTGTGCATCTCATTCCTATTTGTGATTATTGTTCCTAGGTATTTGAATTCAGCCACTTCCTCAAAATTTCCCTCATTTGTCATTTGCTGTCCATAATATAATGATTGCTACCTCTAAATAAATTAAATTTATGTATTTTTATGTATGGATATTTTTATTTATATATTTATATGACGAACAAAACATGGTGTCAACTTCTAATTTTTGAATTCAGATAATGCCCACCTTCTAGTGGTTGGATTCCACTGAATTTTTGATAATACGTTACTTACTCTTACATACTCACTGGCACTATCAAACCCATAGGTTCATGGCTGTGTGGAACATAAGCTCTCCATACATCCCTATCCTGAGCTAATGTAATACAAACTGTCAAGAAATGCGGACATGGGTTCCACTAAGGTAAAATTTTCTGGATTTCAAATAGTTTCCCATTCGGTTCTCCAGGCCAGGACTACTTCAGGGAACCCATGCCACAGGCTCAAACACAGGGACATGTTCCTAGGAACGTGGAATGATAGGACTTTATACAATAGCGGGGCGCTAGAGGTATTAACATGGGAATTAGACAAATCACCCTTCAATATGACCCTTCCAATATCATAGATAGACGAAAATATTGGAAGGGTCATATAGAAAGAATGGAAGAAAACCGACTTGCAAAAAGAGCTAAAGAAGATAGACCAATGGATGGGAGAAGAACAAGAGGGAGACCAGCCAAGAGATGAATAGATAGTGAATGCACATCCAATACGTCTTCCTCCGAGGACTGATTTTAGAAATAAACAGGATGAAAATCCTACAAATTATGTTTAAGAAGAACTAGAAGAAGAAGACCCTTGGATATAGTCGCTTTACTGGAAGTAGATGGCCAAGGGAAGGTAGTCAGGAATCAGGAAGCTATGCATTATACTATGGGGGTGCAGAAAGATCTGAATTTGGAACGGGTTTTTTCGTCCAAAGAGGATCCTGTCTGCTATCCAAGATATTTTGATAATACCTACCTTGGTTTCTTTTAATAGCATGTACTGAGTTTTGTTGCAAAACACTGATAATTGCATCAGCTACAGTGAATTTTAAATTTCCATTTAGAGGAAGATGATGGAGTTCTGAACACAAACTACTATTAATAAATGAGTTGGAGAAAATGTTTTAACATCTCACCTCACAAAGATGCGTGTCTTCACGATACCGGTTTCAAAAGTATAGTATTACTTCCATCTTCAGTCAAACTTCCAACTGTTGAAAATTTCATCGTTAACATCATCTTCTGAACTGCCATGTGGTGTAGATTTTATGAACTTGGAGATTAAATTATTCTCGTCGGGGATATCGAAATTCATTGCTTTATATTTATTATTCTGAATGTATATCTTTACCCAAATTGTTAATTCTAAAGGTTCCTCCAAATGTTTCAAAAGTTTATAAATATAAAGCAATGAATTTCGATATCCCCGATGAGAATAATTTAATCTCAAAGTTCATAAAATCTACACCAGATGGCAGTTCAGAAGATGATGTTAACGACAAAATTTCAACAGTTGGAATTTGACTGAAGATGGAAGTATTACTACACTTTTGAAACCGGTATCGTGAAGACACGCATCTTTGTGAGGTGAGATGTTAAAAACATTTTCTCCAACTCATTTATTAATATAAATATCTCATAGTGTTTCCTCCCACTGTTAAATTTAATTAAACAAACTACCATGTAGAACAGTTTTATAACATTCTTTGATGCAACTCTAAATAATCCACTAGTTTCACATTATATTGGAGACGGCTAGCTGTTACAAATTCAACTATAATCATCTCATTTCCCACTTCCCACTTTCAAACACAAACCATTTAAATTCAATGTAATCTCTCTTCTCATCGTGCTGCTAAAGTATCATGACACTGTACAACTGAAACTCAAGAATGCTTAGCAAAAACTTGGTATTATTTTTACATGCAGTCTTCTCAAGATTCTCTTAACCAACGAATGTTGCAACAATTAAATGAGTTGATTTCATTTGTCATCATCATCTAGGGAATAAGCCTGTTCGTAAATTAATGAGTCATTTTTTAACATCTTACCTCATCATTTTATGTTTCTTCAAACACAGGAACTAGTTTTTGAGAGAAGGATCTCTCTCATTTTCAACCGACATTATGACTACCGGATTTTCGTTGGAATCTCCATCAATAACGTTGCCATCTGGTGTTGATTTGATGAACTTTGAGATGAGGTCATGTTCATCAGAAATCTCGAAATTCTGGATCTAAATTTGTTCTTCTGAATATATATCTTCTCCCAAATTGTCAATTCTAAAGGTTTCTCCAAATGTTTTAAAAGTAGGGCATGATGGAGATTCAAATTATTCCAACAAAAATCCGGTAGTCATAATGTCGGTTGAAAATGAGAGAGATCCTTCTCTCAAAAACTAGTTCCTGTGTTTGAAGAAACATAAAATATGAGGCAAGATGTTAAAAAATGACTCATTAATTTACGAATTAAGAACCTCATAATGTTATTTCCCATATTTAACTGTTGGCTCGTTCCGGTTTCATAAAAGCTAGAATTGTTAAAATTGTTCAGACCATCTTCTGTGTGGGCGTCCAACATTTCTCCTTCCGTGCGGTTTATAATTTAGCCTTCTGGCATTCTATCAATATGTTCTTTCCAGTCGTTTCTATATTTAATTATTTCATCTGTAAGTTTGAAAATATATAGTTCCTTTCTTATATCTTCATTCCTTTTCTTATCCAGCAGAGTATATCCTGCTATATTTCTTAAAAATCTCATCTCAGCTGCTTCCAATCTTTGTTCTTGTCTTTTAGTGATCGTCCAACATTCTGATCCATACATCAATACAGGAACAGCAGATTTCATTTGTATTTTTTATTATTATAAGTTTTAGTAAATAATTGTTGTATTTATATTTGAAGAGAAAAATGTACGCTCAGACTGGGGTTTGAACCCAGGATCTTTCACACTCTAGGCAAATGCTGTACCAACTGAGCTACCTGAGAAACTCCAATCTAAATGCAAATCTTTCTCTTATATTTATTTTTATTTACATACAGATTTTCAATGTTTACACTTCTTTCTGTGCCTAAAGCTTTATTTTTCTTCTCCTCTCGTCTCTATCCATCCACTCCATTTTCTCCAGTCCTCTTGTTCTCATTCCAATTCTTATTATTATCCATGAGTTTCGAGGTCTTCCTTTCCTTCTGCTTCCAGGTGGACACCATTCCAATGATTTTCTGGGTAACCTTTCTTCTTGCATTCGTCGTATGTGCCCATACCAATTTAATTGCTTATATCTTAAATGCCCCATTTTTATTTTTGTGATACTCTTTTTACTGACCTAAATACTGTTCTTACCCAAAGACTTCAACGTGTTTATAATTCTTGCATACATTTTATTTGTGGTATATGCAGATTTGAACACCATCCCTGGAACAATTGTCATGGCTTTGTCTACAAGATCGTAGAACCATCCATTCCCTATGCCTTCTCTATAAAATATTATACACATCATTACCTTATTATTTATCACACCGCTTCACTAGACTCTCTGATACACATAAATTAGATACCCGATCCCTTGAGCACAATGTCCTTTATATCCCTCCTCATCATACTACCTATTATTCATAAATCTTTTACAATTTCTCTTGCTAGAACATGGAATTCCCTCCACCCTATGTCAGAGACTGCCAAACTTTACCATCTTTCAGAAACAAATTGAAAATAAAATTATTAACAGAAACAACTCACTAATATTACTTTTTAAAAATTAATAATTTGTTTTTTCATTATTTAATAAAAATAGTTTTAAGATTTGTTAATATATTTACCAAATGCCTTGTATAATAAGCGATAGATTAATTCATTATAGTTTATTACTTTCTTTGTATTTTTTTCTTTTCTTTTCTTTTTATGTATAGTAGATTCGAGCTGTTATTCCTTTCTGTATTCATTCTATCATTAATTTAATTTTAATTGCATTTAATTTTATTGTATTATTAGACATTATTTTCATTATTATTCAATTTGACAGATAATTAATTGTTTAGTATGTACTATTATTGTAATTTTTTGTATTTATATGTAACATATGTTTGTCCTGGTGAGTGGAAGAGAACGTCACATAACCTTAACTCCACCAGGCTAAATAAATCTATTCTATTCTAAATTATCTCTTTCTCTTATATACGCTGTTAATTCCTGCACAATACAATTATCTTCTACATTAGCATATTCTGATGGAATGAGGTTATTCTGATGAAAAGAAGACTTTTGAAAAAGTTTACATTTCTTCATTTATCCTACTTAATAGACACACACTGTGACAAATATATCATCGTGGTGACTGCAATAGGTTGTATGTCACCAAAAATCAGAATTGTGTTTTATTGCATCATCTTAACCAGCATTCACCTTTGCACAAGCTGCAAAATGGTCCTATGTCATCCAGGAATAATATAACTAACTAACTCACTGGCACTATCAAACCCATAGGTTCATGGCCGCGCGGACATAAGCTCTCCATACATCCCTATCCTGAGCCAATGTTTTCCAATCATCCCCTATATAATCTACTTCCCTCAAATCATAGTTTAATTGTTATTCTCCCACCTCATTATTGAGTTAGACCCAAATAAGTGTTTTCCCTCTGGGTTCCCAACAAGAAAGCCTCCATGCACGTCTTTCATTCCCCATTTGTGCCATATGTCCTGCCCAATACAGTCTACGAGACTTAACTGTTCTCATTATATCTGGCTTCCTATAAAGACCACGTAATTCACTGTTATGCAGTCTTCTCCATTCACCTGTTTGTTCATCTCTCTTTGATCCAAAAATTTTCCTAAGAACTTTATTCTCAAATACTGACCTCCAGAAAATGTTACCCCAGTTGAACCCATGTCTGCATTTCTTGACGGTTGTATTTTTACGGTGAAGGATTGTCACTCTTTCGACCAAGGTACTTTTTTGGTTTGGTTTATCATTTTCGACCAATCCGGCATGGGTAACCCTATTGGCAGCGATGTTACCGCCAGCATAGCTCTCAGGATCATTGAAGCACGCAAGCCACTCCACCACGACAAGGTAAAGATACCATGGAGGGTCCAGGAATAATATATAATATTATAATATAATTTTAATAATCATAAATAATGTCATGAGTGACTTCCAAATTATCGATAAATTCACGACTCACGAAGTGAGGAGTGAATTTATCTAGAGAATTTGGAAATCAAGAGTGGTATTTGTTAGGACTATTTAACGAATAAAATTAAGCTGTTTACTCACAAATCATTATTTAACTATAGTTATTTTAAAATATTTATATATTTGATGTAAACGGCAATGTTTGAAAACAAATGAGAAACGATTGGTACACTTCATTTGCTTCTTTTGTTCATCACTGCAACCAGATTATAATATTATTTATTGCCAAAGGATCACAATGTTGTAAGAATGCACCCTAGTGGAGAAATTAATAACCAATGTTATAGGTATTAATTAATTTCTGATGTCCTATGATGTAAATATGTCAATTATATTTTTCTGCAACGTCATTTCCTGGAAAACAATTCGTTTAAGAAAGTGCAAACAGTGTTTTCTTTTTTTTGTGGTATAATCAATTGTTACAAATGTTTTTATATTATATCTCGCATGCGCTTTCTGTTGACATTCATGCACTATATATACAATCTGGTAGCTGTATTTCTTAGAGAGTCAATTACTGCAAAATAATGCTATGACCTATTGAGAATGTTAAAAAAGGAGGTGCTTTCTTTATTATGATAAACTTTAGTTGGTTGTAAATCAAAAATCATTGAAATGTGATTGGTCATTGACTCCCATTTGAGGCATGAGTTAAATAGTCACCTTAAATATATTATTAATATTTGTAGGACATGTTGCTCGTATGGGGAATGAAAGACGTGCATGGAAGCTTCTTGTAGGAAAGCCAGAGGGAAAACGCCCAGTTGGTAGACCAAGAATGAGATGGGAGAACAACATTAACTATGATTTGAGGGAAGTAGATTATACAGGGAATGATTGGAAAGCATTAGCTCAGGATGGGATGTATGGAGAGCTTATGTCCGCGCGGCCATGAACCTTCGGGTTCGATAGTGCCAGTGAGTAAGTAAGTAAGTAAGAGATAATCATTTTTTTTTTTTAGCTTACTGAAAAGTTAAAAAAAATGACATACAACCTTTTGCAGTCACCACAACGATATATATATATATTTATGTAGCAGGTTTCACATAATCATCCTGTGTACTGTCATTCTCCTCCACATCTATCTGTCCATTCCAAAACCCATCTGTATCTTCCCACGCTTTCCTTCCTTCTTTTAGTTCTTCCTAGTTATATCCTCTTTCTTGTAAAGTTTTCTTCATCTGGTTAATCCATCTTTCTCGTGATCTACCTCGTGGTCTTTTTCCTTGTATTCAATCATATATTAAAAAATAATAATCTATATCTATCTTCGGGTTTTTACAGCGCTGCTGCCGTCTTCCCGTGCCAAACCTCCAAAGTCTACGATCTTGGGCATCTTCGATGCTTAGCCCTCTTGCTTGCATTACTGTCTTCATGTTTCCCTTCCATGTTAACTTTGGTCTCCATCTTTTCTTCTTTCTGTTCGGATGCCATTCATATAGTTGCTTTGGCAATCGCTCATCTTCCATTCTTAAAACATGTCCTAACCACTTTAATTCCTTCTCCTCAATTCTTTCAATTATGCTTTCTTCTGCTTCCATTATGTTTCTAATTTCCTAATTTGTTACATATTCTAATTTAGACTTTCTGGCACTTTTGCGTAAATAATCCATTTCTAGAGCTATTAGTCTATTCTTGTAGTATTTATTGATTGCCCATACCTCACTTCCATACAGATTCCACCAATGTTTTACCAATATATTTTTTTGTGTCTTTCCAAATATGCTTATCCCACCATATGGAATTTAACGATGATATTATTTTGCTACTCAATTCAATTCTATGTTTTATGTTCTCTTTGCCTATACCTTCAATGTTATCCATAATTATTCCCAAATATTTAGTTTGTTTCACTTGCTTTATTTGGATTCCTTCTTCCAATATTAAATTTTCTCTTTCATTACTATTTATTGCCAGATATTCTGTTTTTTTGTAAATTTACTGTGAGACCACAAAAAATAATAATAATAGTAAATTCAAATACCTAGGAACAATAATCACAAATAGGAATGAGATGCATAAAGAAATTAAACATAGGCTCAATTCTGGAAATGCGTGCTATTATGCATTGCAGAGACTCTTGATGTCCCAACTCCTTACAAAAAACGTTAAACTGAAAATATATAAAACTATTAATTAAATAAAAATAAAACGTAGTTTTATTTGATTTTCATATTTATTACTACGTTTTATTTTTATTTAATTAATAAATATGGATTTTCATCAAGTAAACACCAACTCAATTGATTTTAAAACTATTATTCTACCAGTTATATTATATGCGTGCAAAACATGGACTCTTACTTTAAGGGAGGAAAGGAGATTACAAATAATTGAGAATAAAGTACTTAGGAAAATTTTTGGACTAAAAAGAGATGAACAGACAGGTGAATGGAGAAGACTACATAACATGGTGTTTATAGGAAGCCAGATATAATAAGAACAGTTAAGTCTCGTAGACTGCGATGGGCAGGACATGTTGCACGTATGGGGAATAAAAGACTTGCATGGAAGTTTCTTGTAGGAAAGCCAGAGGGAAAACGCCCAGTTGGTAGACCAGGAATGAGATGGGAGAATAACATTAACTATGATTTGAGGGAAGTAGATTATACAGGGAATAATTGGAAAGCATTAGCTCAGGATAGGGATGTATGGAGAGCTTATGTCCGCGCGGCCATGGACCTACGAGTTCGATAGTGCCAGTGAGTAAGTAAGTAATAATTTAATATTTGTAGGAAATGAGACTATGAGGTTTCTTCTAATTATTGAGAGTTAGTAATTTTGATACGAGGTGACTCAAAATAACTTTAACTCCAAGCATGACAGACCTAGAAGGCCCTTGGCCTACCAGCCAGCTGTTGGCCCCACATCCACGTGTTAATCACAGAGGGAGATGATCATTTAGTCAGTGTAGGGGTGACATGTGGTGAGCATGTCAGGTCACCCAGCCGTTATATGGTCTTCTCAACCTGGAGTCACTACTTATTTTAGCTACCCAAATGCCTCAAGCTGCTGGGTGCGCACGTGTCCCATACTGGCCGAAATTCTATGAGAAAATTTCTTCCCCCATGGAGACTCGAACAAGCACAAGTCCTGTAACTCTGCACCAAGGCTTCTTGCATTAACCACTCAGCTACGGCACGGGACAACTAACTCATAATAATTAATAGTAATATATATTTCTCTCTTCCTCCTTCCAAGTATTACAAGGCCTGTTACGATCCTATAGAAACATTTTCCTCCAGCGTTTCATAGGATGACCCAGAGATCTTTGTCCTCTTGGTATATAATTATAAACAGCTTTGGAGATCTGATTTGAACTCATTCTTTCAAGATGGTGTTTCCAATTTAGTTGATTCTGTTTAATATATTCCAAAATTGGCATAGTCTTCAATTCTTTAAATTTTTTTTAAATATTTATAATTTATTATTATTATTATTATTATTATTATTATTATGAAAACAAATGGGTATTAAAATAATATTTTTTATATCTAAAAAAACATTTGATTGATTTATTTTAATTATTAAAAATGATATAACACTGAAATTGAAAGTATACCACTGTTTTATTAAATATTAGTATTCTATTCTCTATTATTTTCAATTAATCACTAAGCTACAAATATCATAAATTTAATTTTTTTAAATAATAGAAAAAGATGCTTGCTGATAACTTACCATGTATGCTGAGGCTAAGAAATGTCCAGCTGATTTACTGTGTGCTACATCCTGTCTCACAATGATCCCTTCTTCACATCAATCTTAGCTTATGTGGTGGGCGGAGCAGATGAGTGACCATCAGGAGGCAGGGAGGGGGAGGACACTGTGAATATAAGCAGACACTTCTAACTTAAATCACACTTCAACTCCCCAAGTTCTAACATAACCTTCTCTTTTTGTTTTCCTTACAATATTTGTAAACCAGATGGCAAACAAAATAAACTTCTAAAAGCAATTTCTATGTGATTAGCTAGAATTTTTTAAATGTGGTTTTTCATTTGATGTGAACTATTTCAAATATAGGCATTATTAAACTCAGATTTAAGCAAAATTTAATAATAATAATAATAATAATAATAATAATAATAATAATAATAATAATAATATAATACAATGAAAGAAGATGATGCTGAGGATAGAAATCTGTGGTAGAGCAAAATCCATTTGGGCTGAAGGATAACTACTGTAATGTAGAGAAAATCCTTAATAAAAATAATAATAATAATAATATGAATAAAATGATAACAGCAATAATAATAATAATAATAATAATAATAATAATAATAATAATAATAATAATAATAATAATAATAATAATAAAATAATAATAATAATAATAATAATAATAATGATTTAAATAATAATATAGTACCTTTTTTAATCCGTCTTTCTCAATTATAATTCATTTTTATTTTTAAAAATTATTGTTAAATTATTTTGAATAAAAATTGATTATAATTGAGGAGGTTGGATAAAAAAAAGGTACTATATCATTTTTTAAATCATTTTAATACATAACCTCAATTGTATAACAATGAATGTTAGAAATTTTAATAATAATAATTAGAGACCGGATGTTAGGGAAAATGCCTAATTATTTATTATAAATATTGTAAAAGTGACTTCATATAAGTTCATATCAACGACCCTAGAGTTGTTTTCCATGAAGTTCATTTTGCCTATAAATGCCTATTTCAGCTTATAATGCCTATAAATGCCTATTTGCAATTTTTCTCGAAATTCACTCAGTTTTTCAATGAAATCAATTGAAGTGGACAAACTTCATGGCACAAATCATTTCATAGAAGTTTTCAAGTGTTCTTTTTACAAATTCCCTTAGAATATTTTAGGATAAGGGTGGCAATAACCCAATAACTTAGCAGGTAGATGGTTTCCCCTCATAATGCACTCCTGTTAGGTAAATATTGTATTTTTCCACCTTATGCATTTCCGTTAATCAAAATAGTCCTAAGCTATGTCCCACTGTATTATGCTCCGGCTCTAAGGCTTGGAGAAAAGTTCTTTGCTTCTTTTCAAAACAAACATTGCTGAGTGACAAAGAGGATTCTGCTCTTTGTAAAAAGGCAAAAAAAATTCCGTAAGCATCTCTGATATCTTTGCATGCTCTTAATAGCATGTGTTTATATTCTTAGTGTACGGCTGTAAAAAGTTATGTTGTAGTTTCATTTTTGTAAGAGCCTATTTTGAATTTTTAGTGCCTATATTAATGATTTTAGTGCCTTTTTCCCTGCCTATTTTGAATAATAATGAATGAAGAAAACTACATAACAGTAAGGTATATGATCTTTATGGGAAACCAGATGTAATAATAGTAGATTTCATACACTGTGATAGGCAGGACAAGTGGTATGAATGGGCAATGAAAGGAGATGGAAACTTCTTGTAAGAAAACAAGAGGAAAAGCACACAATAGGTAAACCAAAATAGGTGTGAGAATAATACTAATTACAATTTGGGGGAGATGAATTACATAGGGAATGATTGGAAAACAATCACTGAAGATATGTAAGTATGGAGAGCTTATGTCCACACAGACTTAAACCTCTGAGTTTGATAGTGCAATGAGTTAGTTAATAATATTATCAATTTAAATAAGCAGAATTAAGACCATAAGGCCTTCTCTTCCATTCAACCGGTGAAAAAATATGATGTACAAAAAGAATATATAAGTAATTCTATGGCACAAAAGTGGCTAGAAGGCACTTGGACTACCAGCTGGCTGTCAGATAAGCAATTGCAGCAGCAGTGGAATCAGGCTTCAAAGTTCTAAAAAAAGTGTAAATGTGCATGCAGATTATAAGAGAAGTGGCATAAGTTTCAAAATGTTGGTTCAAATAAATTGTGAGGGGAAAAAAATTGAAGATCTTTAGAACTTGAACTCCTTTGTATATAACTAATAGAAAGAATGGTAAAGCACCAGGACAGGAGGCATACATTTGGAAATTGTAAAATATGATGGAAACAAGATTATAAAACTTGTAGTGATGTTATTTAATAGAATACTACAGGAAGGGTAAATTCCAACTGAAATCAAACTAGGATACAATCAACTTTACAATATTATTTATCAACTTATTAAAACATAAGCTATAAACAAAAATCATTAACATTAAGGGGGAGACAAGTTGAAGTGAGGTAAAAAGTAACTCATAATCAAAAAATTATATCTCTGGCTAGAATTACCTAATATTATTACAATTCTATGTGATGATATGAATTCTGCTGATGATGGAAGTCAGTTTCTCAAAGGTCTACAGTCCTTAAATTTTTTAAAAAATGTTTAGTATCTGTTAAGGATGACAGCACCTGCCTGGTATTTATTTTAATATTGAACTTCTTATGATCATCATAACAACAGTCAACGAGAAGGTATTGAAGATGAAGTCACCAAGGCTTTGAAAGCACAGTCTACTTAGAAAACTGGATATGAGGTGAGGTATGAAGCATTTTAATGTAATGTTCATATTATTCGTTTTTAAACATCTTAATGATGGACAAATTATATTTGAAATTAAAATATAAAATTATGGAATATTCACCTGAAAGGTCCATCTCCTCAACATAATTAGTTATTTAACTGTAGCGCTTTCGGGACTTGTCCCATCATCGGCAGGATTCAAAACTGGTGTTTCACTGAAGATCTGGTAGAGGGGGTTACATGTATTGGGTTCGTTTTTGTTTATCAGATTGTCGTTGTTGTGAGCTGCTTTCATGATTTCCATCTCTTCGAGTATGTTTATCTTTGCCGGATTATTTTCTCTGTGCATTACTGTTAAGGTGTTTTCAATATTTAACATGCAATGACCTTCATGGAAAAAAAAAATGCCTAGACTGGGGTTTGAACTCAGGACCTTTGACTCTCTATGTCAATGCTCTATCCAAGTGAGCTACCTAGGCCCCCAATCTAAATGTGCATTTTTCTCTTATCACTACTGGCTTTATAAGTAATGTTTAAATTCCCAATAAAAAGTCTTCTTAATAAAGAAGCCGCCATTTGCAAAAATCGTAGCATTTGGGGTTAGGGAATTAACTATGTATAAGAGAAAAATACGCGTTTAGATTGGAGGCCTAGGTAACTCACTTTGATAGAGCACTGACATAGAGAGTCAAAGGTTCTGGGTTCAAACCCCAGTCTAGGCATGTATTTTTCTTTTCAAATATAATTTGTCCATCATTAAGATGTTTAAAATCGAATAATAAAACATTAAAGAAGCGCTACTGGCTTTATAAGTAATGTTTAAATTTCCAATAAAAGGTAGTTCAGTTGGAAGAGCAGTGACATAGAGAGTCAAAGGTCCTGGATTCAAACCCCAGTCTAGGCGTATATTTTTATTTTCAAATATAACATTTTAATTTAATCTTAATTAATTTTAATATTTCACTTTGTGACTATTTACCTCAACGAAATTGAATTGCTGAGCTGAAAAGGGAAGAAACTCCAAGTACCCTTACTTTTGAGAAAACCTTAAAAAACTACATAATTTCTTACAGTTTGCTCTGATAAATTTTGGATCAATTACAATATTCATCAATACTAGTGAAATTCATATCAAATTCCGTTGAGGTGAAGTTGTATGATGAAAGTTAAAAATTAAATTGTACCTGTTGGTAAGTGCTGTCATCCTCAACTTTGTTAATATATGTATATGAAATTAACTGGAGCACTTTCGGAAGTTACCTTCCATCTTCTGCAGGTTGAGTTTCCGTTACTTGTTGTTGTGTATGGTGATGTATACTCCAACTGTTTGTAGCAGCAACTGACTTGTTTTTGACGATCTCGTATAATGGGTTTGACTGGGGTGTGTTCTCATTAAGAAGTGAAGTGTTGTTTGTTTCCTTTATAATTTCGAGGTCTTCAAATATATTTATTTATATATACATTCCAGCTAGGATAAATATATTTGAAGACCTCGAAATCATAAAGGAAACAAACAACACCTCACTTCTTAATGAGAACGCACCCCAGTCAAACCCATTATACGAGTCAGTTGCTGCAGAAGATGGAAGGTAACTTCCGAAAGCGCTCCAGTTAATTTCATATACATATATTAACAAAGCACCTACCAACAGGTACAATTTAATTTGTAACCTTCATCAATTACAATATTGATCCTCTGCTTTGATGGAATGCAAATATAGCAAGAATTCATCATTTCTGTGTTGCATATGTGTTTTATCGCAGTCGAGTTTCTTCCATTTTCAACTCAGCAATTCAATTTTAATATAAATTTTATCATTATTGATTTACTAAAATATATTTTAAAGCTAAATATTTGATAATGTCATATAATTAGAATCAGAGATACATTTTTTTAATATGAGTTACTTTTAATCCTGTTCACAGCTTACCCCATTAAAACAAGAGAAAATAGAAAATTAACAATTTAACAAACGTTAATCAACAGGTACAAGAATGTAAGCATAAAATAACCTAGAAAGTAACATACAATGAAAGACTTGACATATGTAATTCAGGAAGGTTATTTCCAACATCAACATAAAACATTTAATAATTATAATTTTTATTATTGTATAAAAGCAATCATTTTCATTTTTCTCCATAGAGTAATCATTAACATCATCAATATAGCAATATACTGTTTGTTTACTATTTTTCATGTTCATAAGTCAATCCATGTCATGTTTCTTTCATTATTGACAGGTTTTGTTACAGAAATAATTAAAACATTTTGTCTGTTCATTCTTACATCTTAAGAGTTGTTTTTGTTGAACATATGTTTCAGAGCTTCTTAGCCCCATCATCAGTGATTAATTATTAAACAAACCTCTTAATGTTACTTCCTATTGTATTTTAAAATTTGTTAAAGAAAATTAAGATAAAAATAAAATTAATATTTTACTAAAATATACCATAATTAATACTTTTAGGAACTAACACTTTGAGGTCTTTTTTAATAATCTGAAGAATTAGAAAAATTAACTCCTCACCTCATAATCTGAAACATGTTTGAAGAATTCTACAAATTATGAGGTGAGGTGTTAATTTTTCCAATTCGTAAGATTATTAAAATAAATCACTTTTAAAAATCTTCAACAATTAAATTGAAACATATTAATTTTTACCTTTAAGGATAGATGACAAGTAGTATATAGCAGGGTAAAAATGAAACTGTAAATAAGAATTCAGTTGAACTTTTATAGGAATAAATCACTATGAGGTTTAATTTAAGATAAAATCTAATGTTTTCTACCTATCCTCATATTAATCTTCTAAGTAGATCACGATTTCAAGACCATAGTGGTCCCATCTTCAGTACCATCTTGACGACTTATGTTATGTCGATCGGAAGAACCACTTCTTCTTTGCTCTGTTGGTGGACCGATGAACCTCTGAATCAGGTCAGGATACGTGGGAATTTCGAAGTTCATAAGTTTTTCTTTGTTTTTCTGAATGTAAACAAAAGGAACTCACAGTTTCGGAAAAAATCCACATTCAGGAAAACAAAGAAAAACTTATGAACTTTGAAATTCCTGCGTATCCTGACTTGATCCAGAGGTTCATTGGTCCACCAACAGAGGGAAGAACAAGTGGTTCTTCCGATCGAGTCGTCAAGATGGTACTGAAGATGGAAACGCTATGGTCTTGAAATCGTGATCTACTTAGAAGATTTATATGAGGAGAGGTAGGAAACATTCGATTTTATCTTATGAATTCAGTTACTATCAATCTTAAAAACATATCCCATTTCAAATAAAAATAAACTATCAGATACAAAGAAAAATTACCTTTAATGGTGAAATTAAATGTTTCTTACCTCTTACCTCGATTTATATCTTCTAAGTAGATTGCGATTTCGAGACCATAACGGTCTCATCTTCAATACACCCTTTGAAAACAAGGGTGGAAGAACATCTTAGAAACATCAAAAATGGAGAAGTGGTAAAGTCAGCAGTAGCTGCTCATGCTTGGTCCAAAAAACATTTAATTGAATCAAAAGCCAGTCTAATTAAACAAATAGACAAACATAAGAAACTCAGGTTTGGGAAAAGATCCACATTCAGAAAAACAAAGGAAAACTTATGAAGTTTTAAATTCCCGAAAATTTTGACCTGATCCAGAGGTTCATCGGTCCACCAACAGAGGGAAGAAAAAGAGTTTCTTCCGATCGACATAACATCAGTCGCAAAAAGAAGTACTGAAGATGAGACAGTTATGGTCTTGAAATCGCAATCTACTTAGAAGATTTATATGAGGAGAGGTAAGAAACATTTAACCATATTTGAAGAGAAAAATTATACGCTCAGACCGGGACTTTTTCTCTTCAAATATGATTTATCCATCATTGAGATGTATGAAATTAATAATAAAAAAAAGAAACATTTAATTTCACCATAAATTAAACCTCATAGTGATTAATACCTATAAAAGTTAAATATTACCTTTTACCCAGATGTAAACACGATAAATATGGAGGCTTGTTTCATTTATATTTTGCATTAATCTGAAATTAAAAAAAAAATATTGAGAAAAATTATATTGAGAGATTTTTTTTATCTGTATGGAACTAAGTTTATATACTGGACAAGCTTCCCTCTTATAGGCTCCGAATTACATCTGAAACTTGTACAAGGATGTGAACTATACAAAAAGTAAATATTTTTCCACATGTTTTTTTTTTTTTAATTTAACACTTCTCACTGAAGGATAAATTAATAATAATAAAAACATCAATAGAAGCCCTACTGGCTTTATAAAGTAGTGTTAAATTCCCAATTAATGTCTTCTTAACTAAGAGGCCGCCATATGCAAAGATAGAAGCAATGGTTTCAAAACATTTGGCGCGAGGGAATTACAATGTATAAGGAGAAAAGTTTGCATCTAGATCGCAACTCGCCTCGGTAGCTCAGTTGGTAGAGCATTCGGCCCAGAAAGCCAAAGATCCCGGGTTCGAGTCTTGGTCTAGGCGAAAAAATTGTTCTCTTCAAATATAATTTTTCCACATACTGTCTTATGAAAATGAAAGATAGATTTCAAATTTACAATACTTGAAAAATAGAACATTAGATCAAATACTACAGTTAAGTTTTTTTATATAATAGCAACAATTAGGCAGCACAGTATTATCCTAACATCATCTACTCTCATTTGTAGTAAATTTAGAGATATGTCGCTACAAGTGTAGAGTACTCACTCACATTTACACATTAGGGCTGCCAGACATCCTCACTCTTTAGGCTTGAAACAAAAAGACATCAATTTGAATGAAACTTTGCCAGATAACATTTCTACTTGTTATTTAAACTCATATACATTTATATATTAAATTTGGGAATTTTTAACATTATGAGGTTCAATTCATAAGAATTAAATGAATCGTGATTTCTTCTTACCTCATACTTCTATGTTTTTTTAAACACAGCACTGCAGTATCAGCGATCATTGTCACCACCTCAGCTGTTTTCACGACTCTCATTTTATTATTAGATTTAAAATAAAAACTTTAGAAGATTAGATAATAGTTTAGGTCTATATTATATTTATATCACATAAATAGATGAAAATGGAATATTACTTCTTTCAATTCTGAAAATTATAAGTTGCAATTGTTTTGCTTGTAGAATTTCAACAATGCTTTTTACGTAAATTAATGAATAATTTTTAACATCTTACCTCATATTTTATGTTTCTTCAAACACGGGAACTAGTTTTCAAGAGAAGGATCTCTCTCATTTTCAACCGACATTATGACTACCGGATTTTCGTTGGAATCTCCATCAATAACGTTGCCATCTGGTGTTGATTTGATGAACTTTGAGACGTTCATCACGAATCTCGAAATTCATGGATCTAAATTTGTTCTTCTGAATATATAAATAAATAAATAAAATAAAATAGCTTTATTTTACCTGGCAGAGTTAAGGCCTTAAGGCCTTGTCTGCCACTCAACCAGGTTTTTTTTAAAAAATACAAAATACAAAAAAGTCTTACAACTACATAAACAATTACATATTATAAAAACAATACAATACAATCAATATTTATAATCTATTTTGATTTACTCTAAATTTAACAAATTAAATATATAATATGTACAAGGTATAAAAAAACGAGAAAAAAATTATTAATGACATAGTATAAATTTAAATAAATAAAGAGAAATTAATTATTAGACAACAGGTAACTGTATAAGCGTGACTTAAAGGTGCCAAGTGTGCAGCAACCCCTGATATCTTGAAGGAAATTCCAGTAGCGGGCAGAGGCTACTGTGAAGGAAGTAGAATAAGAGGAAGTGCTATGAAGAGGAATTGTTAGCAGACTGTTATCTTGTGACCTAATGTCAATATTGTGGTAAGAGGATAACTTCTCAAATCTGGATGCTAGGTAAGTAGGGATGTAGGAATTCAGAAGCTTGAAAAGTAGTGAAAGAGAATGCAATTTACGTCTGTCAGTAAGACGGAGCCAAGAGAGGTTATTAAAGTGTTCGGAAATATGGTCATAATGGCAGATATTGAAAATGAATCGAACGCAAGCTTTATGAACACGCTGCAGTCACTGCAACAAGTCATAGTTTAGATCAATATATATAATGTCATAATAATCAAAATGTGGCAACAAAAGATTCTGCACAAGGATTTGTTTTAATGAAACTGGGAGAAAATTTTTTAAACATCTAAGATAATGTAAGATGGATATAAATCTTCTCCCAAATTGTCAATTCTAAAGGTTTTTTCCAAATGTTTTAAAAGTTGGGCTTCTTTTTCAATTTTATGATTCTCCAATAAACTATGTGCTGCAATAGCTGATTTTTCAATTTCACCATTTTTAATATTTCTGAAGTGTTCCTTAGTGCGAGTGTCCAAATTCCTTTTTGTTTTTCCTACGTATACTTTATTGCAGTCATTACAATTAATTTGATAAATTCCAGATTTTTTGCTATCTCCGGTGTTCAATTTCTTATTAGTTATTAATAGATTACCAAGGCTAAATTTATTTATCAGTGCCAATGACACTCGCACTAAGGAACACTTTAGAAATATTAAAAATGGTGAAATTGAAAAATCAGCTATTGCAGCACATAGTTTATTGGAGAATCATAAAATTGAAAAAGAAGCCCTACTTTTAAAACATTTGGAAAAACCTTTAGAATTGACAATTTGGGAGAAGATACATATTCAGAAGAACAAATTTAGATCCATGAATTTCGAGATTCCTGATGAACATGACCTCATCTCAAAGTTCATCAAATCAACACCAGATGGCAACGTCATTGATGGAGATTCCAACAAAAATCCGGTAGTCATAATGTCTGTTGAAAATGAGAGAGATCCTTCTCTCGAAAACTAGTTCCCATGTTTGAAGAAACATAAAATATGAGGTAAGATGTTAAAAATGACTCATTAATTTATGAATTATGAACCTCATAATGTTATTTCCCATACTTTTTACCTCTGGATCATTCAACTATTTTCTCCTTAGCTAGGATACAACATTCCACATATTTCTCTGCAATTCAAGTAAGTGTATTACAAAATAAAATTTAAACTACTAAACTATATGCTTACCAAACCTAATCTACTGCCAACTTAATTTCCTCATTAACTTGTTTTATGTCAAGATTATTTAAATTAAACCTCATAGTGATTTCTTCCTATAAAAGCTCAATATTGTTTTACGTCATTTGCTGCTTTCCATGGACAGATTTCCTGACATTAAAAGAAAAAGCATAGTTATTAGTTTTTATTTCATATATTTAAAGATATGTTAGGTGAGGAGGAAAAAGATGGAAATCAGATTTGTTCAAAGATTCTGGTTTCTTATACATAAACTTTTCACACAACCATGTCCCTGATGCAAGATGACATCTGGCAGCCCTGTTCATACAACAAAACTGTCATCAATCATTACAGTGTAAAGTATACAAATATTTTTCAATCTTTTGCACAAATATTTATATTTTTAAAATCTAGCATATCAGCCATATTGTTCTCCAGTCGTAGCCAGTGGTATACTACGAAAATATAAGACTTAAGTATAGATGTTCATTCAGTGATAAAAACAAAAGGAAAAAATACAAAAAATTGGAAATAAAACTATAACTTGAAGTTTAGGATATATATTAATATATAGAACATTAACTTTCAGAACAATCATGACATTTTTTTTTTCATTGTCCATGTCAAATGTTTCTAATCATTTCCTTCTTCAGAATTAGTCTGGGATAGGTGTTTGTTTTATATATATATATATATATATATATATACTAGCTGGCCCAGCAAACGTCGTATTGCCTTTAAATATGTTTATGTTAATTTTTCCGATGTTTTAATAGTTATCTGCTATTCGGGGCGGAAACAAATCCAACAAATCAAAGATCATAAAAATCAATCCAGCCATTCTTGAGTTATAAATAGTGTAACTAATCCGACTTTGTTATATATATATATATATATATATATATATATAGAAGTCCTGGCCATGCGTTGCTGTGGCTAAGGTATACGTTAAATTATGTTGTAGTAAACTAAGTGAGAAATCTAAATCAGACAGTTTTTGTTTTACACAGTTTTTTTAGTTCTGGTACGTTAACTACACCCAGTATAAATATGGGTGGTGGTTTATGTGGAAGTGGTTTTGTTGATTGAGATGAATTTATGTTGTCTGCATTCTCAGTATCATCCATAAGTGTATCATAAGGATTATATACATTTATTGATGGAATATTTTGAGGAGGCTTGCTGATTTCATTATACTTTTGTTTTTTTCTACAAACTTGTTGCCAGTTTGGATTATCATCATCATCATCAATAAGTCTCTGTATAGTAATATCATCTTGTGATATATTTTAGTCATCTTGTTTTTCATTTAATTGAGGCATGGAAATTGTTTCTGTAATATTAGGCGTATCATTATAACTAACAGACTTACTTACAGTTCTGTTATTCCGTTCCTTAGGACCTTCATATGTCTTTAAATTGACATTCTTCTTAAATGTAAGACGTATGTCACATAGGCCTTTACCAATTTGTGGAAATTCACTTGATATCTTATCATTCATGGTCTCTAGAACTAATTCGCCATATCGTTCAATGTCCCTTCTCGGTACAGTTAAATTTAAATTAAGTTGCTGTCTTTCAGCCAGATTACTTAAAACTAATACTTACACACGAAATTAATATTATTATCAATATATTGAAAATAAAAATAAACACTGAACACATTTAAATTATGAAATAATCAATATTTGTAATTCAATTGAAATTTGCAGTTGCAACAAAAATCATAGCCACCTGGTTAAAATAATAAACCAATTACCTTACACCATCATCTGTTAGAATCGTATGGAACTCGCAGATATTTTATAACTCTTTGTTAAATAATAAACAAATAATTTGCAATAAAAAATAATAGATAGATCATCGGCTGATTAATGTCTTTGACATCGTCCGATTCCTAATAGCCAATTTTGTCGGTCCATCCAATCTCCTGGTTGTAGATGTTTCTCCTTCATATATAAACATATTCCCTGACTCCAGGAGGTTTTAGGTCTTCCTCTGCTTCGTCTTCCCTCAGGTTTCCATTCCAAAACAGATTTTGGTAGTCGATCCTCTTCCATTCGCTGGACATGTCCGTACCATCTTAATTGCTGAGTTTTAATATAATCTAAAATAGTGTCTTCAATCTTCATTTTCTCCCTTATAACTGAGTTCCTAATTTTTTCTCTTCTTGAAATTCTTGCAGCCCTTCGTATAAAATCCATTTCCGTTGCCAAAAGGTACTTATTTGTTTTTGTTGTTAATGGCCAAAGTTCTGTTCCATAAGTAATGATACTTTTAACAGTTGTATGATATATATTCATTTAATTTTCATATTTTTATCCCACAATATTCCATTGAGGCAAGCAATTGCAAATTTTCATTTCTATTTCCTCTTCATAACTCCCATTTTTATTTATTTTAATTCCTAAATATGTGATCTCACTATAAGATTTTATTTTTTTCTCCAGTCTCCAAAATTAAATTTTGTTCTGGTTCACCAATTGATAAATATTTTGTTTTTTTCATGTTTAAATTTAAATCCCATTTTTCATATTCTTCTAATAATTTTCTAGTCATATATTCTAAATCTTCATAATCTTGTGCAATTAACAAAATGTAAGTTGTATAAAGTTTTGTTGTTTGAAATAGGAATTCCCATGCTTGAACATTTTCTCCTCCAATTCTTAAAAAATAATGCGACTATAAATTTAGTTATAAACAACCGTAGCTCTTAAGTTGGATCAAACAGCACACAGCATGCAAAATTTTATTAAAATCGGTTCAGTAGTTTAGGATTCCATCGCGGACAAACAACGTGACACGTAATTTTTATATATTAAGATATATATATATAATTACAGTATAGTTGATTAAAGTAATATGCTACAGGCTAAAAGGTTGTGTACGTAATTCTTGGTGGTATCAGGATTTTTAAACTTCTAGCATTATCATGGCTCTGGGGCCAATTCAGTCTGTAACAGAAATGAGACCACACAAATTGTGGGAATAAAGTCACCTGTTATACAGGGCTCACAACCCAACTAATATATCATGCCAATTGTCTAGAAAAGTGAGAGCCTTAACTTCCTACTATCCTACAAGCCTCTAAGGGCTGTAATGGAATAATCATACCTATAAATGTATATACAGTAAAACTTGTTCAAAGTAGAATCGCATGAGACAACTTTTTTTTTTCCACATTAGACAATATTCCGCATTATAAAAAATAAAAAAATATTAACTAATGATAGAGTATAGAGCACAGTATGTGTCTTTTTATGTACCTCGGATTAATTGTAGTTCCGTTGCCGTTGGAAAGAGAAGTATGGTATGTAAGAGCGATTTCGACGGTAACGCGCGAATAAAGTCTCGTTTCGTCAGCGTTAAAATGTCTCTGAGGCGCGTATCCTGAAATTAAAGTATGCAGTTTCGGTTTCTACTCACTAACTATATTTTCGTCCGCAATCTTTGATTCCCCGCAAACTTCATTCCACACTACATTGTGTCGTCTTTTACAACAGTCCAAAACCAACACGAACATGCCTTGAAATCGTTATTACCTAGGGATATAGCAACTAGTAGAGCTTGACTTTGGAGCATCGGTCCGGAAACTTCGAGATTTTTTGATCAGAGACTTGTAAAACCTCGTTCATTTTTTCTTCTTCCGTTTTTTTTTTTTTTGCTCTTCATTTGACCATTTCCTTGCATCCATTCATTCGTATTTTTTTTTCTCTGTGTTTTACAATCTCAAAAACTTGGGTTTTTCCACATTTATAGTTGGTCATTATTTCGCGTACTCAGGACTTCGTTTTTCTTCATATTCAATCAGTTTTACTTTTTCGTTTAATAACAATGATGCATTCGATTTATCCTTCTTTGTTAGGTAAATTCAGAACGCTACCTGCGAAAGATACATACACAATTTGTCTCAGATCTTAAACTAATTTAAAAGTTTACAGTGCACTGGTTATTTGTAAGACAGATGTCACACGCCAAATATTTGTTAAACGAACCTGTATTTCGCAAAATGGGCATGTAGTGAGGCCGAAAGAAAATTTCAGATAAAGGTAGAAACGCTACTTCACCAGGCGCGGGCGGCAGGAATCATCACTTAATGCCAATTCTCCTAATGGGAATTCAATGAAGTGGAAACTAATTTATTTATTTCTCTCACTCTCCGCCTTATAAACATTTATTTCAAGAATTGTGTGTAGAAATATCCTTCCGTTTCTGCGTTGGACAGATTCTGTTTTATAGAAAAATAAATCCACGTAAAATTACCATTATTTTGCCGGGACCGATATATTTGTTCACATTGGACAGATTTTCGCATTATTCACGTTCCGGATTAAACAAGTTTTACTGTATAAGAAGAACAGTTAAGTCTTGTAAACTGTAATGGGCAGGAGATGTGATGGGGAAAGAAATATGTGCACGGAAACTTCTTGCAGAAAAACCAGTGGGAAAATATCTACAAGATAGATCAAGAATGAGGTGGGAGAATAATATTAACCTTGATTTGAGGAAGGTAAATTACAGAGTGAATGATTGGAAAGTATTAGCTTAGGATTGGGATGTATTAAGAACTTATATCTACTTGTCCATGAATGTCCAAAATGAGTTACTGTTTTAACTACATAATTGTTTGCTCTCATGTGCCATTTATTTAATTGATCATTGCCCAGTAAGAGTTTTTGGATGCTGGTTCCAGACCTGGAGAATTGTGGATTTATAAAAATTTTGGAAGTATTTCTTAAATCTGCAGTGTCGACAAGGCCGAGAACCAGAACTTACATTGGTCAGCAAACAAGAATGATTGGGCCAATCAGATAAGATTACTTGAGGCAACAAACAGATTTATTAACACTGATCTCAGACCAGCTCTGAAGAAGGTATTGACACTCTTGGAAGTGGCAGCACATGGACAACAGAAAAAAAAACTCTAATGAAGACAAGGATCATAGAAATATATAAAATTTCATTATCACAATATCATTAAGTGTAATTAAAACATTTTGTCTGTTCATTTTTACCTTTTATAGTTGTTTTTCTCAAACATATGTTTCAAGGCCGTGGTGGACTAGTGGTTATGCTCCTTGCCTCTGGTCCCGAGGATCACGGATTCAAACCCGGCTGGGGTCGATGGATTTTTTAGGATGGAAAAATCTAAGGAGCAAGTCCTCTGGGAGGAACTTTAAGTCGTGGGTCCCGAGTCTGAAGATTTTCAGGCTCATAAAAGATCCTTAAGCCTGAATGAAAGGCCTCTAAGCAAAATTTACCGAATTTTCTCATTCTAATACTACCTTGGTTTGCTAGATGTCAGTATGAGGCAGAACGCTGACCACGGACCACTCAAATTACATCTATACGAAAACAAGTGTAACTAAATTAGTATGGTTCAAATTCTTCCCTATAGGGGGAGAGCGCCTAAATCTCTGTTAAGGGAAACATGGGCTTACAAGATACAAGAAGATGTTTCAAGGCTTCTTAGCCCCATAGTCAGCAATTACAGACTGAATTTTCTCATGTTATCGGCCCTGATTCTTGATTCTTGGTCCATACATTCATGAACTCACCATGTGGGAAAAAAATCTATATACAGAAAAATAAGGAAAGAATTATGAACTTTGAAATTCCCGCAGAAAGGAACCTTATTAGTAAATTCATTGGACCAGAGGCAGTGAGAGCAGGAATCAAGAATCAGGGCCAACAACATAAGAAAATTCAGTCTGTAATCTCTGACAATGGGGCTAAGAAGCCCTAAAACATATGTTCGACAAAAAACAACCATAAGAGATAAGAATGAACAGACAAAATGTTTTAATTATTAAACAAACCTCTTAATGTTACTTCCTATTGTATTTTAAATTAAAAATCATTAAGTTATTCCAGTTATTTATAGTTGCTTTAATTCTCAATGAAGATCTTGCAACTTATAACTACTATAGTCTGACCACTGACAAAATGTAGTTCTAACTCCTCATGTGCTAGTTTCCCCTCCAACAACTAGTAACCACAGCAAACACATGGTCACCACTTGAGTTTGTACTGAGTACAGCTGTACCAAGTGTAAGTGTATGTCACATATATAGTACGATTTAGAATAATATAATAATAATATCATCATCATCCGGTATCATGGCAGCGCCGCCGTCTTCCGGAATCCAAATGCCATTCCTCTCTGTCCATCCATTGATATTCCTCCAATGCTCTGATATTCATAGCTGCTTGTACTCCTTCTATCCAAGTTTTCTTCGGTCTTGCCCTCTTCCTCCTTTCTATTGGGATCCATTCCATAACAATTTTAGGCAATTTAGTAGTAGTAGTAGTAGTAGTAGTATTCAAATGTTGTGAAGCTCTTGATTTGTCATCATTCGCTTGCAGGCTTCCCAATAATATTCAGCAATTTGGAATGGTGTTCCAACTATTTTCTGAAGATCAGTGCAGAACATCAAGTGATCCTTGTTCATTATCGTATTTGTGTCCTTGCATACTATGCAGTGTGGAGAGTCTAGTAGCTTAATTCTATTTAGATGTGCTACCAAGTAATCATGACCAGTTCAAGACGAAATGATGCAACTGCAATTGATCGGGGGCTGTTTGGTATTGTATCTGGTTTTAGTAATGTCTTCCATATCTTGGTTTCACATTGGATTTTGTTTTGTTCGGCTATATGGGATTTTATTTTCATTTTGGTGTAGAGTTGTACTGATTTGTAAGATAGGTAATTGATCTTACTCTGTTGGATGAGTGTACCTTTTTTTGCAAGCATATCAGCCTTCTCATTACCTTCCATGCCACAATGTGCTGGAATCCATTGTAGAACAACATTTCTGTTTAGATTTTTCAACATCCTGATGCAATTTTTGGCTTCTATTATTCTATGGTCTTGGATGGTCTGGTTGTGTGTTAGTGCCATTATGGCTGAGCTAGAGTGAGAAAGTATTACAGCATTTTGGAAGGAATTGATATGAAGAAGTGGAACCCCTCAGGGGTCCCCATCTAGGGGACATGTGGATGGCAACCACAAGGTGCCCAAGCTGAACAAAATTATTACTTCCACTTATTTGTGTTTTGCTCCTTCTTTCGCTTCTTACATCTAAATTGGTATTTATTCCTTTCCATGTACCAATTTCCTCTTTCAACTTTCCTATCCAGTCTCCCTTGACTGAACTCTTGTTTTCTTCAAACCCGATGGTATTAGAGTATTCGAGGCCTAGGGGATCTCTTCATTTCTTTTCTCCTAAACATTTCTAAAAAAAAAAAGAGTGTAATGTAGTTCGCCTCCGCTGGTAATACTAGCAGGTGCACTCTGGGTCATGCAAAATGAACTACAAAAGATGTTCAATATACTTCCCAAAGCAAAAGACTCCCTTTTAGGCAATCTTTGTGCTGGCATTCTTTTGACATGGTCATACCACTGTAATCTTTTCTTTTCTACAATGTCTATGATGTCCGGCTCCTCTTGTACCCCCATAATTTCCCTTATTTCTTTATTTCGTATTCTAACCATTCTAGATTTTCCAGCTGATCATCTTAAAACATCCATTTCTGTACTTAAAATTCTTTTCATTTCCCTTGCAGGAATTTGCCAGACTTCAGCACCATATGTTAAAATGCTCTGAATATATTAATAATAACAACAACAACAACAATAATAATAATAATAATAATAATAATAATAATAATAATAATAATAATAATAATAATAATAATAATAATTGAGGAGAAGGAATTAAAGTGGTTAGGACATGTTTTAAGAATGGAAGATAAGCGATGCCGAAGCAGCTATATGAATGGCATCCGAACAGAAAGAAGAAAAGAGGGAGACCAAAGTTAACATGGAAGGAAAACATGAAGGCAGTAATGCAAGCAAGAGGGCTAAGCATCGAAGATGCCCAAGATCGTAGGCTTTGGAGGTTTGGCACGGGAAGACGGCAGCAGCTGTAAAAACCCAAAGATAGGTAGAATAATAATAATATTGTTACAGTGTATTCTTGCAGTTATGATAGCATGTCTTCTTCATCTAGGTATGATAGGCCACTTAGAGGCTAAATCCACAAAATCTTCTACAACGTGATCAGTTTATTAAAAGAAGGCAATTATTGTGACTGGGAATGTACGGTAGATGTGGAAGTGAACAACGTCATTATCTAACTACTAGCTTTATAAAGTAGTGTTTAATTCCCGATAAATGTCTTCTTAGCCGCCATTTGCAAAGATAGAAGCAAAGGCTTCACAGCATTTACTTACTTACTTACTCACTGGCACTATCGAACCCGTAGGTTCATGGCAGCACGGACATAAGCTCTCCATACATCCCTATCCTGAGCTAATGCTTTCCAATCATTCCCTGTATAATCTACTTCCCTCAAATCATAGTTAATGTTGTTCTCCCACCTCATTCTTGGTCTACCAACTGGGCGTTTTCCCTCTGGCTTTCCTACAAGAAGTTTCCATGCACGTCTTTCATTCCCCATACGCGCAACATGTCCTGCCCATCGCAGACTTAACTGTTCTTATTATATCTGGCTTCCTATAAAGACCATGTAGTTCATTGTTATGTAGTCTTCTCCATTCACCTGTCTGTTCATCTCTCTTTGGTCCAAAAATTTTCCTAAGAACTTTATTCTCAAATACTTGTAATCTCCCTTCCTCCCTTAAAGTATTTGGTGCTGGGAATTATAATGTACATAAGAGAAAAATTTCCATCTAGATCGGAACTCGCCCCGATAGCTCAGATGGTAGAGCATTGGCCTAGAAAGCCAAAGGTCCCATGTTTGAGTCTCGGTCTGGGCAAAAATTTTTCTCTTCAAATATAATGTCATTATCTCCTTATCCAATGACAACGAAGATAGTAACGGATCTAGTTCTCCGACGAGAGTTCAGAGAATGACTCTGAATGGTGATTGATGGAGGGGAATGCATAGAGAAGAAGGGACAGCCATAACTGTTTTTTGTTTATGCAGTCCAGCTACAGTAATACTACCTATAGGAAGGAACTCTGGATTTTAACCCATTATTGCCCAAATTATTTAATTTTTTTAAACAATGCCCCAGGGCCAAACTGTTTATTGATTAACACTTCTTGTAATTTAATACCAATCTCAACAAATGCTGTTGCAAAATTGAATACCTAGACTTGTTAGAAGAGGAGAAAGGGTAAAACAAGTTAAATTTATTCTGATTTAGGCTTTCATGGCCAGAGTTGTATCATGATCTTGAAGAAGATATCTGGGCTGTTGGCCTTGGTCTTGAGGCCTGAAGTTCCCCGACATTTTGCCATAGACTGCTTCCAGCATCCTCAAGGGTTGTCTTGAGACTCAAAATGGGGTTGCCGGATGCCATCTCTGGCAAAAGTCGGGAACTACAAGCCTCAAGACCACTACCAACAGCCCAGAAATCTTCAAGAATATCATATAAAATTTATCCATTTCATTTCCTGATCATGAACAGACTTGAACCCTGTTTTTTTGTCTCTTGTATGCCTAATGTGCATTCTGCTGGACACGAATGGATTAAATATTTATAATTCATTTACATACAAATCAAATGATGAAGAATAATTGAGACAGCCATGGAAAGTTGGTTGGACAATTTTTTGTAGACTGTAAACAGTCCTTTCATGACCACAACAAGAAAGGAAGATGATCAGGGCTCAAATTGTATTTTTTAAAGTGCTAATATCATCTTATTCTATTGTATTCTATTTCATCCTGTACTCTTTACAGATTCAAGATTTATTTGTACAGTGATCATATAACTGATCATTAGGGCAAGGATTTTAATGCAGTAAAAGTTAAGATTGTAATATAGTATAATGAGAAGTAAGACATCTGACTGTCTTTTGTCTTGGTTTCACATACAAAGAGCTGATTAATGTATACTGATAAGTTAGTCTTCTGACTGTCTTTTGTCTTGATTTCACATATAAACAGTTGAATAATGTAATGATAAGTTAGACTTCTGACTGTCTTTTGTCTTGATTTTACATACAAACAGTTGAATAATGTAATGATAAGTTAGACTTCTGACTGTCTTTTGTCTTGATTTTACATACAAACAGTTGAATAATGTAATGATAAGTTAGACTTCTGACTGTCTTTTGTCTTGATTTAACATACAAACAGTTGAATAATGTAATCATAAGTTAGACTTCTGACTGTCTTTTGCCTTGATTTTACATACAAACAGTTGAATAATGTAATGATAAGTTAAGACTTCTGACTGTCTTTTGTCTTGATTTCACATACGAACAGTTGAATAATGTAATGATAAGTTAGACTTCTGACTGTCTTTTGTCTTGATTTAACATACAAACAGTTGAATAATGTAATGACAAGTTAGACTTCTGACTGTATTTTGTCTTGGCATCACAAACAGTGAAATAATTTAATGATAAGTTAGACTTCAGACTATATTTTGTCTTGATTTCATACAGAAACAATTGAATAATGTATAATATCTTGTTGCAATCTTAACTTTTAGTGCATTAAAATCTTTGCCATACTGATTAACAATGATAATAAACTATCTGTTGAACATAACATCAATAAATATGATAATTATGAATACTTAGGCCTACAAATAAAGGGAAGATTGATGAAGAATATGGGTACAATCTACACAATAATCAGCTTAAATTATGTTAACGACTATTGGGCTGAAGTTGGAACGGGTCAACAGACCTAATCCATGAATGCAGATGATGATGATGACTATTAAAATAAACAGTAAGAAATTTGAAGTTCAAATTGGTACCTCAGTTCAATACAAAAATAAGTGTGGTAGCAAAATATTAACAGTTGCTTTTTTGAATTCCTCTCCAGTGATTATGAAACAAAATATTTGTATTTGCTACTCTAGAAACTCTAAACACAAAATGTCCACCATAACAATGGCTAAGATATTATAAGATATTTTTCTTTTAACAGATGGAGTAGGAGTAGGAATTTCTTTTCTCAGAATTATTTAGTCATAAATGAGTTCTTTTTAAGAACAAAACCTGAAACACTCTATAAAACTGCCACTAGTATCTAAAAAATACTAATGTTTTAAGAATTAAATTAGTATTTTTAACAACTCATCTCATATCCTTTATTCTTCTATACTGCAGTTTCAGAGCTATATCTCCATCATCAGTAGCCTCTTGTTGACCGGTGTTATGTTGTTTCTTGGTGGTTTTCTTCTTCCTTCTATTGGTGGACCGATGAACCTTTGGATCAAATAAAAATTTGTGGGAATTTCAAAATTCATGAGTTTTTCTTTCTTGTTTTTTTTTTTTTTGGATGCGGATTTTTTTGCAAACCGTGAGTTCTTTCTGTTTATCTGTATGTTTGATTAGGCTAACTTCTGTATCAATTAAATGTTTTTCAGACCAAGTATGGCTGCTACTGCTAACTTATCCACTTCACCATTTTTGACATTTCTAATAACTTTGGAATTCCCGCAAATTTTTATTTGATCCAGAGGTTCATTGGTCCACCAATAGAAGGAAGAAGAAAAGTGCCAAGAAACGACATAACACCGGTCGACAAAAGACTACTGATGATGGAGGTATAGCTCTGAAACTGCAATCTAGAAGATTAAATGATATGATGTGAGGTATTAAAAATATTAATTTAATTCTTAAATTAAACCTCAAGGTGATTTTTTCCTGTGAAAGTTAAAGTAATGTTTTAATTATTTTCCTATTGAATTGAAGTATCAAAATGTATAATTAATAGTTTCAAGGTGTTTCTGTGAGGGCGGGACTAGACCCCATTGTTTCAAAATGTCCTGAAATTAGTTCTGGATGCTGTTCTTAAGCTAATCCAACATATGAGGGTTATTTTATATACTTTGCCTTTAAGATTTACCCATAAATTTAAGTCACAAGGAATTAAATATGGGGATCTAGGTGGCAGGAGAAGGTCCACAAATTATGACAAGATGTTCAAAAACCACTCTGATATTATCTTATCTTTTTTTCTGTTAACACAGTGTTTTTGCTTCTTGGTTTTATAAAAAAAATGTACCTAATTCACCAATTAAAAATTAAAAGAGTCAACATGTTTTAACATGTACAACAAGAAATGAAAAAAATAGGTAATCTGAACATCAATGATACAAACATAGAAGTAAAATCATATAAATATCTTGGTTCAACTGTAAATGGAAAAAACTATATAGAGGAAGAAATTGGTGAAAGAATTTCTTTGGGTAATAAAGCTTACTATGCAAATACAATACTATTCAAATGTAAACTTGTCTCCAGATTAACTAAAGTTAAACTGTATAATACAGTAATAAGACTGATTGTAACTTATGGCTGTGAAGGAGTCTGATAAACAAAAACTATTAATCTTTGAAAGGAAGATCTTATGGAGAATTTTTGGACCAATTAGAGAAAGTGATGGCATATGGCGTATACGAATGAACTCTGAATTAAATAATCTAATACAAAATAAAAATATAATAAATCACATTAAAGCTCAAAGACTGCACTGGTTTGGACATATAAATAGAATGTAGGAAGACAAGCTTGTAAGAAGAATATACAAATGGAAACCAATATGCACCAGAACAGCTGGACGCCCAAAAAACAGATGGCAGGATGATGTTATAAAAGATATATTAGAAATGAAAATTGGAAATTGGCCAGTTCTGTATCCAGAATAGATCCAAGTGGAGGAAAATTGTTGAGGAGGCCAAAACTTCAATGAGATTGTAGTCGCCTACTAAAGAAGAAGAAGAACATGTTTCAACAGCGAAGCAAATCTAGTCTTGAAAATGACAGCTTTGCTGTTGAAACATGTTGACTCTTTTAATTTTTAATTGGTGAAATGAGTACATTGACTATATATTTTATGATTTTATCACCAAGAAGATCATTAGTTTATTAAATATCTTGGTTTTATGTCTAATACTTAATGAACTGCACAATATTTTGCCACTATTCTATGAATTTGTACTTTTATCAAGAGATGGTGAATCTGGAGATTGTATACAAAATGTTCTTTGATAGATGTGCCACGAAGATTGCTTAAAATATGTTGTGCAGATGAATATGCATTGTGGGTACGATATTTCATAATTGGGGGATTCTTTACAACATGTGACGTGAAAAATTTTTCTAAGTTCCAATTATGGATGCACCAACAAACGCAAAGCAGTTTACACTATGTAATCATGAGATGCAGCCAACATATACATATTTCTTCTTCTTCTTCTTCTTCCTTCCAAGTATTAGGATAAGGCATGTTACGATCCTATAGAAAATTTTCCCTCCAGCGTTTCATAGGACGGCCCAGTGATCTTCGTCCTCTTGGTATATAATTATAAACAGCTTTGGAATCCAATTTGAACTCATTCTTTCTAGATGGTGTTTCCAATTTAGTTGGTACTGTTTTATATATTCCAAATTGGCGTAGTCTTCAATTCTTTTAAGATATCGGTGTTCCTTTTCCGATCCCATCTGGTGTAACCCGCAAAAGTTAACCTAATTCAATTTAAGTATTCTAACCTGTGAAATACCAACCTAAAAACTAACCTAATGCAATTTAAGCACTCTACCCTGTGAAAGACCAACCTAAAAACTAACCTAATGCAATTTAAGCACTCTACCCTGTGAAAGACCAACCTAAAAACTAACCTAATGCAATTTAAGCACTCTACCCTGTGAAAGACCAACCTAAAAACTAACCTAATGCAATTTAAGCACTCTACCCTGTGAAAGACCAACCTAAAAACTAACCTAATGCAATTTAAGCACTCTACCCTGTGAAAGACCAACCTAAAAACTAACCTAATGCAATTTAAGCACTCTACCCTGTGAAAGACCAACCTAAAAACTAACCTAATGCAATTTAAGCACTCTAACTTGTGGAAGAATGCAACACCCAAAAATAAATAGTAAGTTTTGAAATTCTGAAGTATGTATGTACAATAAGAATCAAATGAATCATGAATTCTTCTAACCTCATACTTCTATGTTTATTTAAACACAGCACTGCAGTATTAGAGAACAATCTTCCCCATTGTCAGCTGTTTTCACGACTGTCAATGTTTTCTTTTGCCAGTAATTATCTAATGTCAACTGTTTTCACAACTGTCAAAATTGACAGTCATAAAAACAGCTGACAATGGGCCAGTTTGGATAATTACTGGCAAAAGAAAAAATTGATAGACGTGAAAACAGCTGACGATGGGGAAGATTGTTCTCCGATACTGCGGTGCTGTGTTTAAAAAACCATAGAAGTATGAGGGAAGAAAAATTCACGATTCATTTGATTCTTATTAATAAAACCTCATAATGTTAAAATTCCCAAATTTATTATATATGTATACAGTTAATTAGTACATACTCTATGTTGGCTGCACTGGAACAATCTTTATTGTTGTATAGAATATTCATTAAAATCAAAATCAATATGGCTGCCATGTCTTCATGCCACATACATAGTTAAATATCATAGAAAAATATAGCCTACTGAAATAATCATTAGAAAAAAATCATTGCAAATGATGGGAAATAATTTGAAAAATGAAACCTTAAGAATACAATTTGACAGGAGTTTATGAAGGAATTAAAAAAATCACATCACATGTTATAAAGACGGGGCATGCCATAGCATAATGGTTAAGGCACTGCACTACAAGACGGAAAGTTCAGGGTTCGAGTCCCGGTGGGGTCAGGATTTTTAAACTGACCCAAACCTTCTGGCGGCACTATGGCCCTGGGGTGACTCAGCCTCTAACGAAAATGAGTACCAGGCACAAGGTGGCCGTCATGCAGGGCTGACAACCCAGCTGACATCAAGTGCTGATTGTCCAGAAAAAGTGGGAGCCCTAACCTCGTACTACGCCAAGGGCCTCCTGAGGCCTGTAGTGGGATCACTTTACCTTTATGTTATAAAGAATAGCCCATAATTGCACATCTGTATGATATAAAAGCAAACTCAGAACTGAAACAAAATGTATGTAAGTTTTGAGGTTGAGAGAGAAAGAGGAAAAGAGAGAGGGAGAGAAAAAAAGAGAGAGGGAGGAAGAAAGAAAGAGATGGGAAGATCACAGGATAGCAGTTGCTGCAGAAAAATTTAATACTCAATGGATAATAACAACTTCTTCATAATGATCTAATTTTTATTAGCTTTTGTCTCCCTTCACCGAAACACCTTGTAGTTATGAACTTAATATGAAAATTGAAATATACTTACAAGCAATTTGTAAGTAATATTTAACACAACTAAAGAGAAGAATTTGTGCCTGAAGCAGTTCAGGCAAAAAATTATGTCCTTACGTGTGTAAAACTTGTAGATAACTAATTTTAGTTTTATTTTATATTAGGACATAGTAAGAAATTCTTCGTATCCCACTGGTCATAGCTTCATCTATAAACTTTGTCTATAACACTGGTTGACAAGGTTTTCTTCACAAGAAATCTGATTAGTGAATCTAGTACATTTTTTCATGCTGAAATCAGAAATGTAGTCAGAATGTTTCCATCAGGCACAGTTTTTTTGTGACAGCTACTTTCTAAAATCTTATTTTAGCATTCTCTTTGACCTTTCATAGGAACCTTTACTTATATTTAGCGATTTTATTCAAGTTGTATTCAAGGAAATTATATATAATATAATGCTGAAGCATCAAAAGACAAGACTGCTCAGCTTCATTCATGTTTTGACTTGCTCATACCTGTTAATCTGGCATTGTGATGTGTCAGTCTCACTACGTTAAAAAAGAATGGCCTAAACGTTAATCTTTTATCCCTGGCCAGAAAAATGTGTCACATGTCCCTTTAGTGAATCCTGAAAAAATATATTTACTTCCATTGCATATTAAATTAGGAGTAATGAAAAATTTTGTCAAAGTTATGGATAAACTTTCTGAAGGAATTTTTATAGGGCCATATATATGGTCATTAATGACTGATGAACATTCTGAGGACTGTTAAATCCACTTGAAAAAGCAGCCTGGCAGTCTTTCAAAAAATATATGTTGCAATTTACTTGGAAACCATAAAGCACAAAACTACTGTGGGGCCTAGTGGCTGATCTTCTGGATTCTAATAAAACAACATGTACCAGTATTTAAAAATTCACTTCTTGGACTCTCACTTAGGGTCGAATGTTTGAACGCATTAGGCAGTAAAAGGCGTTCTCTGCTGATAAAGTTTTATTCAAACACATTTTTCTTACTCAGAAATCTATTCACGCGGTAATAATTGTAAAGCTACCTGACAAGGTACCTTAAGATCGTAGCTCAAGATATAAACTTATGTGAAAATCCCGAAGGGAACCGATGGTAACCGATGTAGTTTGAAACTTATCCAAGATGTCGGACCTTGAAGACTTCGATCATGTTTTCGGTATACGCGGAGAAGAGGAATTTGATAGAGTCTACCAAAGAATTCAACTGGAAGAACAGGAGAATCGGCGTAATATTGCGCGTCGCAGACGTGTTTGTATACGGTATTATTTGCGGGATGCAAGCATAAATGCATTCCTCTATAGCAGACGAAAATAACGGAAGTGGTTTTATCGCTGAGAATTCTGGGTAATTCGTTGCCAATATTACGAAAACGTCAATATTCATGCATGACCGGTTAAGGCGGCCGTTAATTCGATCTCAGCTCACCAGTGATTGGAAGTAATTTGAGTAGAGAGTAATGTATTTGCATACGACCCTTAGACTTCTTCCTGCAAATTCTTGGGGGTGTCAGCGATGAGCACAGTGAGCAGTATCACCAGCAAATTTCTACAATGGAGAACAGGTACCAAGGCAAGTGGAGTTCTAATATGCTGGCTGACTATTGTTGGAGCAAGAAGAGAGATGTTCCAGATGCAAAATATGCCCAAACATCACTATCTACCACTTTCTAGGTAAGTCAGAATGAGTTGTATTATAAAAAATTCAAATAAATATCATACAAAACTTCTACCTGATCGGGAAAAATTGAAATGATATTTGAATTCAGCATGAAAAATAGTTACAGAATATATTATTTTATTCTTGTGAAAAAAAAAGTTCATTTTTGTAGACCAGTGTAACTGGTCAAACACACAGTCGTGCAGTCTCACACACACATACACACACACACACACACACACACACACACAGTATTCTATCAGCAGAAATGACTAGTAGATATATTTACGGTAGCTATGTACGTATTATATACTATGTATGTAATCATTCTGACATCTAATATGGCGTTTTCACTTATAAATAATAAATATTCAAATTTTTTAGTAGTTTTTCATAGCTCCATCCTCAAAAAATATTTTTTTAGCTATTTTGATTTGTTTAAAAAATCACCGTCACATTCTTTGTTCTTAGCAATGCAATATCTAATTTTATAAACAATAAAATATTCAACATTGGAGTATGCATCTACAAATATGGAAAGTTGGACTGTTACAGAAATTAAATTTTAAATTTAGTGCACTATTTTAGATAAATTCTGCCATGTTGATGAATCTAGCATAACAGTACATAGATATTTTAGCTTTGCAAAATAAATTCTAACATTGGATGGTACTGATTTGTGATAAACATCTGAATTTTCACCTTTAAGATGCAGTCACTATACTTTTCACTTACATCAGTTTGCTTTGTTCCCTATAAAAATGTTGATAAACTTGGCTGCTTTTTTTAAAATCTAGTCATTCACAAATAAGGCTCAAAACTTTGTTTAATAACATTTACACTTGGGTCCGTTAACAATATCACAGTGTCTGAACCTTACATAACCTCACTTGGCAGGTGAAAATTTCTTCTCATGCTCACACGTATTAAGTTTCAGGTTCACGTGATGACAATGTTTTCAATGAGAAGTTTTGCAAGACTTTTTCGATATGAGATGGTGTATAAGACCTTCCAATACTGCAAAATTAAGATAAAACACTTGCAAAATATTGAGAAAACAGCAGTCATGAAAATATATAGAAAACAAATTGAATGCAAAATTACAAAAGCACATCCTCACATGTTCAAATTCTGGTCCAATTATGTGGAAAATATTTTTGCTACAGTTAAACAAAAACACATAGAAGTTGCCTTAAAACTCCTGAATATACAGAAGAAAACAATCAAATTCACATAAGAAACAGAAGTGAACAAACAAATACCATTTTTAGATCTGAAATTACATAGAAATGAGGGAAAAAAAAAAATTGGTATTCATAGAAAAGATTCACACACAGATAACTATATTAAATCAACTGGATTCAACCACATTTCACACAAAATGGCAGTCTTCAATAGTTTATCACATAGTTAGGTGAATATACCCCATAACAGAGAAAATTATGAGTTAGAGAAAAAAAAACATGCAAATGAAGTGGCAAAAGAAAATGGTTTTGAGGAGAAAATTGTATCCAAAAAAGTGATAAGTACAAAAAAACAAAATTAAGGAATGAAAGCACTCTCAAATAGATAAACCAAAAGAAGTGAAATACAGGAAATTCACATATCACCCATAGCGCACAATAAATTTCAAAATATTTTTGAAAAATCTAATATCAGATTACCACCAAAGAATGATTATAGTCTAAACAAACTAATAAAAACAAACAAAAATGAAAAGATTGATGATAGTAAAAAATCAGGAATATATCAAATAAAATTTGCAGAATGTGATAAGATATACATAGAGAAAACAAAGAGAAATTTAACCATTAGAACCAAAGAACACATAAGAAATGTAAAAAAAAAAGGGGAAGTAGAAAAATCTGCAGTTGCTGCTCATGTTTGGTCAGGAAAACACAAAATAGATGTAAGCACAAAATCATTAAAACAAAAAACACAAACAAACTCACCATTTGGAAAAAATCTATATACAGAAGAATAGGGAGAGAATTATGAATTTTGAAATTCCTAGGGAAAGGAAGCTAATTAGCAAGTTTCTTTGGACCACAGAAAGAGGGAGCAGAAGTCGAGATCCAGGGCCAACAACTTGGGAGAAACCAGTCTGTAACTACTGAAGATGAGGCTAACATGCCTTGAAACATATGTCTAACAGAAACAACGGTATGAGGTAAGAATTATACAGATAATACCTTTTATCTAGAAAACAAAATGATTATGGAAATATTAAATTATAGGCAAAACTTTACATTGTAAATTAATGAGTCATTTTTTACATCTTACCTTATATTTTATGTTTCCTTAAACATGGGAACTAGTTTTCAAGAAAACCATCTCTCTCATTTTCAACTGACATTATGACTACCGGATTTTCATTGGAATCCCCATCAATGACGACTCATTAATTTACAAATTAAGAACCTCTTAATATTTTTTCCCATATTTAACTATGAAAAAACTTTACATATTTAGGAACAGGGATAAATTGCCATAGAAAACACACAAAATGAAATCAGTAAAAGAAAAGAGAAAACTTTTACTAGTTTATCACTTAATTAAACAATCAATTTGAAATAACGAAATGGCAATTTACAAAACATATTTCAAAATCAATGTATAAACATATTTTAAATATGTTGTCCTTCTCATTGAAGGGCAAATTATATTAATTACATTAATTTTTCATTTAATATAAGTGACAAATTCAAATTAAAACATTGAAAATAATTATAATTGTTACAGTAAAATCAAAGTGTAACTCATAACTCATTTTTTAGGATTTTTCATTTCCTTCAAAAGATTGGTGAGAGTAACAAATGAAGTGAGAAGCTGCTCTGTATAAACATCTGGTTATTATATCCAAGGTCAATCATTTACTTTAACTGCTTCAATTGGTAGCAGTATTGACTGCTGATTCAAATTAAGAGAGATTTAATATGAAAATGACATCAGTGGCGGCTCGTACCTCGTGAAGAACAAACAACCATTCATTAAGTTATGTAGATAGGAAATAACACTATGAGGTTTTTAATATTGTTTATTTTTTATTATTATTTCACTCACCTCATACTTCATAATTCCTAGCAGACCCAGGGTTTCTTCACATCATTTGTGACATTCTCAATGCTGTGTCACGTTCACAACTATTGAGAATGTCACAAATGAAGAAACCCTGGGTCTGCTAGGAATTATGAAGTATGAGGTGAGTGAAATAATAATAAAAAATAAACAAAACAACCATTCTTTCATTCTTCATTACGTGTATCCAGCTGTAGCTGATGACACGAATCTATTACATACTTATGCTTATTTCACTTTAGAAGAATCCATATTGTACATTGATGTGCATGCAGCTTATGTGGACATTTTTTAGTTCCTTGTTTACCTAATATGTCCATAACAACCCTTCACCCATCAAGGTGAGTGTCCATGAGGTTGTAAAAATAAGATAGATCAGTAGAGAAGAATGTAAGTAGGAAAAGATCTCCTAGGCCTCAAATGCTCTAATACCATCAGAGTAAAAAAAAGAAGAAGAATTAGCCATAGAGGCTATATAGGAAAGATAAAAGAACAAAACACAAGTAAATGGAAGCAATGTTTTGCTCAGCTTGAGCACCTTGTGGTCGCTATCCACATATCCCCTAGATGGGGACTCCTGAGAAATAACCAACAACCATGTGCATTAATAGTGAGCGGAGAACATATTTTTAACGACTCACCTCATATAATTTCAAATTTCTTTGAAACCGGCGGTATCAGACAATATCTTGTCCCTCTTCAGTCATGGCTTCCACTGATGAAATTCTCTGGTTGTTGATTTCTCTAGGACATCACCTCTTGTGCTGCCATCTTTGGTTGTGATTATAAACTTTGAAATTAAGATGGCAAGCACAAGAGGTGATGTCCTTAGAGAAATCAACAACCAGAGAATTTCATCAGTGGAAGCCATGACTGTAGAGTGACAAGATATTGTCTGAAACCGCCAGTATCAAAGAAATTTGAAATTATATGAGGTGAGTCATTAAAAATATGTTCTCCATTCACTATTAATGATATAACCTCATAATGTTTACTTCCCAATATTAATTTAAATATAACCATGTGCATGTCTTTACCTTCTAGTGCTGGTGGGGCATATGTGTAGCAACCCCAGAGCTACAGCAGCAGTGATGTAGTTACTGCTAGGGGCTCCCAAACTGGAAATGTCAGGGGTAAGTTTCCAGGCAAAAAAACACACATTGGTTCTCCAGAATAGATGGGGGTTGGTCGTACGGCTAATAACACAGACTTCTTCTTCATTCATACAAGTCTTAGGCCTAGATGCTTGTTACAATCTCACTGCTGAATTTTATATCCAGCGCTTCCTTGGATGGCCCAGAGATAAAACACAGTAAAACCCCATTTGTTACGAAACCCCAAACAATACCTTGGATTGGAGATTCAAACAGAAGACGATGCAAGGATACATGTACATGCAGATGCCACTAACAATGTTGTTTAAGTGTCACAATACAATAAAAAAAAAGTTTATTAATAACGACTCACCTCATATAATTTCAAATTTCTTTGATACCGGCGGTTTCAGACAATATCTTGTCCTTCTTCAGTCATGGCTTCCACTGATGAAATTCTCTGTTTTTTTATTTCTCTAAGGACATCACCTCTTGTGCTGCCATCTTTGGTTGGGATTATAAACTTTGTAATTAAACTTTTATCCACCGGAATATCGAAGTTCATAGATCGATATTTATTCTTCTGAATGAATATCTTTTCCCAAATTGTCAATTCCAACGGTTTATCCAATTGTTTCAAAAGTTTTGCCTCTTTTTCAATTTTATGATGTTCTAGCAAACTATGTGCAGCAATTGCTGATTTTTCAATTTCACAATTTTTAATATTTCTAAAGTGTTCTTTAGTGCGTGTTTCCAAATTCCTTTTTGTTTTTCCTATGTATACTTTGCTACAATCATTACAATTTATTTGATAAATTCCAGATTTCTTACTGTCTGGGATGTTGGTTTTTTATTGGTACCGGTACTTAGAAGTTTTTCCAGACTAAATTTATTTATTGGTGCCAAAGTAATGTTGTGTTTGTCAAAATTTTTTTGAAATTTCCTATGTACTATTGGATGGTAAGTAATTAATGATATAACCTCATAATGTTTACTTCCCAATATTAATTTAAATATAAAAAAAGTATTGATCTTCAAACATAGCCCTTAATGTAATCGATAGCATTTGATATATTTTACAACCTATGGGCATATAGTTTATAATTTGTGTCCATTCTACCATGCATAGTGTATAGTTTCCCCAACAGTAGCTCCACTTTGAACATTTATTCTGAGTTGTAAGTTGTTGATTTTATTGTTATGAAGTATACTATTACAAAAAGATAAATACCAATTAGATATAGTATATGGTGAAATTAAATGTTTCTTACCTCTCCTCATATAAACTTAATTTCACCATAAATTAAACTTCATAGTGATTAATTTCTATGAGAGTTAAATATATATAGTATTAAATTAATATTGGGAAGCTAAAGCTATTACTATGATAGAAATAAGTAAATTAATAAACACAATTAAATTATTGTAAATCAATGGTAAAGAGAAAAATTTTTGCCTGAACCGGGAATTGAACCCCAAACCTTTAGCTTTCCGTGCTAATGCTCAGATCACTGAGCTAATCCAGGCTTCATTCCCATCCAAGCAAGAATCCTTCCTTTACCTTTACTCTACTGGCCCCACATTCAATTGCAATGAATCATCATTCACAAATACACAATGAATGGCTTCTACCTGAAGAAGACATGAAGGGACTCCACACAGCTATAGCATTATTTATTAAATTAATATTGGGAAGCTAAAGCTATTACTATGTTAGAAATAATTAAATTAATAAACACAATTAAATTATTGTAAATCAATGGTAAAGAGAAAAATGTTTGCCTGAACCGGGAATCGAACCCCGAACCTTTAGCTTTCCGTGCTAATGCTCAGACCACTGAGCTAATCCAGGCTTCATTCCCATCCAAGCAAGAATCCTTCCTTTACCTTTACTCTACTGGCCCCACATATAGTATATTTAAAATTATTTTTCACTGAGAGTAATTAATAATATAATTACAAAGAAATAAACATTATCTCAGTCAAAGCATAAATTTATTGTGTCGACGTTTCAATCTCCTTATGTGAGATCATTTTCAAGACATGGTTGTTTATAAATTTATTGTACATAGTTACCATCACCAAGACAATTAAATTTTTTTTTAAATATATGTATACAAATTTAAATGAATAAATATAAAATTCCAATTTATAATTAAAAATATTTTAGCAAGGAATCATATGTTCCACACCATTCATTTAAATATTTTTGTTTATTTAATGCTTTATTTTGTTCTTTTTTATATAGGCCATTTCTGCTATTAATGTTTTTTGGTAATTATTTTCTTTGTGTAAAATGTTTATGTCATTCCATTTCATTTTATGATTTTGATTAATTATATGTTCACTGACTACTGAAAGTTCTGCACCTGGTGAACTGATATTCTTTTTATGTTCGTCGATTCTTTTTCTTATAAATCTTTTTGTTTGGCCTACATAAGACTTTTCACAATCACCACATTGGATTTTGTATACAACATCTGTCAATTTACAAGTATCAATTTTGTCTTTGCCAGTTTTTATTAAATTTCTTTCAAGCTTATTAGGAACACTATGAGCAAAAACAAATTTGAATGGCTTCAACTTCTTTTCCAATCCTTCATAAAATAAAGCATTAAATAAACAAAAAGATTTAAATAAATGGTGTGGATCATATGATTCCTTGCTAAAATATTTTTAATTATAAATTGGAATTTTAAATTTATTCATTTAAATTTGTATACATATGATGTTTTTATTATTGATTTAACATTTCTCAATGAAAGATAAATTATATTTGAAGAGAAAAATTTGCGTCTAGATCGTAACTCGCCTCGGTAGCTCAGTTGGTAGAGCACTTGGCCCGGAAAGCCAAGGGTCCCGGGTTCGAGTCCCGGTCTAGGCGAAAATTTTTCTCTTCAAATATAATTTATCTTTCATTGAGAAATGTTAAATCAATAATAAAAACATCATTAGAAGCTTTACTAGCTTTATAAAGTAATGTTAAATTCCCAATAAATGTCTTCTTAACTAAGAAGCCGCCATTTGCAAAGATAGAAGCAATGGTTTCAAAAGCATTTGGCGATAGGGAATTACAACGTATATAAGAGAAAAATTTGCGTCTAGATCGTAACTCGCCTTGGTAGCTCAGTTGGTAGAGCACTTGGCCCAGAAAGCCAAGGGTCCCGGGTTCGAGTCCCGGTCTAGGCGAAAATTTTTCTCTTCAAATATAATTTGTATACATATATTTAAAAAAAAATAAAATTGTCTTGGCGATGGTAACTATGTACAATAAATTTATAAACAATCATGTCTTGAAAATGATCTCACATAAGGAGATTGAAATGTCGACACAATAAATTTATGCTTTGACTGAGATAACGTTTATTTCTTTGCAATTATAATACAAATTAGATAGTATAACTGTCATAGGATTGATAATCAGGGCAAGAGGTACTATACCAAGATTCTTAGCTAAATTTTGGAATTTCTTAGATTTGGATAGAGTGTATCTTTATAAAATTGCCATCTGCCATTAGAGGATCAATTTCAATTTTAAGAAACCATCTTTACAAAATTTCTACTTTATAGTATGTATACTTCAATTACAATTTGAAATTTTTAAATGTATTTACAAAATGTATTTCATCAGTTTTGAAAATGAATTGTCAGTATCACTTTGTCCTTGTGGCAATCCTCTAATGAGGAAAGTTTTATATAATAAATTGTTTATGGCCATAAAAATTATGTATGCATTTCCAACCATTGGTTCCCTATCTCAAAATATTTTATTTTCTAAAAATAATAATTAATAGAGAACTTAGAACTTACCTTGTCTATAAAACTTCACCATCTTAAGAATATTTTATGCCAACAATGTCTTCAGCATAGCCTGTTTTACAGGTTTACAAAAATAAATAAATAAATAAATAAAAATGTGTGGTACTCAATTCACCACACTTCACATTTTTTCTTTGGATTCATTTTGGATCCTATAGGGCAATTGAATTCTTCAGCAAATTCTGGAAGATTTGATAATGGACCAATTACACGGAAGCGAGGTGGTGAATGTGGATCCTTCTCTATTTGTAAATTAGTTGCCTCATCTGTACTCGAGGAACACCATACCTGTAAGTGAATACAAAGTACATTAAACAGAGATTTCAATAAATCATATTTGAAGAGAAAAATTGTATGCTCAAACTGGGACTTGAACCCAGGACCTTTGGCTTTCTAGGCCAATACTCTACCGACTGAGCTACCTGAACAACTGGAAAGCCCATCTTCAACGAATGCCATCTCATAGAATTCCAAAAGGCATACTTCACTACTGCCCCTAAGGCAAAAGATCGCTGCACTGGATGGAAAATTCTTCTTTGAGACCATAACAGGCCACATGGCCTAATACTTGCATGGATGATGATGATGATATCAATAAATAACTGTCCACCATTTAATAATAGGAAATAAGTCAAAGTGAAGATGGAGATTAAGTCCCGCACCATAGCCGAGTGGTTAAGGCAAGATGCCTTGGCGCAGAGCTACGGGGCTTGCACTGGTTCGAGTCTCCATGGGAGAAGAAATTTTTCTCATGGAATTTCGGCCAGTATGGGACAGGTGCCCATCCAGCATTGTGAGGCATTTGGGTAGCTACAATAAGTAGCGGTTCCAGGTTGAGAAGACCAGCTATAACAGCTGGGGAACCCGACATGCTGACCACATGTCACCCCTATACTGGCTTATGATCTTCTACCTCTTGTGATTAACACATGTGGACGTGAGGCCAGCAGCCGACTGGTAGGCCTAGGGCCTTCAAGGCCTGTCACGCTTGGAGTTGGAGAAGAAGATGGAGATTAAAGAAAAGTGATAAAAGCAGAATAACAATTTGTGAAATGTGATTCATATAAAGAACAGCAGGATACACGAAGGCTCGAATCTTTGCTTGGCTTAGACCATAAAAGTCCGTTCTCTGCTGAGAAAGTTGGTATCCAAATACATTTGCGCATACTCAAAAATCCTGTTCATGTGATAATAATTGTTGAAATTCCTAAGCTACCTGGCGAGGTGACTTAGGAGAGAAACGAATCGTGAGAATCCCGATGGGAACCGATGTACTTTGAAACCTTGCTGCTTTATCCAAGATGTCGGACCTTCAAGACTTTGATCATGTTTTCGGTATACGCGGAGAAGAGGAATTTGATAGAGTCTACCAAAGAATAAAACTGGAAGAACAGGAGAATCGGCGTAATATTGCGCGATGTAGACGTCATTGTATACGGTATTATTTGTGGGATGCAAGCGTAAATGCATTCCTCTAGCAGACGAAAATAACGGAAGTAGTTTTATCACTGAGAATTCTGGGTCATTTCTTGCCAATATTATGAAAATGACGACTTTCATGCATGACTAGTTAGTGGGTAGCTAATTCGATCTTTGCACTTGCTCACGGTAAGTCAGCTCACCAGTGATTGGAAGTAATTTGAGTAGAGACTAATGTATTTGCATGCGGCCCTAAAGAAAAGTTATAAAAACAGATCAACAGTTTGTGAATTATGATTCATTTGGACAACAGCAGGATATACTAAATGGGATTTAAAATCTAACTATGACATTTTAAATGAACAAAAACCAAGTCAATTCTGGAATATATCCATCAGTATCATAACCTCAAACCCTGGACCTTTGGCTTTCCAGGCCAATGCTACCGACTGAGCTATCTGGGTGAGTTCCAATCTAAATGCAAATTTTTCTGTTATATACGCTGTTAATTCACATGCTATGAAACCTTTGCTTCTATCTTGCAAATGGTGGCTTCTTTATTAACAAGACCTTTAATTGGGAATTTTACATTACATTATAAAGCCAGTACGACTTCTTTCAATGTTTTTATTATTCATTTCATACATCTCAATGATGCATAAATTATATTTGAAGAGAAAAATTATACGCTCAGACTGGGACTCGAACCCAGGACCTTTGGCTTTCCAGGCCAATGCTCTACCAACATTTTACCATATTTAGATATTTTACCACTCTGCAAAAAATTTTTGGTTATTCTGAATAAGTGTGGTAGCGACTAGTTTGAATACTTACCTGTGCAAAACTAAGGAAGAAAAGCTGTCTATGAGTGAGATTTAGGCCAGGGAGAGGAGGCTCCTCATGATGTCTAGATGCCCATTCCAGATATGCATGGTAAGCTGCCTTCAAACCTCCATTATCAGCTATGTTTTCACCTGTAACACCAGCATATGTACCACTACATTCATTTTATATTATATTAATTTAACAATAACAAAATATGTCATGTAGGAAGTAGAATGTACATTTTCATCGTATAAAACAATTTTGACAAACAACTGTGACGGTAATAATTACACTGGTCAACATGATTTTTGTCTCATGAGTACCGATAGTTGTACTTACTGCAGTTTTTTATCGTGTTTTCAAATATGTATTCAGAATTTATCCATCACCCACAGTTGTTTTTATTTCAATTTTAATTAATGGATTTAAATAATTACTTTTTTAATAAACGTTTTTTCATCCATTTGTCCATTGTAAAATAAAATCAAATGAGCTAACTCAGGAGATTTCAGCTATGGAAAAAATATATCAAGGCAAATGGAATCCTAATATGCCAGTCGATTATTGTTGGACCATCAAGAGGGATGCTCCACAGGCGAAATATAGCAGAAAATCATCATTTCTTACTTTCTAGGTGAGTCCGAATGTTTGAATATTGTGTAGTTACAAATGTAGAAAATATTAAAGTGTTTGAAATTATAAATGCCTGTCTCTCGGAAACCTTGCATGATGAAGAAAAACCGATATCATATTTGAATTCAGAAGAAAAAAAGACTATCAGAATCACATATTTTTCTTTCTGAGACAAAAAAAAGTTTATTTTTTGTTGCTCAGTGTTGTGTGTTATTTTCAACTTTCATAGTAAATTATTGTTTTAATCATTTCAATGAATGAGTCACTTCTTATCTTACTTCATAGTTTATGTTTTCTTAAACACGGGAACTGCAGTTTTCAAGAGGAATATCCCTCCCATTTTCAACTGATAATATTATGATCCTCATCAAAACAAAGTCAAACTATTGCAGCACATAGATTGTTGGAGAGTCATAAAATTGAAAAAGAGGCTAAACTTCTGAAACTGCATGCTATTATGCATTGCAGAGACTTTTGATGTCCCAACTCCTTTCAAAAAACGTTAAGCTGAAAATATATAAAACTATTATTCTACCAGTTATATTATATGGGTGCAAAACATGGACTCTTACTTTGAGGGAGGAAAGGAGATTACGAGTATTTGAGAATAAAGTTCTTAGGAAAATTTTTGGACCAAAGAGAGATGAACAGACAGGTGAATGGAGAAGACTACATAACAATGAACTACATGGTCTTTATAGGAAGCCAGATATAATAAGAACAGTTAAGTCCCATAGACTGCGATGGGCGGGGCATGTTGCACGTATGGGGAATGAAAGACGTGCATGGAAACTTCTTGTAGGAAAGCCAGAGGGAAAACGCCAAGTTGGTAGACCAAGAATGAGGTGGGAGAACAACATTAACTATGATTTGAGGGAAGTAGATTATACAGGAAATGATTGGAAAGCATTAGCTCAGGATAGGGATGTATGGAGAGCTTATGTCCGCGCGGCCATGAACCTACGGGTTCGATAGTGCCAGTGAGTAAGTAAGTAAGTAAGTAAACTTCTGAAACATCTGGCAAAACCTTTGGAATTGATAGTTTGGGAGAAGATATATATTCAGAAGAACAAAATAAATACGCGAATTTTGAAATTCCTGATGAACAGGACCTGATCTCGAAGTTAATCAAATCAACACCAGATGGCAACATTATAGATGGAGATTCCAACGAAAATCCGGTTGTCATAATGTCGGTTGAAAATAGGAGGGAAGTTTCCTCTTCAAAACTGCAGTTCCTGTGTTTAAGAAAACATGAACTATGAGGTAAGATATAAAAAATGACTCATTCTTCACAAACCTCATAGTGTTATTTCCTACATATCGATGGTGGTAATGAAAACCTCGTAATTCCATTTTGGTAAATTTTACAGGAGAAACTTTTAAATAATTGAGTTTGTATTTTTTTAACATTCTTATCTCATATGATTGTTTAGTTGGACAGAAAAACACAAAATAGCTCTAAATACAAAATTATTAAAACAGTTATAAAATACCAATGAACTCACAATATGGGAAAAAATCTATATACAAAAGAACAAGGAGAAAATGATGAACTTTGAAATTGCTGGAGAAAGGAGCCTCATTAAAAAGTTCGTTGGAACATAGATCCAGAGCCGACAACTTGAAGTAAAGAAAAAGTCAGTTTGTGCAATGCTGAAGATGGGACAACAGCTTTGAAACGTATGTCCAACTAAACAAACATATGAGGTAAGAATGTTAAAAAAATACAAACTCAATTATTAAATTAAACCTCATAATGTTACTTCCTAATGATTTTAAAATAAAACTTTTAAATAATTATGAAAATTGATACAGCAATAGTTCCCATATATTTTACTACAGAATACAAGTCAAGTTTATATATTAAATTTGGGAGGTTCAATTCATAAGAGTTAAATGAATCGTCATTTCTTCTTACCTCATACTTCTATGTTTTTTTAACACAGCACTGCAGTATCAGCGACCTATTGTCACCATCCTCAGCTGTTTTCACGACTGTCAATTTTTTCTTTTGTAGGTAATTATCCAAACTGGCATCTGCTGTTCTTTGGAAGGAATTATTTTCTAAACTGCCATCTTGTGTTCTTTTGAATGAATCATTTTCTAAACTGCCATCTGTTGTATTTTTGAAGAACTTTGTAATCAAGCTCGGTTCGTCTGGAATCTCAAAGTTCATGATTCTAGTACCGTAGAATGGGGTGAATAGCAACAGTTTTGAACTTCAAGTTTAAATATCAAAAGTACTATAAGAGATATTGAATTGAGACCTACCTCGGTTTATGGGTCTTCCCGTCCTCTACAAGCCTGCAGCTTCATATTTTCTTTTTATGGCAAGGTAAAATTTAAAAAAATTGAAAACATGCTGTTTCTATACACCCCATCGAGCGGGGTCAATAGAAACAGGCATTGTTTTTCACGTTTGTTTCTATTTCAGAGTTTGTTGGGGCAATAGAAACAGTAAGCATTGTTAAGGGATGGATAGAAACACAAACGAGTGGTAATCAGAGCAAAAAATTTAATTACAATATATCGTAACCGATACCCAAAAACAAAAAGAACAAAAGTGAGAATACAAAGTTTAGTCTAATAAATTATGAAGGCACTTAAGTCATCCTGAAAACAGATTTTGTCTTTCCAGCGAGAAGCAGACTTTGAGGTTTGAACAACTGGCATCAATTTTTTAATTACATCATCCTTGGAGAAAAATGATTCTTCATCAGTCAAGGAAAACATATTACTGCTGAGGGTTTTCTTGCAAAACAGTCCAACATAACCGTCATCTTGAAAGTCAGTGACTTTGGAGACATACATTCTAAATACATTTTTAGTTTTTCCATATACCTTCACGATTACAAAATCGTCAGGTTGGATTAATCTGTCAAGTTCTTTTGAAAGTTCGGCATTTGCAGAAGAATCGGATAATGTGAGATCTGAGTCACTGTCTTGCACAGAATAGTCCGAATCTTCTGGTGATGATTCTGAATCGAGTTTTTTATTTTTCTTTTTCCTGGCACTTACACTTTGTTTTCTGGTACCTGTGGAATTATCATTGTCAGTGCTTGTACCAGCAACAGATGTGCTAGGTCCAGTCTGATCTGGATCCGGTGGAAAATCTGCCACAGAAACACTTTTTTCCTGGACCAACATCTACTTTCACTCGCTTTTTTCGAGCTGGAACTGTTTCTGTGTGTCTTAGAGCTGTTAATAGTTCCTTGAAGGAAGCATCAATAGCAGCAACAGGAGATAGTGCTGGTGTTGTGGCTCTTGAGGATTGGGTTGATTCAATAGACAAATCTGAGGAGGGTAGCATCTTTAGTACTTCCTTCCGATTTAGGGGCACAATACCACATTTTCTAAAGCCAGAAATTACATTTTCCGATTTGCATGATTCACACAGTTTCTTTAGCAAACTAGGAAACTTGCTCTTTTGAATGGTAGCTTCATTCTTGCCGGGTCCTTTTTTCCAATCTAGAAGGATTGAACGCCATGCCATTTTGAGAGGCCGAAAGAATGCCACGTCTAATGGTTGAGTGAGGTGCGTGGAGTTTGCTGGTAAAAATATAAAGTGGACATCATTTTCTGCACATTTTTTAATGAGATCCAAGGACAAGTGGCTAGATAAGTTGTCTCCAATCATGTACTTTTTGCCAGGTAAACGTCTAAGATAAGGAAGGGCTATGGTTTCAACATAATCAGAAAAACAAAAGTTGTCGAACCAACCACTTTTGGTCCTATTGTATCTGGACCCATCAGGGCCTCCTTCTCTCCAACTTTCATACAAGTGTAAAGATTTATAGACTACATATGGGGGTAAGAGGTGACCATCACCAGCAGCTGAAAACATGACAGAAATGGAGCATTTGGTTGAGTTCATCACCCTTTCTGGGTACTTACATCCACGCTTAGTTATTACTTTATGTTTTCCAGGATCATCAGAAAGGTTCGTTTCATCATAATTAATAATGTTTGATGAAGGAACGTCTCTGAGCTCTGCTTCTAGTCTGTCAAAGTACTCATTGATCGTTTCTGGGGAGACACCTGCTCTGACCCGTTTAATGTTTTGGCATAACCTTTGTGACAAGTCAGCCTTATGTCTATTCAAAAAAGAATAGACAAAATCACGGCCAGGAAAGTTGTCTTTGAATTTTTTTATGGTTCTACCTTGGCGGTCAAGCGATTCTTTGACCAAAATTCGCAGAGTCCACGAATCAATTGGGTAGCCCCAGTCAGCACAAATAATAAGTCTACTCGCCACAGTTTTTTCCTCTTCTTCTGTTAAAGCGGTTTGCCCTCCTTTTTTCTTAATTTGATCACCTTTTTTCAAATGTCTGTAGAGGACACTATAATGGATGTCATATTTTGCCGCTGCGTTTCGAAGGCTAAGGCCATTAGTTATGTCTTCAACAGCTGCCTTAATAACCTCTGGATCTTGTACTTTGTTCGGTTTTAATCGTTTGTAACTCCTTGGCATGCTGAAAGAAAACGGTCACATTATAGCTTGTGCCAGCTAATATTCCTCAATTGGATAACTATTGGTTGTATATTATATATTTAATTGTCTTTCAGCTGTGACATTGGAAAATAAACACAAAATAAAAACTTTACGATTTGTGGGGTGAATAGAAACAGCAAAATAATGTGTTTCTATTCACCCCACAGATTCAAAATATGGATCATAACCTAAAACAAAAATTGAAACAAAGAAATGGTTTTGTTTACACTATATTAAACAATGTGATATCTTCTACAGGTATACAAGGTATAAAAAATAGTACAATTCAAACATGTGAGGTGATGAGGTATGGTACTTACATGTAAAGTTTGGAAAACGATGAAAATCGGCTGAAACAGAAGTTGCTTTGTCACACCACTGAATCTGAATCTCAGTATTGCCAACCACACAAAATCACATTTCCCTTAAATCTTACCTTATTTCCATCTCATAAAAAAAAATATCCCTGTCTGCTTTACTTTAACCCCCTATTACATAATGTTGAATTTTTTCAGAAGTTTCGTTTCTATTCACCCCACTGTTGCTATTCACCCCATTTTACGGTATGGTTTTTTTGAATATATATTTTTTCCCAAACTGTCAAATCCAAAGGTTTGGATAGATGTTACAAAAGTTTTATAGAGCATCATAGAATTGAAAAAAGAAGCAAAACTTTTGAAACATCTATCCAAACCTTTGGATTAAACAGTTTGGTAAAAAATATGTATTCAAAAAAAACATACTAGCACCATGAACTTTGAGATTCCAGACGAACCGAGCTTGATTACAAAGTTCTTAAAAAAATACAACAGATGGCAGTTTAGAAAATGATTAATTCAAAAGAACACCAGATGGCAGTTTAGAAAATAATTCCTTCAAAAGAACACCAGATGGCAGTTTGGATAATTACCGGCAAAAGAAAAAATTGACAGTCGTGAAAACAGCTGAGGATGGTGACAATGGGTTGCTGATACTGCAGTGCTGTGTTTAACCTTTATATTCCGGGGTATTTAAAAATACCGCATGAACTGCTGGACGGAATTTAAATCCCAGTCCGTGATATTAAATGGATGGTAGAGCGCACATACTAACAAAAAATTTTTTTTACGATAAACTATAAGAGATATAAGTATAAAATAACTTTTATTTAATTCATAAAGGAGTGTATTATTCAATTAAATGTTTTATTTTTACATACAATAGAGAATTTTATTATTAAAAGTTAAAATTTATTTTGCGAGGTCTATATTTTTTGGTTTGACTTTATAATGGGCTCAGTTTATGATTTGAAGGTGACTGTAGTGTTGCAAGGGGAATTTTATGACATAGTGTGAACATGTGTGCCTTGAAAAATCTGCTTTCACACCATAAACACGGGTACCCAGTCTTGTTGACGACAGAGTTATCAGCATTTTTTTTTTTGGCAGTCAAACCCTTAGCAAGTTTGTACTAACCACACTAGCCATTCAGTCTTGAATTAGTAACTGTAGACTGTGGTTCATTTTTTAAAATATAAAAAATGGCTTCACGTATATTAGTTACGGAAGAAGAAATTGTGAAAGAATTTTACTAATAATTAAATGAATCACATATGGCAGTCTAGATAATTACCGGCAAAAAGGAGAAAAAATTGACAGTCGTGAAAACAGCTGACGATGACGACAAAGTGTCGCCGATACTGCAGTGCTGTGTTTAAAGAAACATAGATGTATGAGGTAAGAAAAAATCACGATTCATTTAATTATTATTAATTGAACCTCATAATGTTAAAAATTCCCAAATTTAATATATAAAAAAAAGAATTTTACGCTGATAGTGACTCTGACGCCTATGATACGTGTAGTGAATTAGCGTGTAACATAATATGCAAACAGGATTGAAAAGATTAACGTTGGGTTGTGTATATCGGGGTGCTTCAAGGACTATCATACAAAAAGACAGTTCTAAACGAGTGACCAAGGCATCCTGGATTATCAAAATAATGTAAGTAGTATATCAGATATTTTTTAAAAATAAATACTAACAAGATATTTACCATGTTAACTCATTATAATTTAAATACAAAATTAGGGGTGGAAAAGATACAACATGTTTTATTATTTTATTTTTTATGAATACTTGATCTAAAACAATAGGTTAAGAGCCACAAATAGCTTCCTTGCAACATTTTCTAAATTTTTATACTTTTACAAAGAAATAATGTTATCAATGGACAAATATGTCCACTAAGTCCTTTAAGATTTTACATTTTATGGACAAATATGTCCCACAAGTCTTCTAAAGGTTAAAAAAACATAGAAGTATGAGGTAAGAAGAAATCACGATTCATTTAATTCTTACAAGTGAAATTATTAATAAATTTGAAGTCCATGTTCTCAACAGGTTATACATCACATATTTCTGTGCTGGCTTCTGGAGTTATGAGGTTTTCATAGCCTACCATTGATATATTTAATAATTATATTATAATTTCCATACCTAAAGTCTGTTTTCCATTCAAATGTTTGTTGTTGATTTCATAATTGGAATATTGGTCCACAACACATTCAGTACGCTCCTTGAACTTTTCTATAGTTTTATTGTTCCACCACTGGTGCAGATTTCCATTTTGATCATATTCTCTTCCTGAAAATGTACAAATTGTAAAAAGTGTAAATGTGACTAATGTTGAACAATTCAGGAACATATCTGTATATTGTTAGGTTATATCGATGCAGCATCATCATTAACAACATTAAAAAAATAACTACAAACAGATGCAGATACAAACTGACTCAATTCTGGAAATGCATTACAATATCTCTTGCCAACCTAACATCTCTCAAAAAATGACAACCAAAAATATATGAAACTGCGATTCTTCCAGTTATTTTATGTGGTTGCAAAACGTTGTCTCTTAATTATTAATGAGTTGTATATTTTGACTCAGCTCATATTTCTTGATTTTTATGCAGACCCATTTCGTCGCTTCTGTGCGACATTCTCAATGCATTACAACTGTTGCCTAGCAGTTGTCCATCCTACAGAGGAAGCAGAAAATCAACTTGCAGGATGGACAACTGCTAGGTAACAACTGTAATGCTGATTTGGTTCGCGGAAATTAACAGCATATACAAGAGAAACATTTGCATTTAGATTGGAACTTCCTCAGATGCCCAGTCGGTAGAGTATTGACCTAGAAATCCAAAGGTCCTGGGTTCAAGCCCCAGTCTGAACATATAATTTTTCTCTTCAAATATGATTTATCCATCATTGAAATGTATGAAATGAATAATAAAAACATCAAACTATGCATATGATTTTAAAACAGAATTGAGTTCAATGACAAATTTAATTTGAAGAGAAAAATATATGCAAAAATCAGGATTTGAACCCAATATCTGTGGTTCTGTACACCAATGCTTTAACAATTCAAATTATTAGGCATCTCATTTTCACACATAGAAATACATTATATAATGGAAATGGACAGGTAATGACAAATGAGGGAAATTTTGAGGAAGTGGCTGAATTCAAATACCTAGGAACAATAATCACAAGTAGGAATGAGATGCACAAAGAAATTAAACATAGGTTCAATTCTGGAAATGTGCTATTATGCATTGCAGAGACTTTTGATGTCCCAACTCCTTTCAAAAAACGTTAAACTGAAAATATATAAAACTATTATTCTACCAGTTATATTATATGGATGCAAAACATGGACTCTTAATTTAAGGGAGGAAAGGAAATTACGAGTATTTGTGAATAAAGTTCATAGGAAAATTTTTGGACCAAAACAGACAGGTGAATGGAGAAGACTTCATAACAGTGAACTACATGGTCTTTATAGGAAGCCAGATATAATAAGAACAGTTAAGTCTCGTAGACTGCGATGGGCAGGACATGTGGCACGTATGGGGAATGAAAGATGTGCATGGAAGCTTCTTGCAGGAAAACCAGAAGGAAAACGCCTAGTTGGTAGACCAAGAATGAGGCGGGAGAATAACATTAACTATGATTTGAGGGAAGTAGATTATACAGGGAATGATTGGAAAACATTTGCTCAGGATAGGGATGTATGGAGAGCTTATGTCCATGCGGCCATGAACCTATGGGTTTGATAGTACCCATGAGTTAGTTAGTTAGTTAGTTAGTTAGGCATCTCAATTTAAACATAAATTTTTCTGTTATACTAATACAATTCCCAGGTAGCAGTGCGGTCTCTTAATAAGAGCACTTTTAAAATGGAAATCAACACATTACTTTCTAGCAAGTAAAGCTAATATTCAATATTTAATATTAAATTTATCATGAGTTGTAAAATGGAGATGTGTCACTTGATTCTTGCAGGTGAAAGATGATTTTGGTGTCAGATTGCAAGAAGTTAAGGAGGAAACTGTATTGATTAAACCCAGAATTTTATGTCAATATAACATGTGTATATTAAAGAATTAAATTAATGTTTTATTACCTTACCTCATATCTTTTTCTTCTATACTGCAGTTTTGGAGCTTATCTCCATCTTCAGTGCCTCTGGTCGACCGGTGTTATGTAGTTTCTTGGCGGTTTTCTTCTTTCTTCTATCGGTGGATCGATGAACCTCTGGATCAGGTCAAAATTTGCGGGAGTTTCAAAATTCATGAGTTTGTCTTTCTTATTTTTTTTTTTGGATGTGGATTTTTTCCAAGACTTTATAGCTTTATTTTACCTGGCAGAGTTAAGGCCTTAAGGCCCTGTGAGTTCTTTTTGTTTATCTATGCATTTGATTAGGCTAGCTTTTGTATTGATTAAATGTTTTTCAGACCAGGCATAGGCTGCTACAGCTGACTTGTCCACTTCACGCTTTTTTACATTTCTAAAGTGTTCTTTCAATCTGGTTGAAAAAATTGGAGAAGAATATAAATCAGGAATATATCAAATCAAATGTAAGGATTGTGACAAAATCTATATAGGAAAAACAAAAAGAAATTAAAAAACCAGATTGAAAGAACACCTTAGAAATGTAAAAAAGGGTGAAGTGGACAAGTCAGCTGTAGCAGCCCATGCTTGGTCTGAAAAACATTTAATCAATACAAAAGCTAATAAATTAATGAGTCATTTTTACATCTTACCTCATATTTCATGTTTTATTAAACATGGTAACTATAGTTTTCAAATGATCTTGTCATTCATTTTCAATCGCCATTATGACTACCGGATATAATGGCGGTTGAAAATGAATGACAAGATCATTTGAAAACTATAGATACAGTGTTTAATAAAACATGAAATATGAGGTAAGATGTAAAAATGACTCATTAATTTATTAATTAAGAACCTCATAATGTGTTTCCCATTTTTAACTTTGAATACAAAAGCTAGCCTAATCAAATGCACAGATAAACAGAAAGAACTCACAGTCTGGGAAAAAATCCACATCCAAAAAAAAATAAGAAAGACAAACTCATGAATTTTGAAACTCCCGCAAATTTTGACCTGATCCAGAGGTTCATCGGTCCACCGATAGAAGTACGAAGAAAACCGGCAAGAAACGACATAACACCGGTCGACCAGAGGCTACTGAAGATGGAGATAAGCTCCGAAACTGCATTATAAAAAAGAAAGGTATGAGGTGAGGTAATAAAAACATTAATTTAATTCTTTAATTAGTTCTTTCCCTGTGAAAGTTAAATAAGCATGTGTATATTAATAAATTAATGAGTCATTTTAACATCTTACCTCATATTTCATGTTTTTCATTTATTAATAAGAACCTCATAATGTGTTTCCCAATTTTAACTTTGAATGTGTATATTACCTTGGTCATCAAAGGCATGTGTGAGCTCATGACCCATAACAACACCCATGCCACCAAAATTAAGTGAACGTGGATGTTTGATATCGTAAAATGGTGCTTGTAGTATTCCTGCCGGAAACACTATCTGGTTCTTGGTTGGTGTGTAGTATGCATTTACTGTCGGAGGTGTCATACCCCACCTAAATCAAACAAATACATCATTATAGTTACAATTTTAGTTACAATTCATCAAGAGTGAAGAAAAAAGGAAAATAGAATTTGGAATTTACAGGAAAGAAACACACATTGATAATTATATTAAAGCAACAGGTTTTAATTATTTTATTAAACAAGTTGGAGAAAATGTTTTAACATCTCACCTCACAAAGTTGCGTGTCTTCAAGATACTGGTTTCAAAAGTATAGTATTACTTCCATCTTCAGTCAAATTCCAACTGTCGAAATTTCGTCATTAACATCTTTTGAACTGCCATCTGGTGTAGATTTTATGAACTTGGAGATTAAATTATTCTTGTCAGAGATATCGAAATTCATTGCTTTATACTTATTCTTCTGAATGTATATCTTCTCCCAAATTGTCAATTCTAAAGGTTTCTCCAAATGTTTCAAAACTTTAGTTTCTGTTCCGATTTTGTAATTCTCTAGATGGCAGTTCAAAAGATGATGTTAACGATGAAATTTCAACAGTTGGAATTTGACTGAAGATGGAAGTAATACTATACTTTTGAAACCGGTATCGTGAAGACACGCATCTTTGTGAGGTGAGATGTTAAAACATTTTCTCCAACTCATTTATTAATATAAATATCTCGTAGTGTTTCTCCCACTGTAATTTTAATTAAAATAGGTTTTAATTATATTTTAATTATATTATAATTATATCAAAAGAATTATCTCAAATAAATACATCAATAAACTTAGAGAAGAATACACCACCAAAACATTTGGAAAGGAATGGGAAAATCTACAAGCTTATGACATTACTACATTACAAAGAAAATCTGCAGTAGCAACATTCAGACTGCTAACGGGACATGACTGCTTGAATAAACACCTACACAGAATTGGCATAACAGATTCACCTAAATGCCCTTTTTGCAATTTAAATGAAGATATGGAAAGAAAACCATCTCCTCCGTTGTCCAGCTTTTGTAGAAGAGACCAGCCTTTCTGCTAAATATTGGAGTGCAAGAGAGCGAATGATTTCATTATCAAGTGCTCGACATTAGATACCAACCAACCAACCATATTTGAGTTGTATATTTTGACTCACCTCATATTTCTTGATTTTTATGCAGACTAGTTTCGTCGCTTCTGTGCAATATTCTCAATGCATTACAACTCAATCAACAGGTTTTAACCATATTGCACATAAACAGGCAGTATTTAATAGTTTAACATACAGACTTGTGAATGCTCCCATGAGCAGAGAAAATTTTAATAAAGAGAAAAAACACATTATAAAAATAGCAAAAGATAATGGTTTTCAGGAAAAGATGATTCATAAGAAAATAAAGTTATAAATGAAAGTACTCTTCAGACAAATAAAGAAACCAGTAAAAAATTCAAGAAATTTAGTATTTAATCTTCTTCTTCTTATTATTATTATTAAAGTTAATTTGTAGGATTTTCATCCTGTTTATTTCCAAAATCACTCCTCGGAGGAAGACGTATTGAATGTGCATTCACTGTCTATCCATCTCTTGGCTGGTCTTTCTCTTGTTCTTCTCCCGTCCATTGGTCTATCTTCTTTAGCTCTTTTTGCAAGTCAGTTTTCTTCTATTCTTTCTATATGACCCTTCCAATATTTTCGTCTATCTATAATAAATTTGGTTATGTCTAAACAGTACCAACTAAATTGGAAACACCATCTTGAAAGAATGAGTTCAAATCGGATCCCCAAAGCTGTTTATAATTATATACCAAGAGGACGAAGATCACTGGGCCGTCCTATGAAACGCTGGAGGGAAAATTTTCTATAGGATCGTAACAGGCATTGGCCTAATACTTGGAAGGAAGAAGAAGAAGATGTCTTGAATATGGCATTTGTCCCTAATATCTGTGTTGTGTATTTTATCAAATAATGTTTTTCCCTGAACAGTTCTTAAGATTTTCATTTTGCATGTGCTTATTATTTGTTTAGTTTTTGTTGTATCAGCCCTAGTTTCTGCTCCATATACAATAACTGGTCAAACTATTGTTTTGTATATGCGGGTTTTGCATTCTATTGACATATGTTTGTTGCGCCAAATTAAATCTTTCATGTACCCTGATATTTGTGCTGCTTTATCAGCTTGTTTCTTTACTTCTTTTATTAAATGTTTAGTGTTTGTTATTAATACACCTAAATAATCAAATTCTGCCACTTGTTCTATAATTTTTCTTTCCACTTCTAATTTGCATCTTACTGGTTCTTTTGATATTGTTAAACATTTTGTCTTATTCGAGTTAATTTCCATACTGTATTTTCTGGCATTTATATTAAATTGATGTAAAGATCTTTGTAAATTATCTTCAGATTCTGAAAAGGAGAACGACATCATCTGCGTAACATATTAAGTGAAATCTAATGTTTCCCATTTTATAACCCAAATGTGGTGGTATGTTTTCAATAATTTTATCCATTATAACATTAAATAAGAATGGAGTTGGTAGACCAAGAATGAGGTGGGAGAACAACATTAACTATGATTTGAGGGAAGTAGATTATACAGGGAATGATTGGAAAGCATTAGCTCAGGATAGGGATGTATGGAGAGCTTATGTCCGCACGGCCATGAACCTATGGGTTTGATAGTGCCAGTGAGTGAGTAAGTAAGTAAGTAAGTAAGTATTTAATAAGTTTTTTAAAAAATTCAGCAAATCTATTATTAAATTAGCACTGAAAAATGATTACAGTTTGAATAAATTAATCAACAAAAATGAAAAGATTGAAGATGGCAAAAAATCAGGGATTTATCAAATTGATTGTAAAGATTGTGAAAAAATATACATAGGAAAAACAAAAAAAGGAACTTAAATACAAGATTTAAAGAACACCTTAGAAATATAAAAATCTGCAATAGCTACACATGCATGGTCAGAAAAATACAAAATTGAAACTAAGGCAAAATTACTAAAACAGCTAGAAAAATCTAAGGAACTTACAATTTGGGAGAAAATTTACATCTGCAAGAATAAAAAGAAAATCATGAATTTTGAAATTCCGGAGAAAAAGAAGAAAAAATTGATTTGGAAGTTCATCAGTCAGCCAGCAGAGGGAGCAGAAATCAACTTACAGGATGGACAACAGCAAAATGACAGTTGGAAGCACTGAAAATGTTGCACAAAAGCGACAAAACCAGGTCTGCATAAAAATCAAGAAATATGAGGCAAGTCAAAATAACCAACTCATTAATAACACTGGTCAACATGATTTTTGTCTCATGAGCACCAATAGTTGTTGCTTATTTTAGGAATTCTCACTATGAGGTATATTCATTAAGGTAGAATTTTTTATCACTCACCTTATATTGTTGTTCTTATTTGACTATAAACTAGTTTCGGAACATAGTTTCTGTTCCATCCTCAGTATCGGCTCTTCAAGACGACAGAATAATGGTTGTGACAATAGGGAGGATGGGACAGAAACTATGTTCCAAAATTACTTTATAGTCAAATAAGAAGAACAATATGAGTGAGTGATAAAAAATTCTACCTTAACCAATAGTTGTACTTAATGCAGCTTTTTTATCATGTTTTCAAATATGTATTCAGAATTTCTCCTTCACCCACAGTTTTTTTTATTTCAATTTCAATTAATGGATTTAAATAATAATTTTTTAATAAACCTAGATTTCTTCCCAGAAAATCTTGGCGCAGTGAGCACTGAGCACAGGGAACACTTTCATCAGATTTCAGCTATGGAAAAGAGATATCAAGGCAAGTGGAATCCTAATATGCTGGCCGATTATTGTTGGACCATCAAGAGGGATGCTCCACAGGCGAAATATAGCAGAAAATCGTCATTTCTTACTTTCTAGGTGAGTCCAAATGTTTGAATATTGTATAGTTATGAATGTAGAAAATATTAAAGTGTTTGAAATTATAAATGCCTGTTCTCTCGGAAACCTTGCGTGATGGAGAAAAACTGATATCATATTTGAATTCAGGAGAAAAAATACTATCAGAATCACATATTTTCCTTTCTGAGACAAAAAAAAGTATCTTTTTTGTTGCTCAGTGTAATTAAGTAGAAAGATTTTACCTAGTTTTGTTGACTGGTTTATCCAGTTTCTCCACATTTCGACGAAGATTATACTGATTCACTAGAATATTATTCGTAAAATATTCATATTCCTTTACATCTAAATCTTTATACTTATCATCTAATTGGTCGGGTTCAAGGATATAGTTTGGAAATCCTGCAAATAAAAATACAATCTTGTATTAATGCAATTCCTACAAATATTTGATACATTTCCTTATTTTATACAGTTTTTGGTACAAATAATGAATGGAAGAGGGGGCATGGAAACTCCTTGCATGAAAACCAGAGGAAAAGCGCCATGAATGAGGTGGGAGAATAACATTAACCATGCTTTGAGGGAAGTCAATTATACAGGGGATGTTTTGAAAGCATTAGCTCTGAATGGGGATGTATGGAGAACTTACGTCTGTGTGGCCAGGGAGTAAGTTATTTTATACAGTACTATTTTTTTATTATATAAAACTTTCCTCAATAAAGAATTACTGCAAGGACAAAGTGATACAGACAATTTATTATTGAAATTGATGAAATAAATTTTATAAATACATTTAAAAATTTCAAATTGTAATTGAAGTATATTCTATAAAGTAGAAATTTTGTGAATATGGTTTCTTAAAATTGAAATTGATCCTCTAATGGCAGCGATGGCAATTTTAGAAACATACACTACTCAATATGAGATGAACAAACAAATTACACATAGGCTCAATTCTGGAAATGTGTGCTAAAATGTACAGGGAGTCCACTGCTGCTGCCTTGTCATGCAGCGGGCCCGGATTCGATCCCCGGTCGGGGCAGTTTTTCTGGGTGAGGTCTTTATCAGGGTTTTTCCTTACCTGTAAGACAAATGTCAGGAAAACTTTAAGGCCCAAATGGTCCCCGAAATCATATGGCCATCATCATCCTTATCATTATCATCATCATCATCATCCTTCACCAGTGTGGAAAGCAACGGGAAGCTACCACACCTACAATTCCCTAGTAAAGCTGCAAGCATAGCATGAAAATGCTATGATTGCAGTGAAGGACCTGCCTTTGGGCAGAATTACTATGGATGGATGTACAGAGACTCTTGTCATCACAACTTCTCTCAAAAAAAAATATTAACTGAAAATATATAAAACTGTTATTCTCCCAGTTATAATATATGGATGCAAAACATGGACTCTTACTTGAAGGGAGGAGGAAAGGTTACAAGCATTTAAGAATAAAGTTCTTAGGAACATTTTTGGACCAAAGAGACGTGAACAAACAAGTGAATGGAGAAGACTACATAACAAAGAGCTATACAATCTTTATAGGAAACCAGATATAATAAAAAGAGTTACCTAAGTCTCATAGACTGCAATGGGCAGGACATGTGAACAATTGGGAAATGTAATAGGGGCATGGAAGCTTCTTGTAGAAAACTAGAGGGAAAATGCCCAATTGTAGACTAAGAATGAGGTGGGAGAATAACATTAACCAAGATACCTTAGTTACCCACTAGATGTCTCATCGTGGTGCTAGGCCGACTCCCTATCACTTGTTGACATCTATGGGTAAATGAGTATAACTAACTTAATCCCAATACAGGGAAGGAAAGGGCTTAAGAAGAAGAATAATATTTTCTTACCTATCATATCAGTGATGGCATCTGCTTTATTTTCTGCAGAATCTCTTGTTTCTTTATCCATCCATGTGAGGTTCAGAAGATTGGTCTTAAATGCACTTCTTACTTCATTGATCATCTCTTCAGCCTGCAAAAAACAATTTAAAAATATATTTATTTAATTCACCATTATTTTTTATATACATGTTTATCCAGAAAGGAATCAGAAAATAACTACTGTAGTTTTGTTTAGTTGTTTCTTGACTCACCTCATACTTCTTAACTCCCTCGCATATCTAGATTTCGTCACTGTATTTGTGACATTCTCAATGCTGTTCATGTTCACAACTGATGTCCAATGGTCTCCTCTCCTGCAGACTGACCTCCGCACCATCTGATGGCTGACCGACGAACTTCCAAATCAATCTCCTCTCCTTATCACCGGGTATTTCAAAATTCATAGTTGTGTTTTTATTCTTGTAACACAACAATGAATTTTGAAATACCCGGTGATAAGGAGAGGGGATTGATTTGGAAGTTCGTCAGTTAGCCATCAGATGGCACAGAGGTCAGTCTGCAGGAGAGGAGACCATTGAACATCAGTTGTGAACGTGAACAGCATTGAGAATGTCAAAAATACAGTGAAGAAATCTAGATATGCAAGGGAGTTAAGAAGTATGAGGTGAGTCAAGAAACTTACTTACTTACTCACTGGCACTATCGAACCCGTAGGTTCATGGCCGCACGGACATAAGCTCTCCATACATCCCTATCCTGAGCTAATGTTTTCCAATCATTCCCTGTATAATCTACTTCCCTCAAATCATAGTTAATGTTGTTCTCCCACCTCATTCTTGGTCTACCAACTGGGCGTTTTCCTTCTGGCTTTCCTACAAGAAGTTTCCATGCACGTCTTTCATTCCCCATACGTGCAACATGTCCTGCCCATCGCAGTCTACGGGACTTAACTGTTCTTATTATATCTGGCTTCCTATAAAGACCATGTAGTTCATTGTTATGTAGTCTTCTCCATTCACCTGTCTGTTCATCTCTCTTTGGTCCAAAAATTTTCCTAAGAACTTTATTCTCAAATACTCTTAATCTCCTTTCCTCCCTTAAAGTAAGAGTCCATGTTTCACACCCATACAATATAACTGGTAGAACAATAGTTTTATATATTTTCAGCTTAACGCTTTTTGAAAGGAGTTGGGACATCAAAAGTCTCTGCAATGCATAATAGCATGCATTTCCAGAATTGAGCCTATGTTTAATTTCTTTGTGCATCTCATTCCTATTTGTGATTATTGTTCCTAGGTATTTGAATTCAGCCAATTCCTCAAAATTTCCCTCATTTGTCATTAGCTGTCCATTTCCATTATATAATGTATTTCTACGTGTGACCATATATTTAGTTTTACTGATATTTACTTCCAGTCCTAATTTCTTAGTGTTACTCAATAGTGTGTGCGTGTTGGCCCTTCAGTATCTCCTCGCTATCGGCCAGTAGTACTACATCATCAGCATAAACTAACAGCTTATTAATACCATTGAGTTGTAAGCCTTCCTCATTCTCTAAAGATTTAATGGCATGCTCTAGTACAAAATTAAATAGTAGAGGAGATAGTGCATCTCCTTGCTTTAACCCATTCTGGATTTCAAAAGTGTCTGAAAACTGTTTGCCTACACGCACCCTACTCGTTGAGCCATTTAGACACATTCGAATAAGTCTAACTAACTTTTTAGGAATTCCAAACTCCAGCAGGATACTATATAACTTCTCCCTCTTAATTGAATCATATGCTTTTTTGAAGTCTACATATAGTTGATGTACAGTACCATTATATTCCCATTTCTTTTCTAAAATCTGTCTTATACTAAAAATCTGATCTGTTGTAGACCTGTTTCTTCTAAATGCACATTGATGATCTCCTAGAATGTCATCAATATAGGGAGTAAGTCTGCTTACTAATATATTTGTTAGAATTTTGTACGAAGTTGAAAGTAATGAGATGCCCCTATAGTTGTTGCAATCAGTTTTATCTCCTTTCTTATAAATTGGTACGATAATTGATTCCTTCCATTCGTCTGGAAGAGCTTCTTTTTCCCAAATCATACTAAGCAACCAGCGTATCTTGTCCATCAATTTTTCTCCCCTGATTTTATCAGTTCTGCTGGGATCTCATCTGAACCTGATGCTTTATACATCTTCAATTTTTCAATTGCCATTTCAACCTCTAATGCACTTGGCTCTGCGACTAGCATTTCTGCTGTCTGTAACTTATCCTCCTCAATGTCCTGTTCTGTATGTACATTTAATAGCTGATTAAAATAACTTTTCCATCTATTTAATATACTCTTGGAATCTGCAATCATATCCCCATTTTCATTCCGAATTATGTTTGTTCTAGCCTGAAACCCCTTCTTCTCTATACTAATTCCCTGATATAATTCTCTAATGTTCCTATTTTTTGCATTCATTTCAAGATCGTTAATCTTCTCTCTCAAATATTCCCTCTTTTTACTCTTTAGTAACTTGGTGGTTTCCCGCCTAACACTACCCAATTGCTCTAAATTTACCTCATTTGGCTCGTGTAACCATTTAATTTTTGCTAGCTTTCTTTTCTTTACAATGTCGGCACATTCCTCATCAAACCATTTCTTGTTTTGCCTCTTTTTTAAACAACCAATGCTTTCTGATGCTGACAATTTAATAGTATCTCTTATAGCCTCCCACTCTTTATTTATATCAGTTTTTCTTCGTTTGCCACATTGTCATCAGAAGATCCCAGTACTTCAAATCTATTAGCAATTTTGATTTGGTATTTTGCCGCATTTCATCATTTTTCAAGTTTTTTAATTCATATTTTACAGAATCATCTTTAGCGTTTGTTCCTCTCATAAGCGATAGCCGTTGTCTGATTTTCACCCTGACCAGATGATGATCTGAATTGCAGTCTGTCCCTCTAACTGATCTAACATCAATGATGCTACTGTGCCAGCGTTTATCCACTAATACATGATCTATCTGGTTCCGAGTTTCTCCATCTGGGGACGTCCAGGTGTATTTATGAATATCCTTATGCTGAAATGTTGTGCTCTTAACAATGAGATTCTTTGATGTGGCAAATGTGACTAATCTAACCCCGTTGTCGTTACTATCTTCATGAAGACTGAATTTGCCTATTGTGGTTTGAATATATCTTCCCGCCCCACTTTTGCATTAAAATCTCCTAAGACAATTTTCATATGATATCGTGAAAGGCTATCAAATAAGCATTCTAATTCTTCATAGAACTCATCCTTGATCTTGTCATCTTTATCTTCTGTGGGGGCATGTACATTTACAATTATAAAATCATGTCGTTTACCCTTTAGAATTATGTATGATATCCTATCACTAACAAACTTAATATCTCGGATAGCGGATAGGATCCTCCTTCTGACTAAAAAACCCGTTCCAAATGCAGGACTTTCTGCACCCCCGTAGTATAGGCTAATGCAAAGCTTCCTGATTCCTGATTACCTTCTCCTGGCCACCTAACTTCCTGTAAAGTGACTATATCCAAGGGCGATTTATCTAATTCCCGCGTTAATATCTCTAGTGCCCCACTATTGTATAAAGTCCTAACATTCCATGTTCCTAGGAACATGTCCCTGTGTTTGAGCCTTTGGCATGGGTTCCCTGAAGTAGTCCCCGCCCGGAGAACCGAATGGGGGACTATTTGACCTCCGGAAAATTTTACCCCAGTAGAACCCATGTCCGCATTTCTTGACGGTTGTATTTTTACGGTGAAAGATCGTCACTCTTTCGACCAAGGTACTTATTTCGTCTGGCTTATCACCTTCGACCAGTCCGGCATGGGTAACCCTATCGGCAGCAATGCTACCGCCGGCATAGCTCTCAGGATCATTTAAGCACACAAGCCACTCCACCACGACAAGGTAAAGATACCATGGAGGGGAGTCAAGAAACAACTAAACAAAATTAAAATAAACATCATACTGTTATTTCCTACCTACATAACTTAATAACTACTGTAGATTTACATAGATCTGCTTATAGTTGAGAAAGCCAAAGCATTTAAATAAATAAATAAATAAATAAATAGCTTTATTTTACCTGGCAGAGTTAAGGTCTTAAGGCCTTGTCTACCACTCAACCAGGTTTTTAAAAAAATACAAAATACAAAAAAAAAATAGTCTTACAACTACATATTATAAAAACAATACAATACAATCAATATTTATAATCTATTTTGATTTACTCTAAATTTAACGAATTAAATATATAATATGTACAAGGTATAAAAAAACGAGAAAAAAATTATTAATGACATAGTATAAATTTAAATAAATAAAGAGAAATTAATTATTAGACAACAGGTAACTGTATAAGCATGACTTAAAGGTGGCAAGTGTGCGGCAACCCCTGCTATCTTGAGGAAGGAAATTCCAGTAGCGGGCAGAGGCTACTATGAAGGAAGTAGAATAAGAGGAACTGCTATGAAGAGGAATTGTTAGCAGACTGTCATCTTGTGACCTAGTGTCAATATTGTAGTAAGAGGATAACTTCTCAAATATGGATGCCGGGTAAGTAGGAATGTAGGAATTCAGAAGCTTGAAAAGTAGTGAAAGAGAATGCAATTTACGTCTGTCAGTAAGACGGAGCCAAGAGAGGTTATTAAAGTGTTTGGAAATATGGTCATAACGGCGGATATTGAAAATGAATCGAACCCAAGCATTGTGAACATGCTGCAGTCTCTGCGGCAAGTCATGGTTTAGATCATTATATATAATGTCACAATAATCGAAGTGTGGTAACACAAGATTCTGCACAAGGATTTGTTTTAACGAAACTGGGAGAAAATTCTTTAAACATCTAAGATAATGTAAGATGGAGAAAGTCTTTTTACATATGTGTTTCACTTGTGTTTGCCAGGTTAAATTTGCATCTAGATGTAGTCCAAGATCTATTACTGAAGAAGAATAAGGAATAATTATATTATTTATAGTAATGTTTGGAAGTGTAGATATTTCATACACCTTTGAAAGAATAAAAACAACTGACATTAAATGAAAGAGGATTTATTAGATTTGGAGTAATTTACCAATGATTATCATAACTAGAGAGAGAAATTTGCTGGAATTTGAACCCACATTCTCCAGCTTTACATGCTGATCGCTACCATTTAGCTACATAGGCACACCTCCTAGAGCAAGCACAAATTTGTCTCTTTTTAAACCCTGAGAACACGTTTAATAAAAATATATATATATTCATAAGCTCCACCGCTGTGGTCTCGAGGTAGTGTGCTGCCTTGTCACGCAATGGGCCCGGGTTCGATCCCCGGTCAGGGCAGTTTTTCTGGGTGAGGTTTTTATCGGGGTTTTCCTCACCTGTAAGGCAAATGTCAGGAAAACTTTAAGGCCCAAACGGTCCCTGAAATCATATGGCCATCATCATCATCCTTATCATTATCATCATCATCCTTCACTGGTGTGGAAAGCAACGGGAAGCTACCACACCTATAATTCCCTAGTAAAGCTGCAAGCATAGCATGAAAATGCTATGATTGCAGTGAAGGACCTGCCTTTGGGCAGAATTACTATGGATATATATATATATATATATATATATATATATATATAAGAACAAGGACAGGACCACATAAGTTAATGTTTCCGAGGACTTGGGGATTAAAGAGAGATGATTAATAAATCAGGAAAAGACCCAGTTCGCAGTAAAACTGTTATTGATAATAAAATATTAGAACAAATCAACACATTTAACTATCTTGGATACCAAGTTACATACGAAGAAGAAAAACATTTCAGTCAAAAAATTATAAAATTTAACAGAATAATAGGAATTATAAATAATATTTTCAAGCCAAACACAGTACAGCAACACACACAAACTAGAATTTATAAAACACTGGCCAGACCCATATTATGTTACGGCAGTGAGGCCTGGACAATTCGCAGTGTAGATGAACAAAGACTAACTGCGGCAGAAATGAAATTTATGAGACATACTGCGGGCTATTCAAGGATTCAAGGACAGACCATAAAAGGAATTCTGAGATTCTCAAAGAATTACACACAGAATCAGTCATGGAATATGTACAAAAATACAGAAACAACTGGAAATCGCACATCCAGTATGTCTTCCTCCGAGGAGTGATTTTGGAAATAAACAGGATGAAAATCCTACAAATTAAGTTTAAGAAGAAGAAGAAGAAGAACTGGAAATCTCACATAAGAAGAATGAGCAGAACAAGAATACCACGTCAGATCTTAAATTACCAGCCACCAGGCAAGAGATCTTTGGGCAGACCCTTCAAACGTTGGATTGAGACTGTAACAGACCACTAGGTCTATCACATGAAAGGAAGAAGAAGAAAAGAAGAAGATTAATAAATCACAATAGGAAGTAACATTCTGAGGTTCTTCTTAATCATCATCATCATCGTCATCAATTACAATCATGAATTAGGTCATTGGTCTGTTCTGCTTCAGGATAAAAATTGATCCATCCACCGCTTCTTAGGTCTTCATGGGTCTCTTCGTCCTGTGGGTATGTAGTCAAATTAGCTTCAGAGATAGTCTATTGTTTGGCATTCTAAGGAGGTGTTCATGCCAATTATTTTGGTATATTTGGATGGTTTTAGTTATTGCTGGTGTGTTGAGAGCTTTGTGGATATCTTCATTACACATGTGATCATAAAGCATATAACCCACTAAAGGTCTTAATAACTTCATTTCTGCAGCTACTATCCTATTTAATTTGCCTGTAGGAAGAGTCCAGGTTTCAGAGCCATAAAGTACAGTTGGAAGAACCATTGTTTTATAAAATTTTAGAATTCTATCTGGGCGTACTTTTCGGAGAAGAGTGTTTTGTTCTTCTTAATAAATAAGGTAAATCTGAACTTTTATAGGAAGTTATAATATGTGAAATGGAAAAGTCAGCAGTAGTCATTCATCCTTGGTCTGAAAAACATATAATTGATACAAAAGCTAGTTCAATTAAACAAATACAAAAACAAAAAGAACTCACAGTAAAAATTCACATTTAAAAAAACAAGAAAGAAAAACTTATGAATTTCTAAATTCCTGAATTTTGATTTGATCCAGAGGTTTATCGATCAACCAACATAGGAAGGAAGAAGCAGTTCTCCTGATCGACATAACATCAGTCGACAAGAAATTTCTGAAGATGAAGCTGCCTAAGCTTTGAAACCAGTATAATTAGAAGACTGGATATGAGATGAGGTATAAAGCATTTTAATTTAAATTTTAAGATGAATCTGGTTTCATCTTACCTCATAAATTGTTGTGTTCTATTTGAACTTGTTTTGATATAAGAATTAAATTAAAGTTTTTATTACCTCACCTCATATCCTTTTTCTTCTAGACTGCAGTTTCGGAGCTTATCTCCATCATCCCGTAGCCTCTAGTCGACTGTTGTTATGTCATTTCTTGGCGGTTTTCTTCTTTCTTCTATCGGTGGACCGATGAACCTCTGGATCAAGTCAAAATTTGCGGGAGTTACAAAATTCATGAGTTTATCTTTCTTTTTTTTTTGGATATGGATTTTTTCCCAGACGTGAGTTCTTTCTGTTTATCTGTGTGTTTGATTAGGCTAGTTTTTGTATCGATTAAATGTTTTTCAGACCAAGCATGGGCTGCTACAGCTGACTTGTCCACTTCACCCTTTTTTACATTTCTAAGATGTTCTTTCAATCTAGTTTTTAAATTTCTTTTTGTTTTTCCTATATAGATTTTGTCACAATCCTTACATTTGATCTGATATATTCCTGATTTGTATTCTTCTTCAATTTTTTCATTTTTGTTGGTTTTAATTGAAGAAGAATATATCAGATCAAATGTAAGGATTGTGACAAAATCTATATAGGAAAAACAAAAAAGAAATTTAAAAACTAGATTGAAAGAACATCTCAGGAATGTAAAGAAGGGTGAAGTGGACAAGTCAGCTGTAGCAGCCCATGCCTGATCTGAAAAACAGTTAATTGATACAAAAGCTAGCCTAATCCAACATACAGATAAACAGAAAGAACTCACGGTCTGGTAAAAAATCCACATCCAAAAAAAAAAAAAACAAAGATAAACTCATGAATTTCGAAACTCCCGAAAATTTTGATCTGATCCAGAGGTTCATCGGTCCACCGATAGAAGGAAGAAGAAAACCGCCAAGAAACTACATAACAACGGTCGACTAGAAGCTACTGATGATGGAGATAAGCTCCGAAACTGCAGTCTAGAAGAAAAAGGATATGAGGTGAGGTAATAAAAATTTTAATTTAATTCTTAAATTAAACCTCATAGTGTTTTTTTCCTGTGAAACTTAAATAAATGTTTTGATATAATATGCACAGATCCAGAAAAACAAAAATAGTTAAAAGTTAAATAAATTCATAGTTAAATCTGGGAAATAACATTATGAGGTTCTTAATTCGTAAATTAATGAGTCATTTTTTAACATCTTACCTCATGGTGAAATTAAATGTTTCTTACCTCTCCTCATATATATTTTCTAAGTTGATCGCGATTTCGAGACTATAACAGTCTCATCCTCAGAACTTTGTTGGCGACTGGTGTTATGTCGATTGGAAGAAACTCTTCTTCTTCCCTCTGATCCACATTCAGAAAAACAAAAGAAAACTTATGAACTTCGAAATTCCCGCAAATTTTGACCTGATCCAGAGGTTCATCGGTCCACCAACAGAGGGAAGAAGAAGATTTTCTTCCGATCGACATAACATCAGTCACCAACAAAGTTCTGATGATGAGACAGTTATAGTCTCAAAATCGCGATCAACTTAGAAAATATATATGAGGAGAGGTAAGAAACATTTAATTTCACCATAAATTAAACCTCATAGTGATTAATTCCTATAAAAGTTAAAAAAAAAATCTTACCTTATATTTTATGTTTCTTCAAACACGGCAACTAGTTTTCAAGAGAAAGATCTCTCTCATTTTCAACCGACATTATGACTACCGGATTTTCGTTGGAATCATTGGAATCTCCATCAATAATGTTGCCATATTGATGGAGATTCCAACGAAAATCCGGTAGTCATAATGTCGGTTGAAATGAGAGAGATCCTTCTCTCGAAAACTAGTTCCCGTGTTTGAAGAACCATAAAATATGAGGTAAGATGTTAAAAAGGACTCAATAATTTATGAGTTTAAATAAATGTTTTGATATGCTATGCATACATCCAGAAAAACAAAAATAGTATTATGAATTTTGAAATTTCTGGGAAAAAGGATATGAATTGCAAATTCTTTGGTCAACCAAAAGATGGAGTGGGAGTCTACATCTATGGTTGACAACATAAAATTCAACAGTCTGGACACACTGCTGAAGATACACATAACATTTAGGTAAACTTTTTTCAATGTTAGTATTATTCGTTTTTAAACATCTTAACCCATTTAAATCGGATGACGAGCTGAGGTCGCATGATATTCTTAAGCACTAAAATCGTATGACGACCTGTGGTCGCGCAGTGTAGAGATCGAAAAAACAAATTTTTAGTTTATTTTGCTGCTCATGGATATCTGTTACATACACTTTTCCTTCTTCTACACATCCACAAGAATGCTATTTCATCCCCTCCATGCCATTTAGAAATTTCCAGAACGAGTTTTATCCTAAGAAAAAACATGTGTCAGTAGTAAGAAAAATGGCGCCAAGGAAAGTTAAGGGTAGTGACAGTGATGGAATTAGGAAATTATTAGAGCGTGAATTAGGCAGTGATTCAGAAGTTTCTGATATATTTAGTGATGAGAGAAGTATTGATGAATCTATAAGTGATTCAGAAGCAACTTCAGCTGAAGAAGAAAGCGGTGAGAGTGATAATGAACTTATTGTCCAGCCACCTGCAGAAAAACAAAGCTGTATCACGCCAAGTGATTGGAAGTGGGTGAAATCTGAGAATAACCCTGTTGTATATCAGTTTAGTGGTGATAGTGGTGTATGTAATGAGATTAAAAATCAATATGAATATCAATCTCCTTCTGAACTCCAAATATTTTTAGATTATATGGACCCTTTGTTTTCCGTAATAACTAAGGAAACTAATGACTACGCAAGGGAGCAGTTAGCGAATCCTGAAAGAAAGAGAAAGAAAGATGACGAGAAATGGTTTGATGTGACAGAAGATGAGATGAAAGGCTATTTTTTGCTAGTGATACTAATGTCACAAGTATGAAAATCACGCTTACAACTGTACTGGTCTAAAAATAGATGCATCGAAACACCAATCTATGGGGAAATGATGAGTAGAGAGAGATTTCAACATCTCTCGTTTTCTTCATTTCGCAAATGACAGAAATGCTATTGATCTGGACAAACTGAAAAAAATTAGGCCAATCATAACACACCTGTCAGAGAAATTTAGTAATCTCTACTCACCTGCACAAGACATAGTACTAGATGAGAGCCTAATGAAATTCAGAGGTCGATTATCGTATGTACAGTGTAACCGTTCTAAGCATTCGCGTTTTGGAATAAAGGTATACAAAATATGCGAGTCGTCTACTGGATATTGTCATTCTTTTAAAATTTACATCGGAGATGACATTACTGATCCTACACTTCCTGCCAGTACAAATGTTGTAATGGACGTGTCAACCATTGTTTGACCAAGGACACACTCTCTTCTTAGATAACTGGTACACTTCACCAGATCTTTGTAAGAGATCGATATCCCGTAAAACAAATGTAATAGGCACTGTTAGGCCTACTAGAAGAGAGATGCCCAGCGATATTTCTAGCAAGAAAATGAAACCTGGCGAATATGAAATCTGGTCAGCTAACCATATTCTTTGTGTAAAGTGGAAGGACAATAAAGATGTTCACTTTGTTTCCTGTCAGCTGACATTAGGGGCACTGGAAAATTAAAAAGAAAGAGAGGTCAACAACCAAGAGAAGAAAGAAAGAAACCAGCTTGTGCTATTGAATACCAGAAGGGAATGGGAGGGGTAGACCTCCAGGATTAAGTAACTGCCCTTTTTCCTATTATGAGAAGGACAGTCAAGGGGTATCGCAATATATTTTTTTATTTACTTGATATATGTGTTTACAACTCCTTCATAGTCCACAACAAGCTAACTGGCAGCAAGAAAAAAACTTTCTCTGACTTCAGGATCGCCCTTGCAACCCAGCTACTTGAATGTATTCATATGCCTGACTACAATGTACGAGGCCGACCTTCATCTAGTGCTACACCCCTAAGACTACAAGCAAAAAATTGGGGTCACTTCCCAATGCACATCCCACCCACAGAGAAAAAGAAAAAAAATGTTACTAAACGGTGTGTGGTATGCTACAGCAAAGGAAAAAGAAGTGGAACTGCATGGCAGTGTGAAAAGTGTAACACTCCTCTTCACTTACCGGGCTGTTTCAAGGTGTACCATACCCAGACAACATACTAAATATATCCATTGGTGAGTACATAATTTCACTAATGTATTTACAGAATTTTAAGCTGGAATATTCAATAGTTCATTTTTAAATTGATTTTTAGTTACTGGAGGTAATATTAAGCTGCTGCGTTACACTTAAATGCCAGGCAGTAGGACTTGGGATTTAAATCAGGTTTCTTGGGTAGCAGAGCTGGATTTTAAATGAGAGGTGGATGGGTTAATGATGGACAAATTATATTTGAAAAGAAAAATAGTTAATTCCCTAACCCCAAATGCTACGAGCCGTTGCTTCGATTTTGCAAATGGCGGCTTCTTTATTAAGGGGACTTTTTGTTGGGAATTTAAACATTACTCTTTATAAGTAATGTTTAAATTCCCAACAAAAAGTCTTCATAATAAAGAAGCTGCCATTTGCAAAATCGAAGCAACGGCTCGTAGCATTTGGGGTTAGGGAATTAACTATGTATAAGAGAAAAATATGCATTTAGATTGGAGGCCTATGTAGCTCAGATGGAAGAGCATTGACATAGAAAGTCAAAGGTACTGGGTTCAAACTCCAGTCTACGCGTATATTTTTCTTTTCAAATATAATTTGTCCATCATTAAGATGTTCAAAAACGAATAATATTAACATTGAAAGAAGCACTACAGGCTTTATAAGTAATGTTCAAATTCCCAACAAAAAGTCTTCTTAATAAAGAAGCCGCCATTTGCAAAATCGAAGCAACGGCTCGTAGCATTTGGGGTTAGGGAATTAACTATGTATAAGAGAAAAATACACGTTTAGATTGGAGGCCTAGGTAGCTCAGATGGAAGAGCATTGACATAGAAAGTCAAAGGTCCTGGGTTCAAACCCCAGTCTAGGCGTATATTTTTCTTTTCAAATATAAACTTTTATCACACACCTCATATTCTTCACATACCTCACATGGGAAAATTTGGAAGAAAAGTTTTTCAATAAGCTTAATAACATCATTAAACAAAAAATTGCTAAACAGAAAAAGAAAATTGAAAATCTGAAAGTAAAAGTATGTGGTAATAAGAGAAAACTTGGAAACAACAAACAATCATGAAGGATATGAGGTAAGTGATAAAAGTTTACCTAAATAAATAATACCTCATTGTGTGAATTCTTAAAACAGTAATATGGAAACATGTTCAAATAGAACACAACAATTTAGATGTAATCAGATTCACCTTATTTATTAAAGAGAGAGGAATTTATGCTTGCTCTAAGAGGTGTCGATACTACGGGGTGAATCATAAATATGGCTATACGTTTGATCGCGTTGTGTGATTGAAATATTATCATTACAGGAAATATGAAATTACCATTGGAAAGGCAATTATTCAAATTACAACAATGGAATAAAACAAAACAGTGTAGAGCTTACGTCATTAGTCAAAATGGCATTGAATATGCAACAGCAAATTATGTAGAATGCGTTCAAATCGGATCCCCAAAGCTGTTTATAATTATATACCAAGAGGACGAAGATCACTGGGCTGTCCTATGAAACGCTGGAGGGAAAATTTTCTATAGGATCGTAACAGGCCTTGACCTAATACTTGGAAGGAAGAAGAAGAAGAAGAAGAAGAAGAAATTACAATTGCTGCATGGGCAATAACATATGCTAATGATCGTGAGGCCGCAAGACGGGCAAGACGTGAGTTTAACGTAGCATTGCAGCCGTCGACTGTGGCAAAGTGCAGAAAACGACTGCTAGAAACGGGAAGGATGCAGAAAATCAAACCTCCTGGAAGGGCTCGCATTAGCACGGATGCAGAAACAACGAAGAGAATTGTGGAGGTGTTCGACGCTAGCCCACAAAAATCAACCCGCCAAGCTGCAAGTGAGCAGTGATTTGTTTTGTTTTGTTCTATTGTTGTAATTTAAAGGATTCCCTTTCCAATGATAACATCATATTTCCTTTAATAATAATATTTTCGTCACAAAATGCAATCAAACGTATAGCCATATTTCTGAAACACTCTGTAGTAAATTCATGGTAAGTTTCCATTGAGGTGTTAATTCACATAATATAACGTTCAATTAAAACTATAAAATAGATACCTTGTAGGTCCATCTATGGACCTACAAGGTATACAGTTTTAATTGTATATTACTCTAAGAGGTGTGCCTAAGTAGTCAAAATGGTAGAGCATCAGTGCATAAATCCTAGCTCAGGTGCAAATTTTTCTTTCTAGTTATGTTAATCTAGCCTACAGATGGCTTGTCTGAAATATTAATTTCCACTTACCATTGGTTTTGAATTCCCATGAAAAACCTCTCTAACAAACATCGCCCCAATTGCAAATCCAAGTACATTATTGGTGTCGGTGACACAATATCTCCAAGGTTCTTCACCTCCTTCAGAGCCAATAAGAGCTTTGCGAAGTCCTTTATATGCATCTCTGAAAGCTTTTGATAGACAAGCAGTCAAACTGCGTACAGTCTGCCATACTAAGTAATTATTCAAAACTCTGAAATTTGAAAATAATACATTAGCATAAAATGTTACTTTTTTGGCAGTACTTAACAATGAAGAATGAGTCATTTTTTATATCTTACCTTATAGTTTATGTTTTCTTAAACATGGGAACTGCAGATTTCAAGAGGAACATCCCTCCCATTTTCAACCGACATTATGACTACTGGATTTTCGTTGGAATCTCCATCTATAACATTGCCATCTGGTGTTGATTTGATGAACTTCGAGATAGGTCCCGGTTATCAGAAATTTCGATATTCATGAATTTAAATTTGCTCTTCTGAATATATATCTTCTCCCAAACTGTCAATTCTAAAGGTTTTCCAAATGTTTTAGAAGTTTGGCCTCTTTTTTCAATTTTATGACTCTCCAACAAACTATGTGCTGCAATAGCAGATTTTTCAATTTCACCATTTTTAATATTTCTAAAGTATTCCTGATCTCGAAGTTCATCAAATCAACACCAGAATGCAACATTATAGCTGGAGATTCCAACAAAAATCTGGTTGTCATAATGTCGGTTGAAAACAGGAGGGATGCTTTCACTTGAAAACTGCAGTTCCCGTGTTTAAGAAAACATAAACTGAGGTAAGATATAAAAAAAAAAGACTCATTCTTCATGTAATTCATCGGAGAACATATTGTTTAAACAACTCACCTCATAGGATTCATGCTTCCATGATATCGCGATTTCAAACATAGTCATGTTCATCGTCAGCCATAACTCCGACTGACGAAATTCTTCGGCCGTCAACTATTCTATTGTCGCCATCTTCAGTGCTGCCATCTATGGTTGAATTTATGAACTTCGAAATCAATGTAATTTCGTTAGGGATATCAAAATTCATTGATCTATTTTTGTTTTTCTGAATGTATATTTTTTCCCAAACTGTCAATTCCAAAGGTTTCTCTACTTGTTTTAAAAGTTTAGCTTCTCTTCCAATTTTATGATGTTCTAATAAACTATGTGCAGCAATTGCAGATTTTTCAATTTCACAATTTTTAATATTTCTGAAATGTTCTTTTGTCCGAATTTCCAAATTCCTTTTTGTTTTTCCTATATAAACTTTATTGCAATCTTCACAATTTATTTGATAAATTCCAGATTTCTTACTGTCTGGAACATTGACTTTTTTATTGGTACTTAGAAGATTACCCAGACTAAATTTATTTATTGGTGCCAAAGAAATGTTGTATTTGTCAAAAATTTTTTGAAATTTCCTATGCATTTCAGGATGGTAAGTAATTTTCTTGTATTTTTTCTTTTCTTTGCAATTTTGTAGAGTAGTATATTCATTAAGTCTTTTTTTGTGTTTGAATTTCTTCAACTTAATATTTAATTTTAGGAAGTTATATTTTGAGGTTATTTTAATTATATTATTTTTGGTCAGACTCTGGGAAAGCTGACGATAAAACAGAATTGTTTTGAAATATGTCCAAGAACAAATCAACATTAATATTGAGGTAAGATGTCCAGACCAAAAATAATATAATTCTTCAACTTATTAATAATTAATTCTTTATCAAAACCATTTAATCTAGCAGTGTTTAAGATATGTTTAAACTCTTTATTGAAATTTTCTTCGTTTAATGGTACATTTGTCAATCTGTAAATTAAGCTATTGAATATTGCATGCTTATGAGCAATGTGATTGAAGCCTGATGATTTAATGTAATTATCTGTATGAGTTCCTTTTCTAAATATATCAAATTCAATTTTCAGTGTTTGATCATTCCTAATTATACATAAATCCAAAAAAGGAATTTTGTTTTCTTTTTCTAATTCAACGGTAAACTTTACTGATTCATCCTGAAGGTTCAATAATTTAAGAGCATCTTCAATATCTTTAGAATTTATTATTGCAAAAATATCATCCACATATCTGTACCAAGTCTTAACATCCATGGGTATGCTTTAGTGATTTGACACTCCAAGTAACTCATGAACAAATCAGCTAAAAATGGTGAGAGCGGATTACCCATTGACAAACCCGAAACCTGTTGGTAAAATTTTCCATTATAGGTAAAATAAGAATTACTGACACATAGTTTAGTAAGAGTTATATATTCCTCTAATATTTCATTTTTAATATTAGAGAACTTAACCATTTCCTCAAAAAATTTAGCATTTTTTCAACTGGTATACTAGGAAACAATGAAATTACATCAAATGAAACCAATCTGTCATCATGTCCTAGACTCATATTTTTCAATTTGTCAACCAATTCCAAAGAGTTCTGAATACTTTTAGTGTCAAATTTGGGAAACTCATTAAATTTTTGTACCAGCCATTTAGATAAATAATAGCATGGTGAACCAATGTTGTTGACTATAGGTCTCATCTTATTACCAATTTTATGAATCTTTGGTAGACCATACATTCTAGGATTCGATGGATTGGACACTTTTAATTAAAATTTTTCTTGTTTTGTGAAAGTATATTTTATTTGTTTCAAAATATTGTCAAATGATTTAATAGCTTTAGGTAAAGGATCTTTTTTCAATTCCAAAAATCTGGAATTTATCAAATAAATTGTGAAGATTGCAATAAAATTTATATAGGAAAAACAAAGGAATTTGGAAATTCGGACAAAAGAACATTTCAGAAATATTAAAAATTGTGAAATTGAAAAATCTGCAATTGCTGCACATAGTTTATTAGAACATCATAAAATTGGAAGAGAAGCTAAACTTTTAAAACAAGTAGAGAAACCTTTGGAATTGACAGTTTGGGAAAAAATATACATTCAGAAAAACAAAAATAGATCAATGAATTTTGATATCCCTAACGAAATTACATTGATTTCGAAGTTCATAAATTCAACCATAGATGGCAGCACTGAAGATGGCGACAATAGAATAGTTGATGCCGAAGAATTTCGTCAGTCGGAGTTATGGCTGACGATGAACATGACTATGTTTGAAATCGCGATATCATGGAAGCATGAATCCTATGAGGTAAGTTGTTTAAACAATATGTTCTCCGATGAATTTTAATGATTATATCTCATAATGTTTACTTCCCAACATTAATTAAAAATCATTCTTCATGTATAAGAACCACTTAATGTTATTTCCCATATTTAACTAAGAGTGCCTTACAATTTTAGAAAAAAGGTTGGAAAATGAAAAATTACAGTACCATGCACTGTAATTATTATGAAAATATATTAGGAAGTAGCATTATGAGGTTCTCTTAATAAATAAGTTTGGTCTGTATTCATCTTACTTCATATATATATTGTTGTTTTTTGTAAGACACATTTCAAAGCTTCAGTGCTTCATTGTTAGTTGAAGAGAACCAACAAAAATTAAAGGATTGAAGATACAAAAAAATCAGGAATATATCAAATAAAAATGTGCAGATAAGATATACAAAGCGAAAACAAAAATAAATTTAACCATTAGAACCAAAGAACACATAAGAAATGTAAAAAAAGGAGAGGTGGAAAAATCTGCAGTGGCTGCTCACATCTGGTTAGAAAAAAAATCATAGATGTAAACAACAAAATTATTAAAACAGAAAACACAACTAATTCACCATATGGGAAAAAATGTACATACAGAAGAACAAGCAGAGAATTACGAATTTTTAAATTCTCAGGGAGAGTTTTTTGAATCACAGAAAGAAGGAGCAAGAATCGAGATCCAGGGCCGACAATTTGGGAAAAATCAGTCTGTACCATCTGAAGATAGAGCAAACATCCTTTAAAACACATGTCTATATCCCAGTCACTGATTCTCTGGCCCTGAAGTTTTCACGACAGTGTTGCCGATATGGATATTCAGTGGGAGGGGCCGCTTTATGTATGCGGTTAGCAGATATACAGTTGACAACATCTCAGCAATTTCAAACTATAGCAGCGTCAAGAACAGTGATTGGTTGTGGCTGACGTGCACTCCTATGTGTCCATTTCCTTATTGGCAGTAGAGGGCGAGTTTCTCCCTTTACCCCTCATATAACCTAAACTTCAGAGCCGGTTACACTGGCTGTAGTGTAATAGAAACAACTATATGAGGTATACAGACCAAACTTATTTATTATGTTTGTATACTTTAACTTAGATAGCAATCTCATGATGATTACTTACTTACTTACTTACTCACTGGCACTATCGAACCCGTAGGTTCATGGCCGCACGGACATAAGCTCTCCATACATCCCTATCCTGAGCTAATGCTTTCCAATCATTCCCTGTATAATCTACTTCCCTCAAATCATAGTTAATGTTGTTCTCCCACCTCATTCTTGGTCTACCAACTGGGCGTTTTCCTTCTGGCTTTCCTACAAGAAGTTTCCATGCACATCTTTCATTCCCCATACGCGAAACATGTCCTGCCCATCGCAGTCTACGGGACTTAACTGTTCTTATTATATCTGGCTTCCTATAAAGACCATGTAGTTCATTGTTATGTAGTCTTCTCCATTCACCTGTCTGTTCATCTCTCTTTGGTCCAAAAATTTTCCTAAGAACTTTATTCTCAAATACTCGTAATCTCCTTTCCTCCCTTAAAGTAAGAGTCCATGTTTCGCACCCATATAATATAACTGGTAGAATAATAGTTTTATATATTTTCAGCTTAACATTTTTTGAAAGGAGTTGGGACATCAAAAGTCTCTGCAATGCATAATAGCATGCATTTCCAGAATTAAGCCTATGTTTAATTTCTTTGTGCATCTCATTCCTATTTGTGATTATTGTTCCTAGGTATTTGAATTCAGCCAATTCCTCAAAATTTCCCTCATTTGTCATTAGCTGTCCATTTCCATTATATAATGTATTTCTACGTGTGACCATATATTTAGTTTTACTGATATTTACTTCCAGTCCTAATTTCTTAGTGTTACTCAATAGTGTGTGCGTGTTGGCCTTTAGTATCTCCTCGCTATCGGCCAGTAGTACTACATCATCAGCATAAACTAACAGCTTATTAATACCATTCAGTTGTAGGCCTTCCTCATTCTCTAAAGATTTAATGGCATGCTCTAGTACAAAATTAAATAGTAGAGGAGATAGTGCATCTCCTTGTTTCAACCCATTCTGGATTTCAAAAGTGTCTGAAAACTGTTTGCCTACATGCACCCTACTCGTTGAGCCATTTAGACACATTCGTATAAGTCTAACTAACTCTTTAGGAATTCCGAACTCCAGCAGGATACTATATAACTTCTCCCTCTTAATTGAATCATATGCTTTTTTGAAGTCTACATATAGTTGATGTACAGTACCATTATATTCCCATTTCTTTTCTAAAATCTGTCTTATACTAAAAATCTGATCTGTTTGTAGACCTGTTTCTTCTAAATGCACATTGATGATCTCCTAGAATGTCATCAATATAGGGAGTAAGTCTGCTTACTAATATATTTGTTAGAATTTTGTACGAAGTTGAAAGTAATGAGATGCCCCTATAGTTGTTGCAATCAGTTTTATCTCCTTTCTTATAAATTGGTACGATAATTGATTCCTTCCATTCATCTGGAAGAGCTTCTTTTTCCCAAATCATAGTAAGCAACCAGCGTATCTTGTCCATCAATTTTTCTCCCCCTGATTTTATCAGTTCTGCTGGGATCTCATCTGAACCTGATGCTTTATACATCTTCAATTTTTCAATTGCCATTTCAACCTCTAATGCACTTGGCTCTGCGACTAGCATTTCTGCTGTCTGTAACTTATCCTCCTCAATGTCCTGTTCTGTATGTACATTTAATAGCTGATTAAAATAACTTTTCCATCTATTTAATATACTCTTGGAATCTGCAATCATATCCCCATTTTCATTCCGAATTATGTTTGTTCTAGCCTGAAACCCTTTCTTCTCTATACTAATTCCCTGATATAATTCTCTAATGTTCCTATTTTTTGCATTCATTTCAAGATCATTAATCTTCTCTCTCAAATATTCCCTCTTTTTACTCTTTAGTAACTTGGTGGTTTCCCGTCTAACACTACCCAATTGCTCTAAATTTACCTCATTTGGCTCGTGTAACCATTTCATTTTTGCTAGCTTTCTTTTCTTTACGATGTCGGCACATTCCTCATCAAACCATTTCTTGATTTGCCTCTTTTTTAAACAGCCAATGCTTTCTGATGCTGACAATTTAATAGTATCTCTTATAGCCCCCCATTCTTTATTTATATCAGTTTCTTCTTCGTTTGCCACATTGTCATCTGAAGATTCCAGTACTTCAAATCTATTAGCCATTTTGATTTGGTATTCTTGCCGCATTTAATCATTTTTCAAGTTTTTTAATTCATATTTTACAGAATCATCTTTAGCGTTTGTTCCTCTCATAAGCGATAGCCGTTGTCTGATTTTCACTCTGACCAGATGATGATCCGAATTGCAGTCTGTCCCTCTAACTGATTAAACATCGATGATGCTACTGTGCCAGCGTTTATCCACTAATACATGATCTATCTGGTTACGAGTTTCTCCATCTGGGGACGTCCAGGTGTATTTATGAATATCCTTATGCTGAAATGTTTGTGCTCTTAACAATGAGATTCTTTGATGTGGCAAATGTGACTAATCTAACCCCGTTGTCGTTACTATCTTCATGAAGACTGAATTTGCCTATTGTTGGTTTGAATATATCTTCCCGCCCCACTTTTGCATTAAAATCTCCTAAGACAATTTTCATATGATATCGTGAAAGGCTATCAAATAAGCATTCTAATTCGTCATAGAACTCATCCTTGATCTTGTCATCTTTATCTTCTGTGGGGGCATGTACATTTACAATTATAAAATCATGTCGTTTACCCTTTAGAATTATGTATGATATCCTATCACTAACAAACTTAATATCTCGGATAGCGGATAGGATCCTCCTTCTGACTAAAAACCCGTTCCAAATGCAGGTCTTTCTGCACCCCCATAGTATAATGCAAAGGTTCCTGATTCCTGACTACCTTCTCCTGGCCACCTAACTTCCTGTAAAGCGACTATATCCAAGGGCGATTTATCCAATTCCCGCGTTAATATCTCTAGTGCCCCGCTATTGTATAAAGTCCTAACATTCCATGTTCCTAGGAACATGTCCCTGTGTTTGAGCCTTTGGCATGAGTTCCCTGAAGTAGTCCCCGCCCGGAGAACCGAATGGGGGACTATTTGACCTCCGGAAAATTTTACCCCAGTAGAACCCATGTCCGCATTTCTTGACGGTTGTATTTTTACGGTGAAAGATCGTCACTCTTTCGACCAAGGTACTTATTTCGTCTGGCTTATCACCTTCAACCAGTCCGGCATGGGTAACCCTATCGGCAGCAATGATCTCATGATGATTAAAAATTAATTTTAAATCTTGCATTACCTGCCTTCTCAACATATGTACTGGAGAAGAGTTAGGAATTTAATCCAGTATTGTACAATTCAAAATTATACATCACCACCCCTCCTAGCATCGAGAATGAAAATTGTACTAAAATTTTCAAACCGACTGGGTATCAAACTCGATCCCTCTAGTCAGGAAGCAGAATGCTACCATCTCATATTCTATTCTATACTTTACTAGAGAATTATAGGTGTGGAAGCTTCCTGTTGCTTTTCATATTGGGATGATGATGATGGCCAGATGATGTTGAGGGACCATTTGGGCTCAAAGCTTCCTGATATTGGTCCTATAGGTGAAGAAAACTCCCGAAAAAATCTCACCCAGGAAGCTTGTCCCGACTGGGAATTGAACCCGGGCCCACTGCGTGACAAGGCAGCATGCTACCTTGAGACCATAGCAGTGGACCCATCTGATATAGCACATTGAAATACATTTATTAATAGTTAGTGGAGAACATATTTTTATCGACTCACCTCATATGATTTCAAATGACTGAAGAGGGACATGATATTGTCTGAAACCGTCTATATCAAAGAAATTTGAAATCATATGAGGTGAGTCGATAAAAATATGTTCTCCACTCACTATTAATGATATAACCTCATAATGTTTACTTCCCAATATTAATTTAAATATAAATAGATTTATTTTTAACTTTTATAGGAATTAATCACTATGAGGTTTAATTTATGGTGAAATTAAATGTTTCTTACCTCTCCTCATAAAAAGTTTCTAAGTAGATCGCGATTTCGAGACCACAAAGGTCTCATCTTCAGTACTTTCTTGGCGACTGATGTTATGTCGATCGGAAGAAAATCTTCTTCTTCCGATTGACATAACATCAGTCGCCAAGAAAGTGCTGAAGATGAGACCTTTGTGGTCTCGAAATCGCGATCTACTTACAAAATTTATATGAGGAGAGGTAAGAAACATTTAATTTCACCATACAGTGAAATACAACTGAAATAAGATAATTTGATCAAAAAAGAAATCCAGTGCACTCACATTTTTCCTTCCGCTGTAGTAGTGTGATTCTGAATGATTTTAGACAGTTTTTGGAGATACTCGGGCGCATACACTACTACCATTTCTTTAGGTGTGACCTTTCTACCAATACTTCTCATTGCATCTGTGAAGTAATCTCTCCATGACATCTATTGGCCAGAAATACAAAACATTATCTGAAACTGATATTATGTAACACAACAAACAGTTATCAAATTTCATTCTAAAATATAGTCAATGCAACAAATAAATCAAATTTGTAAAGGATGAGTTAACAATAATTACATTTAATATAGAAACTCATATCGCCTTTGTTGACTTCATAAAGGCTTTTGACAAAGTAGACAGAAGTAGGCCTATACTATTATAAATTTTAGCTGATGATAACGTTCCACAACAATATATTACTAATATCTTCAACATCTATAAAGATAATGAAATCTCTGTTAAACAAGATGGCAAACTATCTTATTGGAAAAAGATCAACATTGGAGTAAGACAGGGATGTGGACTTTCACCGGTGCTTTTCATTATATCATATATATGAATAGAATAATAAACGAATGGAGGAAAACACAACGGGGATATATAATCAATAGGAACCTCAAACTCGATACTATTCTTTTTTGCAGACGATTTAGCGCTTCTGGCACTTTCCGAAAATGATTTGCAACGATCAATTTATAATTTACAAAAAACAACTGCCAAATTTAACATGGAAATATCAAGTAACAAATTTAAAATTATGGCATTTCATGGGAAGAACCCCATACAATGTAAAATCTGTCTCCAGAATAAAATTTTAGAGAGATCTAATCAATTTAAATATCTTGGATATTATTTCTCTATCTGGGATGAAAAGGATATCCCTGAAAAAATTACTAGTTATAATAAAAGTTTGGGAATTATTAATCAAGTTATGAAACCATCCCTTGTACAAAAAAAACACCAGATTACGTTTATATAACACTTTGGCTAGACCAGTGTTGACCTATGGTAGTGAAGCATGGGCACTAAAAAGACAACATGAAAGTAGAATAACGGCTTGTGAAATGAGATTCATGCGCAGAACAGCGGGTTACACCAGATGGGATCGGAAAAGGAACACCGATATCTTAAAAGAATTGAAGACTACGCCAATTTTGGAATATATTAAACAGTGCCAACTAAATTGGAAACACCATCTTGAAAGAATGAGTTCAAATCGGATCCCCAAAGCTGTTTATAATTATATACCAAGAGGACGAAGATCTCTGGGCCGTCCTATGAAACGCTGGAAGGAAAATGTTCTATAGGATCATAACAGGCCTTGGCCTAATACTTGGAAGGAAGAAGAAGAAGACATTTAATATGTAAAAATAAATAATATATTCTAAATATGTATTTAATTTTCTTTATCAAAAGATCAAATAAAAAATATATCAACACAAGTAGAGAGAACATTTTTTTCTGAAATCCAAAATTAAAACATGCCTATACGACTGGACCGAATTTCATGAATTTTTTGTGTGTGTTTGAGTAGGTCTCTGGATGGCTTAGATTAACAATTGGACTCTCTAAAACCATTAGGTTTTTTTCTAGTTTTGTCAAATACTTCTCCTCTATAAACGATGAAACTTTTTTTTTAGAATACTCTATATATTTAAAAAAATATATATACAGCTGACTATTTGGGAAAAAATTTATATTAAGAAGAACAAAAACAGAGTTATGAATTTTGATATACCGATGGTGCATGACCTTCTTTGGAGGTTTTTGGCCAACCACAGGATGGAGCTGACATCGACATCCAGGTTGTGCAACATAATGCAACATAAATAAAACCAGTCTGGAAAAGCTGACGATAAAACAGAATTGTTTTTGAAACATGTTCAAGAACAAATCAACATCAATACTGACGTAAGATGATTAGACTACAAATAATATAATATACAGTAAATTCTGTCTATGTGGGAACATGACGGTTCCTTAAAGATATTTCCGTCTTAGCAGTTTTCCTTCTTATAAAGGATTCCCAAATTACAAGCTTGAATTTTCTCACACACTGTGTAAGGGTTTTACACGCACGCTTTAAAGACATAACGTATTGAACTGAAATACAGACAAAATAGTGTATGTAACACAGCTCAGTGTGCACGGCAAAACAAAACAACTCTATTACACAAAAATGAGAAGGAAATTAACTACAGGAGAACTGAAGATTTTCTCAACTCCCTCACAGGTTACGTAAGTAGGCAAGGAAAAGCGAGGGATTCCCCGCTGTCACACATAACAAGGGTATCTCCGCAATACAATGGCAACACAAGAAGGTAAAATGATATAATGCAGTAGCGTCATATGCAGAATTTTCACATGTGGTCATTAATACTGTAATTAGAACGTGCTTAAGAATAATTTTCTGTCTTACTGAGGTAAAAATTAACTACTGATACTTTAAAAGCCATTCCACTTCCACGTTATGAAGGTTTCTGGCTTATACAGGCCGATTTTACATATAAAATCATACCGTTCTGGAGATTTCTTTCTCATCTCTGTAGGCTTCCTTCTTATAAAGGTTCCAGCTAAGACAGGTTTTACTGTATATGATTTCATTAAATATATATTAACATGGAAAAACTCACAAAAGGAGCCATATTCTGAACTTCACTAAGTGGCATCAAATGGTACAACTTTTCTTCATCGCGACGATCTTCTGGTGGTGACGTTATTTCTGCAAGTTTAGTCTCAAAATCAATAACTGCCTGCATTTGTGCTCTTGTCGAGTTCTCTTCACCTCCAAGCAGAATGCCAATCTGGAAGACCATTTTTAGAGTATCAACATGTCTGTCATAAAAAAAAAATATGAGACACACATGCAAGATTTACACAATAAAGCTTACAGACAAAACATGGAATATTATTGAGTTATGTAGATAGGAAATAACACTATGAGGTTTCACAAATGATGTGACGAAACCCTGGGTTTGCGAGGAGTTATGAAGTATGAGGTGAGTGAAATAATAAAAATAAACAATGGAATATTATTATTATTAATATTTGAAGGAAGTGACATTATGAGGTTTGTTTTAATGAATAATAGAGTTCTCCTCTACTATTTAATTTTGTACTAGAGCATGCCATTAAATCTTTAGAGAATGAGGAAGGCTTACAACTCAATGGTATTAATAAGCTGTTAGTTTATGCTGATGATGTAGTACTATTGGTGAATAGCGAGGAGATACTAAAGGACAACACACACACACACTATTGAGTAACACTAAGGAATTAGGACTGGAAGTAAATATCAATAAAACTAAATATATGGTCACACATAGAAATTCAGTATATAATGGAAGTGGACAGCTAATGACAAATGAGGGGAAATTTTAAGGAAGTGGCTGAATTCAAATACCTAGGAACAATAATCACAATTAGGAATGAGATGCACAAAGAAATTAAACATAGGCTCAATTATGGAAATGCGTGCTATTATGCATTGCAGAGACTCTTGATGTCCCAACTCCTTTCAAAAAACGTTAAACTGAAAATATATAAAACTGTTATTCTACCAGTTATATTATATGGGTGCGAAACATGGACTCTTACTTTAAGGGAGGAAAGGAGATTACAAGTATTTGAGAATAAAGTACTTAGAAAAATTTTTGGACCAAAGAGAGATGAACAAACAGGTGAATGGAGAAGACTACATAACAATGAACTACATGGTCTTTATAGGAAGCCAGATATAATAAGAACAGTTAAGTCTCGTAGAATGCGATGGGCAGGACATGTTGCACGTATGGGGAATGAAAGACTTGCATGGAAGCTTCTTGTAGGAAAGCCAGAGGGAAAACGCCCAGTTGGTAGACCAAGAATGAGGTGGGAGAATAACATTAACTATGATTTGAGGGAAGTAGATTATACAGGGAATGATTGGAAAGCATTAGCTCAGGATAGAGATGTATTATGGAGAGCTTATGTCTGCGTGGCCATGAGCCTACGGGTTCGATAGTTCCAGTGAGTAAGTAAGAGTGGTTGGTTGGTTGGTATCTAATGTCGAGCACTTGATAATGAAATCATTTGCTCTCAGTAAGTAAGAGTAAGTAAGTAAGTAAGCAAGTTAGATGGAATATTATCATTAACAAACCAGAAATTATCCCTCAAATGACATGTAAAACTCCAATAGTAAAATTAATTCAATGAATGAATGAGTCACTTTTTATCTTATCTCATAGTTTATGTTTTCTTAACAATTTGTATGCCATGCCTGGCATGCGCCGGTGAAAGTGTGTATACTACAGCGGTAACCCATGCCCCGGCAAGCTCTAGTTTTTTAATCTCTTTATTTTAAATATTTTTTGCCTGAAGTTTTTACTTCAACTTACTAAAATTATTTTTCGTTCTGTGTTTGTACATCTTTTCTTAGCAATACTTTGCACATCCCTTACAGAATAACGGTACAGGCTGGTGGTAAAAGGGTTTTCTAAAGGAGGGTGTATATTCATGTTTCAAGGTCTTTTTTTTTTGGTTATGGAATGTTGCAATTTCAGGATTTTCTCTATATTTATTTTTTTTTTAGTTGAAAAGATATCTGACCAAGGGGTAGGTCATGCAGTGAAACACAATGATTCATTTCTCAAAGATGACGAAAATACAATACGCGAGTTTATTGTGTCAGTTTTATCAGAAGATGAAAATGACAGTTCATCAAATGATTATTCGTTTCTAAGAGAATATTATTACAATCTAAGCCTGTAAATAGTAAAGCAAGTGATGCAGACCTAAATGAACAGAGTGTGAGTGACAATGGTGGGCGTGTCGCGCCAGACTAAACACGTGGCATAGAACAGCTGTTTGATTGGAATTTATTCGAACCCAGGACCCTAAAAATCTTCAAAAATATTTAATATAAGTGTTTAGTGATAATGCCATCAAAATTATTCAGTAGGATAAATGTTTTATTGATAGTGATAACAAATTTCAATAAAGACACCATGCTGAATTTGAATCTGGAATCTTTACAAGTGGAAGGCAACACTGTCTAACCTTCAAATAAATGTAAAATAGCAAGTTTCAATTCAATTTAGCATGGCATGTAGACAGCAAATTATACTTTATATAGGTTTATATTATATAGTATGGCGTAGTAATTTACATTTAAAAAACCTGGCACCCACAGCCCAGATGGCAAAAGGGAAACTCGGCAGTCAAGAGGTTAAACATGGGAACTGTAGTTTTCAAGAGGACATCCCTCTCATTTTCAACCAATATTATGACTACCGGATTTTTGTTGGAATCTCCACCTATAACACTGCTATCTGGTGTTGATTTGATGAACTTTGAGATCAGATCCTGTTCATTGAGAATTTCAAAATTTATGGATCTAAATTTGTTCTTCTGAATATATATATATTCTCCCAAACTGTCAATTTGACAATTTTGACAGTTTGGGAGAAGATACATATTTAGAAGAATTTGCCAAATAGACAGTTTGGGAGAAGATATATATTTAGAAGAACAAATTTAGATCCATGAATTTTGAAATTCTTGATGAACAGGACCTGATCTCATAGTTCATCAAATCAACACCAGATGGCAAAGTTATAGATGGAGATTCCAACGAAAATCTGGTAGTCATAATATTGGTTGAAAATGAGAGGTATGCCCTCTAGAAAACTGCAGTTCCCATGTTTAAAAAAGCATAAACTATGCGTTAAGATAAGTGACTCATTTATTCATTGAATTAACCCTTCAGAGCGGATGGATTTAAATGGCCGGGAATACTCTGATGTGGGAGGAAGTTCACCGGTATTTAAACTCAGCCGTTCAGTGCCAGTATTCCAATAACGCATTTAAATTGATATATCTTCAGTAATTTAAATGTTTTTGCAATTCCTTTATGGTGAACCCTTAATATAATATTTAATTAATTAAATTTGTTACGGTTCTCACATAACATCTCTGCATTTTTTGCAGACTTATTTATGGTTGTTGTGCCACAGTTGAAATAGGTCCTTTTTGTAAATTTCTCACATAAGTGACACAGTGTATTGCACTAGGGATTCTTTGAAGAATTCAGAGAACCGGCTTTACCTAACAACAGAACGAACTATTTACACAAAGAGAAGGGTCTTAAAAAAAATGAACTTCAAAAATTGGTGTGATAAATCTTCAAAATGTAAACCAGCTGTTTGACACTCGGGCAACAATAAGTGTATTTTTTCCCCCTTGTGTTTACTTTGTTCATGTTTATTACAAACACATTGCTTCTATGCGCTGACCTTCTTTCTTGTAGGGGGGGGGGCAGCCTTCTCCAAATGTATCTTTCTAACACTTTTGAAACATTATTTTAGGTCGTGTGCCTTCAAAAAATGGTCTTTCTACACATCAGACCTGTTGTACTAAAAGACCTTCATCAACCCTAAATTTCAATGCCTTTCTTCTGGTTTCCAAACTGAAACCAGTTGATGAAATATGACTATAATAGTTTCACCGGAGGTGTGGATTTAAAAGATTAACATGCTACAAGCCGGAAGATCGAGGGTTTGAATCCCGGTGGATCAGGATTTTTAAACTGAATCAAACCTTCAGGCGGCACTGTGAACCCGGGGTTGACTCAGCCTCTAACTGAAATGAGTACCAGATGCTTGTTATGGGCCGTCAGACAGAAATAAGTACCCGGCTTACATCAAGTACCGATACTTTAGAAAAGTGGGAGCCTTAACCTCCTAATATCCCAAGAACCTTCTAAGGTCTGTAGTGGACCACTTTCCTTTTAGATACTGACTGAATTGTAGACTAACTACCTTTCCATAATGTAAGGATATCGTGGTCCTGTACTGTAACGTAAATCGGAAATAACTTTGTTGGGCCTTTATTTATACTGAATTTTGCGACATTATTATTAAAAATGAAGAGATTTGAAAATAAATTCAATTTGATAGACAAGCTAATCTACAAAAAAAAGGCGAATTTAGTTTTATAAGAAATCCTTTATCAAGTTATAAATTTAAGAAAAATGTCAGAGGCCGCAAGAATAAATGCAAATATAAAATTATTTTAAATTGTTACTCAGGGCCGTAATCAGTTAATATATGCACTAATAGAAACTTTGAAGTCTCTACATAAAATTTGTATACACGGTAAATAGTTAATTTAAACACAAAGGTCATAATTACAGTTTAAAGCAGTGCGTGTAACTAGCGTACATGTCACGTCGTTCCGCATTGGGTGAAGAATTCAACTTGCGTACACGTCACGTCGCTCCACGCTGACGGGTTAAGAACCCCATATTTAACTATGAGCACAATTTATACTTATCACAAAATATCACTATTTAGCAAATCATTTAAATAAAATAGGAATTTACACCAATCCAAATTTTCCTCTATGCAACAATGAAGAAGAAATGACCGAAGAACATCTTCAAATTTGCAAAGTGTTACCTGCTGGATCCATAATAGAAAAACACTACAATCTACGAGAATTATTGGATCCATTGCCAAACACCAAGCAAGCAAAAAAAAAAAAAAATGTAACAACAATAACAGTTCATATTTGAAGAGGAAAATTATATGCTCAGACCGGGACTTGAACCTGGGACCCTTGGTTCTCTAGACCAAGTGCTCTACCATCTGAGCTACCTGAGCAAGTACCGATCTAAATGCAAATTTTTCTCTATATACGTTGTAATTCCCGCCCACCAAATGCTATGAAGCCTTTGCTTCTATCTGTGCAAATGGCAGCTCCTATATTGTGTCACATTCAGTACCGTAAACCAGTTAAGGCATTTAAGGAGGCTATCATGTATGCGGCCGTCGGTCAGTTAACTCGCTTTAGAGCGGGTGCGAACAAACCGCATTTATATTCGGCGTCTAAATATTGTGTTGGCTTAGTATGTCTTGGAGATCACAGATGGCATATAAATGTACATTTTCTATTCCCGTTTGACACGTTTAACCTTGATGAATCCCCTTTTATTTTTTAAACAAACAACACATGGAATTCATTCACCCAAACTTGTCAACAATGCAGTCGTATTTGTTTCTCGTTATCGCGCTGTTCTTTGTGCGTGAGTGAAACCATGGCGAAAGAAAAATGTCTCACTGAAGAAGAATTAGTGAATATTTTGTATAATTATGATTCAGGTGACGAACTGATTCGTGAATTAGAAGATTCACAAAGTGAAAGTGAAGATGAACTTCCACTTCCTGAAATTGATACGTCGATACTATGTGATGTCAATCACCCAAGTTATCTCACCATCAAATCCTACTAGGATATCTCCTTTAGGTAGGTACAAAATTTGAATTTTCTAGGACTAATAGTTTGTGAATAATGGTCCATTTTCTGAAGTGCCACGAAAAGGGTAGCTGGGGTATTTAAATGGCTGGCCTGTGGGTTTAAATGCCCTGCTTAGTGCCTGGTACTGAATGTGACACATTCAGAAGACATATTTTGGAATTATACATTACATTATAAATGCCAGTACGGGCTGGAATTACAACATATATAGAGAAAAATTTGCATTTACATTGGTACTTGCTCAGGTAGCTCAGATGGTAGAGCACTTGGTCTAGAGAACCAAGGGTCCCGGGTTCAAGTCCCGCTCTGAGCATATAATTTTTCTCTCCAAATATAATTTATCCATCATTGAGATGTATGAAATTAATAATAAAAACATCGAATAATAACAGTATTATCAATATATTTCCATTTTAGAAAGAAAAATTAATGCTCGGACCGGAATTCGAACCCCAGATCTCTGACTCTATGCATCAGTAAGATACCGATTACACCATCCGAACTCCAATACGAACATCAACAATTCTTTCTACTTATACAACTCTCTTTCATCAGAAAGCCAGTACTGACGAACAGAGTTAGAGATCCAGGGTTCGAATGCCAGTCTGAGCATTAGTTTTTCTTTCTAAAATGAAACTATGTCCAATTCTGGAAAATGTTAATTTAAAATATAACATCAAAATTATCAATATATATTTTAAAATCATTAGGAAGTAACATTATGAGGTTTAATTTAATAATTGGGTTTGGATTTTTAACATTCTTAACTCATATGTTTCTTTTGTTGGACGATCGTTTCAAATTAGAATCAAATGAACGATTCATTTGATTCTTATCAATGAAACCTCATAATGTTAAAAATTCAAAAATTTATTATATTAAAAAAAAAGATTGTTTCAAAGCTTATTGCTCCATCTTCAGCTTGTCACAAAAAGTTTTGAAACAATCGTCCAACAAAACAAACATATGAGGTAAGAATGTTAAAAAATCAATTATCAATATATACTTAATTAGATACATTAATTATTATGGCAGCTCCATGGCACAAGCGCCTCTGATATGTGAATTTCCTGTATTTCACTTCCTTTAGTTTTTCTATTTGAAGAGTACTTTTTATTCCTTAATTTTTGTATTTTGTACTTATCAATTTAAGAATGTGTAGATTGTGATAAAATATACATAAAATGGACATTTTTTTCAGGAAAACTGTCAGGGCTACCATTTTTTAAAACAGCATTTTCATTCTATATGAATCACCAATTTTCATCAAAACTTTAAAATTGAGTAATGTAGGATGTTATTTTTAACTATTATTTTTCACAGTTTGTTTTTTATATCATGGACAGCTATAACAGTTAAAGAAAAATAACTACTTGGCAGATCGCTATTCTGCACGAGAGCCAAATCAGTATCTTTCACTTAAAAATAGTTTATAACTCAGACTGAAAGTAAGCAGAAAGCATAAAAAAAAATATTACCTTTGTCATATAATCCAAATAAGCTGACAGAATCTTCTCATTGGCAGTTTTATTCAAATAATTATCTCTTGTTGGTAAAGTCAAGCCTCCTTGGTCTATCTGTAAAGAAATGTAAACATTCCACACTGATATAACATTAATATCAATTTCATATTTGAAGGATGTGAAGGGAAAACAGAGAATGTCCATATTTATTTTATAAAACCTCACAAATCCAGCCATCTAGTGAGACTTTTAAGGTACTATCAGATGCACAATGTGGTTAAGAGAAATGAACTGAAATAATTAAATGTGATGATGGATAAATGGCATGGCCCAATGTTGAGCTATAGCCTCTCTTTGTCAGGAGTTAACCCTCTGCATGCCACTGGTAAAATCTCTAGTGTCAGAGATTTAAATCACACCCGCCAATGTGATCGGCTTTGCAATTAGTTTAAGTATATTGTCTGGCAGGTAATGGACAGGAGCACTAGAGCCGATCTAATCGGCTCATGGCACCTAAAGGGACCCTTTAGACCAAGTTAATTATAGTTACCTTATTTGTTCATAGATGTCATGAGTAGCATGCAGTCAATTCAATGAGACATCTAGCAGGCAACTAAGCTATTATATTTGAAGAGAAAAATATACACCTAGACTGGGGTTTGAACCCAGGACCTTTGACTCTCTATGTCAATGCTCTTCCAAGTGATCCTCCAATCTAAATGCGTATTTTTCTCTTATACATAGTTAATTCCCTAACCCCAAATGTTATGAGCCGTTGCTACGATTTTTGCAAATGGCTGCTTTTTTATTAAGTAGACTTTTTTATTGGGAATTTAAACATTACTTACAAAGCTAGCAGTGCTTCTTACAATGTTCATATTATTTGTTTTTACTTACTTACTTAATACTTAATACAGGCTTTCCATTTTACAGCAGCTTGCCTTTGATTCCTACTTTCCAGAGAATCCTATCTTCCCATTGTCCATCTTCCATACCCCTCTTCATCATGGCATCATATATTCCCTCATACCATGCTCTTCTACTTCTCCCCCTCTTCCTTCTGCCTGGTACCATCCAATCCAACAATTATTCGTTTTTTAAACAACTTAATGATGGACAAATTATATTTGAAAAGAAAAATATAGAAAATATAATTTGTCCATCATTAAGATGTTTAGAAACGAATAATTTGAACATTGAAAGAAGCACTACTGGCTTTATAAGTAATGTTTAAATTCCCAATAAAAAGTCTTCTTAATAAAAAAGCTGCCATTTTGCAAAAATTGTAGCAACGGATCGTAACATTTAGGGTTAGGAAATTAACTATGTATAAGACAAAAATATGTGTTTAGATTTGGATGCCTAGGTATCTCACTTGGATAGAGCATTGTCATAGAGAGTCAAAGGTCCTGGGTTCAAACCCCAGTCTAGGCTTATATTTTTCTTTTCAAATATAATTTGTCCATCATTAAGATGTTTAGAAACGAATAATATTAACATTGAAAGAAGCACTACTGGCTTTATAAGTAATGTTTAAATTCCCAATAAAAAGTCTTCTTAATAAAAAAGCTGCCATTTTGCAAAAATTGTAGCAACGGCTCGTAACATTTAGGGTTAGGAAATTAACTATGTATAAGACAAAAATACGCGTTTAGATTTGGATGCCTAGGTATCTCACTTGGATAGAGCATTGTCATAGAGAGTCAAAGGTCCTGGGTTCAAACCCCAGTCCTGGGTTCAAACCCCAGTCTAGGCTTATATTTTTCTTTTCAAATATAATTTGTCCTTCATTAAGATATTTAAAAACGAATAATATGAACATTGAAAGAAGCACTATTGGCTTTATAACTAATGTTTAAATTCCCAATAAAAAGTCTTCTTAATAAAGTCGTAGCAACAGTTCGTAACATTTGGGGTTAGGGAATTAACTATGTATAAGAGAAAAATACGCATTTAGATTTGGAGGCCTAGGTAGCTCACTTGGATAGAGCATTGTCATAGAGAGTCAAAGGTCCTGGGTTCAAATCCCAGTCTAGGCGTATATTTTTCTTTTCAAATATAATTTGTCCATCATTAAGATGTTTAAAAACTAATAATATGAACAACTAAAGTATTACTAGGAAGTTTGAGATCGATCAGTATATTTTGCTTAGAGGCCTCTTCATTCAGGCTTAAAGATCTTTTACGAGCCTGAAAATCTTCAGACTCAAGACTCATGGCTTAAAGTCCCTCCCGGAGGACTTCTTCTTGGATTTTTCCATCCTAAAAAATCCATCGACTGCAGCCGAGTTTGAAACTGCGACTCTCGGGACCAGAGGCAAGGAGCATAACCACTAGTCCATCGCAGTCGATTATTATTTTAAAAACCAGATACAGAAAAAAAAGATGTTTTCCAATAAGGCAATATTTTACATAAATGAGTAGAAAAGAAATGTAGCCTGGGTAATTTCTATAACAAATAAAACAGTTAATACCCCAGATATTTAAAATGCTGGAATTTATCAAATTAGTTGCATGACTGTAATGAATTATATATAGGAAAAACTAAAAGAAATTTAGACACTTCTACAAAAGAACACTTTAGAAATATTAAAAATGGGGAAATTGAAAAATTGGCAGTTGTAGCTCATGATTTACTAGAGAATCACAAGATTGGAAAAGAAATTAAACCTTTGAAACGTGTAGAGAAGCTTTAATTATATTTAAATTAATGTTGGGAAGTAAACATTATGAGGTTATATCATTAATATTGAGTGGAGAACATATTTTTAATAACTCACCTCATATAATTTCAAATTTCTTTGAGACCATTGGTTTCAAACAAATTGGAGTCATGACTGAAGATGAACGAAAAATTTGTTTGAAACCAATGGTCTCAAAGAAATTTGAAATTGTATGAGGTGAGTTATTAAAAATATGTTCTCCACTCAATATTAATTTAGAGAAGTCGTTGAAATTAACAGTTTATGAACAGATATAATATATACCCACTGCTCAAAACAATTAGAGGAACACTATGGAATATGCAAATATTTTTTCATTGGATAAAGGTACAAACATGAAATTAATAAAGTACATTATTTGTGGTTATTTATTTATTGCTCATGTCAGTAAAAACAAATGAATAACGCTGACAATTAACTTTTCAAATAATTCCGCTATGTAAGCAATTGAATCGTGCTCATTTTTCAAAGTTAAACACTCGTTATATAGAGTCAGTATCGTGTATGGCCTCCACGACATTCGATGACACTTTGGCACCTTCGCGGCATGCTCCCAATAAGATTCTGGATTTCCTCTTGCGGGATATTCTCCCATTCCTCCTTCAGAGCATCTCCAAGTTGCTGCAGAGTTTGTGGAGCTTCATGTCGGTTCCTGACTTTCCTGTCTAGAAAATCCCACAAGTGTTCAATAGGGTTGAGGTATGGGCTGACCGCTGGCCACTCCATTACCTCAATTTCATTCCTCCTCAGGAAATCCCTGGTGACAGCCACAGAATGTGCCCTGGCATTATCCTGCATAAACAGAAATCCAGGGCCTACTCCAATGGCAGCAGGTACTACATGCTCTTCCAGAACGTGCTCGATATACCGGACAACATTCAGTCGCTGGGGAACAAGTACAAGGTCCGTACGATTGTTGTACATAACTCCGGCCCACACCATTATGGAACCTCCTCGGAATCTATCAATTTCCTGTACAGCCTCTGCAGAAAATCTTTCTCCTGGCCGTCCCCACACCCTCAATCGACCATCACAACGTGTAAGACGATACCTGGATTCGTCCGAGAAGAGCACAGACTTCCACTGATTCAGGTTCCAATTACCATGGTTTTCAGCATACGTACGTCTTGCTGCCTTATGCCCATTTGTTAAGCGTGGTTTTTTAATGGGCCTTTTTGGACGAATATTCTCTTTCCTTAATCTGTTCCTTATGGTTTGGTCTGAAATCCGGATTCCAGAAGCCATATGAAGGTCATTCTGCAGGTCTTTTGCAGTTTTTGTACGCTGTCGAAGAGCAGAAAGAACAACGTATCTGTCATCCTGGGGGCTTGTTTTAAATTTACGGTCCTGGCCACGTCTTCTACAATACTGATCTGTCTCTCTGTGCCTGTTGCGTAACCTGGACACCACGGAAGGAGAAACCCCAAGCTCTCTAGCCACTTGTCACAGAGATTGACCTTGTCGTAAAAGATGTAGAGCATGATACACTTCAAACTCATTTAAATGCCTCATTTTGTCAGAGACTTCAATAAACAAGGCAATAATCAACATTCGTCACTATAGCAACATCAGGAAGCTTACCAATTAGAAGTGGCCAGTGCCTTCCAAAATAAAAAATTTCTCTATATTTGTTATTTGAGGTAATTTCTCTGTATTTAGGCCATGGATCTTTAAAATTTGTATCCAATGATAAAATTAATAATTCAATTTACATATTGTCCAACTTTCAGCATCACAGCTTTAAAAAACAATTACTTATTCAATGTATTACAAGTGTTCCTCTAATTGTTTTGAGCAGTGTAGCTATGATTGGGATATACATAATACATTAAACCGATATCAAATGATGTGTGGCACCAGAAGAAAAACCCTCCAAGGGACTCGAAAAGAAACTCAGCTCAGGTTTTATAAAATTATGGCTGTTCCTGTTCTTTTATATGAATCTGAATCTTTGGTACTTACAATGAAAGATATCTCACACATTCAAGCTACTGAAATTAAATTTTTAAGATCCATAAAAGGATATACACGCATGGATAGATTACACAATGAATCAATAAGAAATGAACTGGAGATATTTTCAATAGTTGATATACTAGAAGAGCAGAAATACCAATGGAAAGAACATTTAGACAGAATGTACAATATAAGATTACCCAAAAAAGATCAACACCTACAAACCACATGGAAAAAGATCTTTGGGAAGGCCAAGGAAATGATGGACTTGAGACTGCAACAGGTCGCATTGACCTAATCCTGGAAAGGAAGAAGAAGAAGAAAAATGAACAAATATAGATCCATGATTTTTAACTGTTTATAAGTTGATAAGAGGCATTGATTTTATTAAGAAACCATCCCACATTTCTCTTTTTCCCACAGGTAAAAAAAAAGCATATTTAACATAAATTTGGATTTTCCTATACAGATACCTCTATGTAGGTGATGTTTTTGAAAGAAACCCAGCTTAAGAATTTCTATTCTAATCGAATGCTACATATTTATGACCCCCCATAAAAGGGTTGTTTGCTTTCTGTGGGAACTGAAGCTAGAATTTTCCCCCAAGTAATATCATTATTTATTTATATCGTATTTACATTCATTATGATTTATCAGTCCACCACTGTGGTCTTGAAGTAGCATGCTGCCTTGTCACGCAGCAGGCCTGGGTTTGATTCCCGGTCGGGGCAGTTTTTCTGGGTGAAGTTTTTGTCGGGGTTTTTCCTCACCTGTAAGACAAATGTCAGGAAAACTTTAAGGCCCAAACGGTCCCCGAAATCATATGGCCATCATCATCATCATTATCTTTATCATCATCATCATCCTTCACCGGTGTGGAAAGCAACGGGAAGCTACCACACCTACAATTCCCTAGTAAAGCTGCAAGCATACCATGAAAATGCTATGATTGCAGTGAAGGACCTGCCTTTGGGCAGAATTACTATGGATGGATGATTTATCAATTATTTTTATTTATTAATCTTATCCTTATATAATAATAATAACAATAATAATAATAATAATAATAATAATAATAATAATAATAATAATTCTACGGCACGACAGGCCTAGAAGGCCCTTAGCCTACCAGCCGGCTGCTGGCCTCACATCCACATGTGTCAATCAGAGGTAGATGGTCATCTAGTCAGAGTAGGGGTGACATGGTCAGCATGTCGAGTCCCCCAGCCGTTATAGCTGATTTTCTCAACATGGAACTGCTACTTATTGTAGCTACCCAAATGCCTCACGATGCTGAGTGGACACCGATCCCATGATGGCCGAAAAATCTTGAGAAAATGTCTTCCCCCATGGAGGCTCGAACCAACACAAGTCCTGTAGCTCTGTGCCAAGGCTTCCTGCCTTAACCACTCGGCTATGGCATGGGACTTTTCCTTTATATGTGGTCATATAGATCTGTCACATGTCATGCCAGTGACAATGAGATGGTTTACTGAAATATGTTAGCAATAATATTTGAATACTCACTTGTATGACGTGTCTACTGGAATTGCGATCGTCTTCACCGACTGCCCATGAAAATAAACCTCCCATATTGTATTTGTTTTGCAGCATCATAATGGTAGTTTGAAGATTCCAAGATGAAACATTGAATGTTTTTCCATTAGACGTTGATATGTTCCATCCACCAATCTTTTTTAACAAATCCAACATGGGTTGTGCTCCAAGTGCTTCAATTGTTTCATTTGCATCCATACAGGACAGGTAATACATCTTCGCTTTCTTCTCTGCTTTGCTCTTTAATTCAACAAATGGCTTTTCTAATAACAGAAACAATTTTATGATACTTTTAATTTCCTCTTTTAATTTTGAAAATTTGTTGTTGAATTTTTTAAATCTTTCAAAAATTCAATAACAACTTGTAAAAAAAATAATTAAAATCAATATGGCTGCCACATCTTCATGGTATGTATGTAGTTCAATATCATAATATTCAACATATTTTAATTACACTGGACAACATGATCTTTGTCTCATGAGTACCAATAGTTGTACTTAATGCAGTTTATTTATCATGTTTTCAAATATGCATTCGGAATTTCTCCATCACCCACAGTTTTTTTTATTTCAATTTCAATTAATGGATTTAAATAATTATTTTTTTAATAAATCCAGATTTCTTCTTGGAAAATATTGGCGCAATGAGCGATGAGCACGGGGAACACTTTCATCAGGAGATTTCAGCTATGGAAAAGAGATATCAAGGCAAATGGAATTCTAATATGCTGGCCAATTATTGTTGGACCATCAAGAGGGATGCTCCACAGGTGAAATATGGCAGAAAATCGTCATTTCTTACTTTCTAGATGAGTCCTAATGTTTGAATATTGTGTAGTTATGAATGTAGAAAATATTAAAGTGTTTGAAATTATGCCTGTCTCTTGGAAACCTTGCATGATGGAGAAAAACCAATATGAAACCCGGGACCCTTGGTTTTCTCTTCAAATATAATTTATCTTTCAGTGAGAAATGTTAAATCAATAATAAAAACATCATTAGAAGCCTTACTAGCTTTACAAAGTAATGTTAAATTCCCAATAAATGTCTTCTTAACTAAGAAGCCACCATTTTCAAAGATAGAAGCAATGGTTTCAAAAGCATTTGGCGATAGGGAATTACAACGTATATAAGAGAAAAATTTGCGTCTATATCGTAACTCGCCTTGGTAGCTCAATTGGTAGAGCACTTGGCCCGGAAATCCAAGGGTCCCGGGTTCGAGTCTCGGTCTAGGCGAAAATTTTTCTCTTCAAATATAAGAGTACTTAAATTGGGTTACATTACCTTTTAGGTTCATTAAATATAATGTACATGTTGCTGCATTGCGTGATTCCATAGTGTAAACTGCTTCGCATTTGTTGGCGCGTACACATGGCGTCTGCCTGGGACTTAGAAAAATTCCTGACTGCATTTAATGGAAACTTTATCTAAAGATTGTACCGAAATCACTTTTTCGGTACGTGAAAACTACGTAACAACTACGTCATCATGTCTTCCCTCTATAGTGATGTTATAGAACAGTTCCAAATTCCTGTCTTTGTTGTCCTCTCTCCTAAGTACCTCCCCCTTCTTTCTTTATGCGCTGCGTGTGACTGCACATCTTCCCCTTGTTATCGAAAGCCTCAAATAAGCTGTGCAAGTTAGTATCAGGGTCATCATTACCTTTGGGATCGTCGTGGTCAGGTCGACTGTAGCTCGAGGGAGCTGTTTGGTTTCTTCAGTCCCACAAGCCAGGGTAGGGCAACCAGGACTGTGAACCCTAGCCCTCGGCTGGACTGGATTGTGTGTGTGTATGTATATTATTACTATTATTGACTTTTTGAATTATTGATGACCAAGTTTGTTAATTTATATTATTTCATTCATATCTTTTCTTTCAATGGTCAAGAAGATAAATTTTTGTTATATTATTTGTATTTCTTAAGGCACTGCGTTACAAGCCGGAAGGTCGAAGGTTCGAGTCCCGGTGGGGTCAGGATTTTTAAACTGGCCCAAACCTTCTGGTGGCACTATGGCCCTGGGGTCGACTCAGCCTCTAACTGAAATGAGTACCAGGCGCTTGTTCTGGGGTAAAGGCGGCCGTCACGCAGGGCTGACAACCCGGCTGACATCAAGTGCCGATTGTCAAGAAAAAGTGGGAGACTTAACCTCCTACTACCCCAAGGGCCTCCTGAGACCTGTAGTGGGATCACCTTACCTTTACTTTATTTGTATTTCAATTATCTGACTTATGATTCTCATTAAAAGTTACCTTTTTAGTTAACATATGTTTACTAATTGTGTAGCTAGTCATGTTTCGTATTGATATATATTCTAAAGCTTTCTCAAGCCAAATTAATCCCTTTTTTCCTTCTGGCTTCCATGATTATAATACTGTTTAGCATTCAGTACTACATGTTAAGTGATTTACAAAGGAAAGGTGGATTAAACTTTGTCTTCTATGGGCTCGGGCAAAGGATCATTGAGAATGTCACTCAAAAAACTTTCAAACTCAATGTTATAAAAAAGGTTGGTAGGATAGCGCAGCGCAAGATATTTGGGATTTTATTGCAATGGTTGCTCATACTGATTTCACAGATATGTGGTATCATCTGGTGACAATTTCATAATCATTTGCTCATGTGCATTCTTATTCTGTAGAACTTATAATAAAAATTCATGAAACAAGTTATTCTAATGTTTTCTCCAATATTTTTATTCAATTTGCAAATTACTTCAGTCTTGCAAGGTACAAAATGGCATGATGCTTTATCATTAATTTCTCAACAATGATCTGAAACTTTCCAATACATATTATCAGTCATACATAACTCCATACTTAAAATTTCAGGAAATAACTATTAATAGTAATCTATAGTTGTGTCATACGACAACCCAGTAATATGGAACAAAAAAAGTTTTAAAAATTTAAATTTCCTGGCACAACAGTACATTACCTTTCCCTTCATTTTCCATAGCATATTCAAGTAATATTTTTACTCTATGTACTTACTGTTTTTTTACTGACATTTTGTAATATTTTAGAAGTTTTTCAACCATACTTATGACTAGAGTCCAGATGTTAGGCACTTAAAAAATTCAAAATAGGTAGGCAAAAAGGCACTAAAAATCATTAATATAGGCACTATAAAATTCAAAAGAGGCTCTTAAAAAATATACTACAACATACATTTGTACAGCCTTACATAAAGAATATATGCTATCAATAGCATACGAAGATATCAGAGATGATTTTGGAACTTGTTTTGCCTTTTTACAAAGAGAATATGTATGTTTTGCAAGTGTGTACGTGCTGCGAAACATGACACTTCTTCGTGCAATTCACTGAAATTTTACACACTTTGCAAAACAATGTTGAACCGTCACTTGAGAACATTTCCGCACCAAATTCTTTAATGAAATTTGTCAGTTTGTCTTACTGTTTACTGTTGTCCGTTCTTATCGTATAGTAAAACAACTGTTCTAAAGGTGTAAAAAAATCCATATACACTTATCACACCACTTTGCCTTTGAAACAATTGTCTGTGAACGAGGACTGAATTCAGTGCTACCAACATCAAAAATAATATTGCCAATCACTTAAAGGTTTCTATGCAATGATATGTGTCATGAACTTTGTCCATTTCAATTAATTTCATTGAAATAATAAGTTAATTTCGAGAAAAAATTGCAAATAGGCATTTATAGGCATTGTAAGCTGAAATAGGCATTTATAGGCAAAATTAACTTCATGGAAAACAACTCTAGGGCCGTCGATATGAACTTATATGAAGTCACTTTTACAATATCTATAATAAATAACTGTAGGCATTTTCCCTAACATCCGGTCCCTACTTATGACATTCTATTACAATTTTTAGGTATTTATTTATTTATGAGAAACATAGTACATTATGACATTTTTAGACAATGCTGGGCTCAACTGCACTTCTACTAGCACTTGATTTTTCAGTTATATTGTTGTAAACTATAGCTCTTTTTCTGTATTTACTAACATTATTTAATATTTTAAACTTTTTCAAACAATTTTAAACAATTTTAAAAACATTATTAGACAATTTTGAAGTATTTATTTAAATATGCAAATCACAATATTATGACACTGTTAGACAATATTCTGATGCTAACTGCTATTTTCTCCACAGAGTATATTACTTAGTCTATGATTTTTCTATCGCTGTTTTGGGTTATTGCTGGTTGGATCAGCGTTAGGGAGTGATAAGTAAGTGTACACCCATTTTTAATAAACGTTTGGTAGTTTTAATATTATTAATGTATTTTTTAACATAGATTTGGGGATTTATTGCAAATATTGGTCATTTAAATTTCATAGCGTCGGATAGTAATCGAGGATAATAATCGATATGTGGTTCAATTGTGGGTTTTAGTTGGTTCTATAAACTCTGGCACATGCGCACTGTTGTTCTATATGACTTTGAAAATATTTCACGCTAGTTTAAGTGCAGTTTTTCCCATTGCTGTAATACTATTTTCTCTCTTCTTTTAATGTTGCCAACATCAACAACTGAATTACACTATTTTTGTTAGGTTAGTGTCAGTTTGTGTACATCAGATTAGTGCACATGTCAGAAAATAATATGCATTTAATTAATTTTGTTAGGTTAGGAAGGGAAAAGTTAGTGTATATTCAGTTCTAATAAGGTTTGGGAATTTATTTCAAAGGTTGTTCACACCTTTTTAGACCAAAGAGAGATGAACAGACAGGTGAATGGAGAAGACTGCATAACAGCGAACTACATGGCCTTTATAGGAAACCAGATATAATAAGAACAGTTAAGCCTTGTAGACTGCGATGGGCAGGACATGTTGCACGTATGGGGAATGAAAGACTTGCATGGAAGCTTCTTGTAGGAAAACCAGAGGGAAAACGCCAAGTTGGTAGACCATGAATGAGGTGGGAGAATAACATTAACTATGATTTGAGGGAAGTAGATTATACAGGAGATGATTGGAAAACAGTGGCTCAAGATCGGGATGTATGAAGAGCTTATGTCCGCGCAGCCACGAACCTACAGGTTCGATAGTGCCAGTGAGTTAGTTAGGTTGGTCACACCATATGTGCTGTCATCTAGCGACAGCTCTATAAACTTCCTGTAGAATTTAAAAAATATGTGGTTCCACCTACAGACAGCTCTCTATACATGCATTGTTACTCTTGGGAAAGGCAAAGTACTGTTTTTCCTATTTCCTTCCTAAATAATTGGCTGAGAGTGACATCTCAATTTCTCCCCTTGATCTTCATATAAGAATAAAATAACTCACTGGCACTATCGAACCCATAGGTTCATGGCCACGCGGACATAAGCTCTCCATACATCCCTATCCCGAGCTAATGTTTTCCAATCATCCCCGTATATTCTACTTCCCTCAAATCATAGTTAATGTCATTCTCCCACCTCATTCTTGGTCTGCCAACTGAGCGTTTTCCTTCTGGTTTTCCTACAAGAAGCTTCCATGCACGTCTTTCATTCCCCATACATGCCACATGTCCTGCCCATTCTTGTCGTGGTGGAGTGGTTTGCATGCTTAAATGATCCCGAGAGCTATGCCGGCGGTAGCATTGCTGCCGATAGCATTACCCATGCCGGACTTGTTGACAGTGAAAAGTCAGACGAAAAACATACCTTGATCGAAAGAGTAACAATCTTTCACTGTAAAAATACAACCATCAAGAAATGCGGACATGGGTTCAACTGGGGTAAAATTTTCCGGAGGTCAAATAGTCCCCCATTCGGTTCTCCGGGCGGGGACTACTTCGGAGAACCCATGCCAAAAGCTCAAACACAGGGACATGTTCCTATGAACATGGTATGATAGGACTTTATTAGAATAAAATAACTAAAAATAATTTAATACTAACCCAAAACATTTTTTACTACTAATTGATTTTGTTGTTCAAGCTTTCCAAATGTGCCCCACATAGATTTTCCATCAGGAATTGGATTAGCTCGTACCCAGCCTCCACAGGAAAATTGATAAAAATCTTGGCAAGGATCAACTTCCATGTCTAGCGAGCTAAGCATGGATGCAGCAGCAGTTACACATGGTACAGTAAGACAGTACTCTTCAACTGAAACAAAATTAATACACATCACATTTTCTATAAATAAATTATTTTGTGACAAAAGTTATAATGACACTTCCAACGTGTACAGAACAAAACAAACTTTAGCTCTTTATTACGTCACTTAACGTTTCCGGTCATAAGCTGCAGTTTCCGGCCACAAAAGCTAGACAGAGTAGCCAAATACACAAATTTTTTCCCGCTACCAACGCAAAAAATATATCTTGAACTATATTGGTGACATCCCGCATCCTTGTCTTAATCCTTTTGTTATATCAAATATATTTCCAACCTTAATACTTGCTTTACAATCATACATTCTTTTTATAAAATGTATAAGAGATTTAGGTATTCCAAACTTCTCCATTGCCACCCAAAGCTTGTTGATGGGTACAGAGTCATATGCCTTTTCCAGATCTATAAATGCCATATGAACTTCTTTTCCTGTAGCCAACATATTTTCTGTAATCAGCCTAATCACAAATATATTATCAAGACACGATTTACCTGTTGTAAAATCTGTTTGTTCTTCTGATATTTTATTTTGTATTAGTTCCTCCAATCTAATTTTAATAATTGTACTTAACATTCTACCAATTGCTGCCATAACACTGACTCCTTTATAGTTTGCTGGATCTCTTTTAAGAACCTGAAAATCTTCTACAAAAGGACTTAGAAGTTTTTATGCAGTTAGTATAGAACAAAAATGCATTAAAAGTGAGCAGCCAATTCAATATGACATAATTAGAGAGGCTTAAACGTGCCTTAGACGAAACTTCACAAAATATTTTTCTAGATGAGTACTGTTTAACATAAAATAAATAATAGTTTAAAAAAACTAAAACAACACGCTTTATTAGAAAACCGAACTAAAAAATAAAAATAATTTTAATTTCCAACACGCTTGGGATAAAATTAAAGTGGTCAACAAAAAAAATCATCTCCAACACATATAAAATAAAACTAGAGTTATCTACAAAAAAAAATAATTTTACCATCAAAAGCGTGGGGGTGTTTTTATGGTTCTTACGTTTTCTTTTTAGAGACTTTACTTTGACCAATATCTGTTTATTATCAAATATATTAATTGATATAGAGCACCACACGCTTTTGATGGTAAAATTATTTTTTTTGTAGATAACTCTAGTTTTATTCTGTATGTGTTGGAGATGATTTTTTTTTTGATGACCACTTTAATTTTGTCCCAAGCGTGTTGGAAATTAAAATTATTTTTCATTTTTTAGTTCGGTTTTCTAATAAAGCGTGTTGTTTTAGTTTTTTAAACTATTATTTATTTTTTTATTTTTTTAGTTGTAATATTTTACAGAATAAAAAAAAAATGTAAATATATTTAAATGCAATACTATTGTAGTATGAGCTAAAATTAATACTCTTCTAAAAAAATTATCCAGGACGGATTTGAACCAGCAAACCTATGGATTACTGAAATTTTATACCGCTACAGTCCACCACTCTACCAACCGAGCTACCACAACGATAGACTAAGAAGCCGATACGTCCGCAACCTATTATACCGACCTTTATTTATTTATTTATTTTTTGATGTCCTGACGATCCTGGCCAGGAGCTTAGAAAAAATATATGAAATTATTGTATTGTCATTGGTCCTTTACAAGTATACAAAGTTTCAAGTCGATCCAATGATTTTAAGTGGATGAAAATCGTGTTGAAAGATTCCGTTACATAATTGCACAGACACTTTTTATGATTTTCTGATGATTCTGGTCAGGATTTTAGAAAAAAAAATGAAATTATTGTATTGTCTTTGGTCCTTTACAAGTATACAAAGTTTCAAGTCGATCCAATGATTTTAAGTGGGTGAAAATCGTGTTGAAAGATTCCGTTACATAATTACACAAGCACTTTTTTTTTATGTTCTGATGATTCTGGTCAGGATTTTAGAAAACAATTATGAAATTATTGTCTTGTCATTGGTCCTTTACAATTATACAACGTTTCAAGTCGATCCAATGATTTTAAGTGGGTGAAAATCGTGTTGAAAAATTCCGTTACATAATTACAGACACTTTATTTTATTGATTAAATAAAAATAAAACTTAGTTTTATTTGATTTTCATATTTATTACTTTCATTACTTCATATATATTACTTTTTTTGATTTTCTGATGATTCTGGCCAGGGTTTTAGAAACAAATTATGAAATTATTGTATTGCCATTGGTCCTTTACAAGTATACAAAGTTTCAAGTCGATCCAATGATTTTAAATGGGTGAAAATCGCTTTAAAGTTTCCGTTACATAGATAGATACAGGTCAAGCTAATATAAAGCGTATAAAAATGGCCAATTTTCATCCATAAGCCTACTTAACTACCCCATAAAATGAATTAGTACATTACCAGTCATGGGTAGTCCTACGTGCAGAACTTGCATAGCTGGTTCACTTCTGCCAGTTCCGCTTAATAACGTTGCAAGTACGAACACCAGCAGTAGTAATGTAGCTGTTATCACAAGCAGACATTTCTCTAAAAGACTTCTTGCTTTCCATAGTGTAGTGCCCTGTCAACAACATTTCAATCCATATCATATTATTATTATTTTATTTGAGCCGTTTATTTTAAGGGCAGTCGATTGTGAAGGGAGATAAAAAAATACTCATAATATCCATCATCCATAGTAATTCTGCCCGAAGGCAGGTCTTTCACTGCAATCATAGCATTTTCATGCTATGCTTGCAGCTTTACTAGGGAATTGTAGGTGTGGTAGCTTCCCGTTGCTTTCCACACCGGTGAAGAATGATGGTGATGATGATGATGATGGTCATATGATTTCGGGGACCGTTTGAGCCTTAAAGTTTTCCTGACATTTGTCTTACAGGTGAGGAAAAACCCCGATAAAAACCTCACCCAGAAAAACTGCCCCGACCGGGGATCGAACCCGGACCCGCTGCGTGACAAGGCAGCACGCTACCTCAAGACCACAGCGGTGGACTACTCATAATATGTAATAGTAATATTTCTGATTATAATCAACTGACATCTTTGCTATTATGCATTGCAGAGACTCTTGATGTCCCAACTCCTTTCAAAAAACGTTAAACTGAAAATATATAAAACTATTATTCTACCAGTTATATTATATGGGTGCGAAACATGGACTCTTACTTTAAGGGAGGAAAGGAGATTACGAGTACGTATTTGAGAATAAAGTTCTTAGGAAATTTATGGAACAAAGAGGGATGAACAGACAGGTGAATGGAGAGGACTAGATAACAATCAATTACATTGTCTTTATAGGAAGCCAGACATAATAATAACAGTTAAGTCTCGTAGACTGCGATGGACGGGACATGTGGCACGAATGTGGAATGAAAGACGTGCATGGAAGCTTCTTGTAGGAAAACCAAAGGGAAAACGCCCAGGTGGTACACCAAGAATGAGGTGGGAGAATAACATTAACTATGATTTGAGGGAAGTAGATTATACAAGGAATGATTGGAAAGCTTAGCTCAGGATAGGGATGTATGGAGAGGATATATCCGCGCGGCCATGAACCTACGGGTTCGATAGTGCCAGTGAGTAAGTAAGTATATTTAACTGGCATTAATAAACATTTTTTCGTTATAATTAAGGTTAGACCTCGTTTTGCCTTGCCATGGCATTTCCTTACAAAGGCATGACGAACCTATCTTGAAATTTCTTCCAGAGAAACGTTGTGTTATATAAGGACGTGTCAAAAAATTGCCGTTTTTAACTGCTAGTTATTAAAAACCAGCGCAAAATATCTCATTTAAGCTATAGGGAAGTACTGCAATTCCAGAATTGGTATATTGGAAAGCCCTCAGACAAAAATGAAACCGACTATATAGTTAAGAATGTGCTTACTGTATGGTATCGGATGTGCGTAGTCGTAGCTGATACTCCTTCTGTCAACTGGACAGAACCAACACTGCTGCTGTCGTCCTCTTCAAACTCTGCCTGCTTGTATCTAGTCATCTGAAACAATCAAAACATCTTCTCTGAATTATTATATTTTCGTATCAAGAATGATTTAACTCTTAAATTAGCAATGTATCTTATAAAATAGTATATTACGATATGAGGTTGGGAAGTGGTTTTTACAGAAGCGAGGAAATATTTAAAAACTGAGCGATAGCGAGGTTTTTAATTTCCGAGATACTGTAAAACACTTCACAAACGTACGTTGTACATTTTTATTATTGTTCAGTTTGGCCAGATAATTAATTGTTTAGTATGTAATATTATTGTATTTTTTTTGGTGTATTTAAATGTAACATAGTTATGTTTTTCCTGGTGAATGGAAGAGAAGGCTAAATAAGTAAATAAATAAATGTTTCTTCTTCTTCTTCTTCTTCTTCTTCTTCTTCTTCTTCTTCTTCACTTCCTGGTTTAGGCATTAGTTGCCTGTTCCGTCTTCACTAATAGATCTAAGACCATCTCTTCCGAGGACGTCCGACATCTCTTCTTCCTCTCGGAAAATAATGTAAGATTTTATTTGACTATTTAACTCATGCCCCAAATGGGAGTCAATGACCAATCACATTTGAATGATCTTTTATTTACAACCAATCACAGTCGTGTTTCGCCTAGAATTTACCAACTAAAGTTTGTCATAATAAAGAAAGCACCTCCTTTTTTTAACTTTCTGAATAGGGCATAGCATTATTTTGCAGTGTCTGACTCAGGAAGAAATACGGCTACCAGATTGTATATATAGTGCATGAATGTCAAAACATACCGCATGCGGGAGTTAATATAAAAACATTTGTAGCAATTGATTATACCACCAAAAAAAAAAACCACTGTTTGCACTTTCTTAAATGTATTTTTTCCCAGGTAATAACATTCCAGAAAAATATAATTGTCATATTTACATCATAGGACATCAGAAATGAATTAATATACAGTTTGAAGTATTTCATTTTTTCACCACTAGAGTGCATTCGTACAATATTGCGTTCCTTTGGCAATAAATAATATGATCTGGTTGCAGTGACGAACAAAAAAGCAAATGAAGCGTACCAATCGTTTCTCATTTGTTTTCAAACATCGCAGTTTACATTAAATATATAAATATTTTAAAATAACTATATTTAAATAATGATTTGTGAATAAACAGCTTAATTTTATTCGTTAAATAGTCACTCACTTCGTGAGTCGTGAATTTATCTCGATAATTTGAAAATCACTCGTGGCATTACTTATGATTATTGTTAAATATCCATAAATATATATAAATGCTTTTTTATAACAAAACTGTATCTTACATAAGATTTAATAATAAATAATAGTTTAAAACAACAGAAACAACACGCTTTATTAGAAAACTGAACTAAAAAATGAAAAATAATTTTAAGGGATAAAATTAAAGTGGTCAACAACAAAAATCATCTCCAACACATCTAGAATAAAACTAGAGTTATCTACAAAAAAAAAACTTTACCATCAAAGCGTGGGGTGCTCTATATCAATGATTAGTGTCCTCCTGTCCATTTAACGGCTACCAGGAAAAAGAAATTGCGACGCCTGTTTTCCTCATAAGCATTCTAAGCATTCTAGGAAACCAGACAATTCATTTAATGTTATTTTCTAGAATTGTTTATGTCGTTTTGATTACATGGACAAGTCGGTCTCAGTATTAGTTACCGGGTACTTTATCGCTGTGACATACTGCATGTATACAGTAAAATATCCTTATTCCCGGGGGATATGTTCCGTAGAAATGCAGCGAATATGGAATGGTAGTTTGTATGGGTATATAGGGGATACGTTCCAAGATTACATAATAAAATAAAAATTATAAAAATCAAATCAATTAATGAGACATTTTGAACAATTTTTATTAATAATTACTGTCAGGTTTATGCTACGGTTTATTATACAGCGTGTCAGGCCCGACGTGACGCGAATTCGCGTTTCGCTCGGCGTGATGCTGGTTTCACATGGAGCGCAAACGCTACAGCGCATATGTTTATGGAATTGTCGCCAGATGGCACCACATATATGGAAAATCAGAATGACCAACGTTCATAATAAATTTACAAATGTGTTTACAAAAACTAATGTATACAAACCTGTCCCTGCATAACCTAATAAAATTAATTACATACATACTATTTAGTAAACTATAAACTAATCTGATGTACACTAAACTGACCCATCGGAATCTAACAAAATGAAGTGATTGAACATTTATTTCTTAAAGTATGGTTTGGAATTAAATGCAAATGTTGGTCATTCACACATATGTCCTGCCATCTGGTAGATTTAATTTTATGAGCGTTCACGTATGCCAACTTCAATTCTAATAAAGAACTTTAAAAATAAATTAAGAGGAAAAGTCATAATTTGTCTACATAGATAAACATATTAAAATTCTTCATAAAAAAAAGTTTCACGAGTCGTTGCAAAACGATTAAAATAGTTCAAAATATTAAGTAAAGACAGAAAAAGTTCCTAGAGCAACAGCATCATATGAATGTTGTATGGAAAATTATAGAATAAATGATTCTTTAGTTCTTAAATAAACATATCGTTGATGAATATACCAAATTTTAGAATTCTTCAGATTTTAGTCTGAGCACTTTTATCAGGTTTTGAATTTAATAGAAGACGAAATTTATGCACATCCATAATATCCCCGAGATACAATATTTACAGCTTTTATTTATCTCTTGACTAAGTTCAAGCCACAATAACTTTTTTTCTGTACATCTCTGTACTCCTTCATGCTCATACCATATCGGTTCTCTATGGTATAAAACATGTAGAGAACTCGATGATTTGCAACAAAACTATCTAACTTTCGTCGTTAAAATTGGAAAGTTATAAAACAAGTACTGTATTTCCAACATTTTGTTATAAAATCTTAGTTTGTTTTTAGCAATTACACCAATGAGTACGGGTAATATCTTCTATATTCTTTGTTTGCGCTGGCAAATTGCGTCCTGGATTCAAGAGATTCCAAAACACGACGCGACATGTCAGCGCAAATTTTTTTGCGCCAGCAATTTGCGTTGTAGATAAACCACTTCCATTTAAATACATGGGGAGCAATTTTTGCGCTGACGCGTTGCGTCGTAGATAAACCACAGCATTAGGCAAGAGCTTAAAGAACTTGGTTTTTTTTTTCTGTTTTGCCGCTTTTAAAATATATTTCAATTAAGACTGATATTCAGCTGTGAATTCTGCAATAGAATTCCTTATTTTGTCTTCAGATTTCTTGATTCATTAACATTGAAACAGCGTGATATAGGCGCAAACGACTCGCCAATGCGTAAACTGTCAAGCATTTCTATTTTTTACTCTAAGCGGCAACACTACTTTTTTCCGCTTCGGAATTAATTTTCTTTCCTTTTACTCGACATTATAAATTGGTGACAAAGCAGAAGAGACGCGTGTTATTCAATCATAATTATTGCAATGAATGACACATTGAAACACTAAAGCACCGATCGTGGCGAGGGCGGCATTTTAAACGGACATAGCGGCACTTGAAATACAGCGGTGGTGGCTTTTAACAACGAACTTTAGGCTTAGTGACAATAAGATTTGTTTTACTTTGATATTAATTCGTAGTCGGCCGCGGTGGATTAGTGGTTATGCTCCTTGCCTCTGGTCCCGAGGATCGCGGGTTCAAACCCGGCCGGCGTCGATGGGCTTTTTAGGACGGAAAAATCCAAGGAGCAAGTCCTCCGGGAGGGACTTTAAGCCGTGGGTCCCCAGTCTGAAGATTTTCAGGCTAGTAAAAAATCCTTAAGCCTGAATGAAAAGGCCTCTAAGCAAAATTTACCGAATTTTCCCGTCCTAGTACTACCTTGGTTTCCTAGATGTCAGTATGAGGCGGAACGCTGACCACGGACCACTCAAAATGACATCTGTACGAAAACAAGTGTAACTAAATTAGTATGGTTCAAATTATTCCCTGTCGGGGGAGAGCGCCTAAATCTCTGTAAAGGGAAAACATGGGCTTACAATACAATACAAATATGAATTTGTCCATTTGGTTTGAATCACTCTTTGTAAAAAGCCACCTTGACACGTGCCTGCAGTAAAAAAAGTTGCTGTTGCGTTAATAAAGGATACCTAATCCTTCTAATATACCGACTGGATCCGCGAATAAAGAAATTTTTAGCCGCGAATACAGGAACTGTATCGCAATTTTTTGAACCCGCGAATAAGGAGCTTTTATAGTATTAACATCAATAAATAATAGTCTTAAAAAAACTAAAACAACACGCTTTATTAGAAAACCGAACTAAAAAAATGAAAATAATTTTAATTTCCAACACGCTTGGGATAAAATTAAAGTGGTCAACAAAAAAATCATCTCCAACACATACAGAATAAAACTAGAGTTATCTACAAAAAAAATAATTTTACCATCAAAAACGTGTGGTGCTCTATATCAATTAATGTATTTGATAATAAACAGATATTGGTCAAAGTAAAGTCTCTAAAAAGAAAACGTAAGAACCATAAAAACACCCCCACGCTTTTGATGGTAAAATTATTTTTTTTGTAGATAACTCTAGTTTTATTTTATATGTGTTGGAGATGATTTTTTTTGTTGACCACTTTAATTTTATCCCAAGCGTGTTGGAAATTAAAATTATTTTTCATTTTTTAGTTCGGTTTTCTAATAAAGCGTGTTGTTTTAGTTTTTTTAAAACTATTGTTTATTTCTATTTCACTGTTATGATAATAGTCTCACTGATGCCACCTGTTTGCTTCTCCATTCTCCTGATATTGATTGACTCATAGTGATTATCCTATCTCATTGTTAAGGTTGTGATAATCTCCAACCCCATGTGATTCATATTAAACACAGCCAATGAACATATGTCCAATTACACCAATACGACCAGTAATGAACTATCCTGCCTTTTCATTTAGACAATTAAACTTCAAACATCAAATTAATGAAAGAACCATGTTTAGTCACTAGGGATGTTGAAGACTTATAAAATGCCTATAAAACGCCTTCAAAAATATATAATAATCTAAGATCCGGCTGCAAGATTACTACGTTCATCGAGTGTATGAACAAAATCTACTTTTTTCATAAAATTGTGAATCACCGAATACATTTTTGACGAGTTGCCTATTAAAATTTGGCCGCCAGTATGTTTAATTAAAATATAATTAATTTATTTATTCGAAATAATTTAATTAACTTGTTATTAAAATAAATTATAATCCAGTTCGTAGAAATCTATGTATAGAGCTTGAAAAGTTTTGGTTGCCATTGCAAACTTGGCCGTAACCTCCTCGCAGCGGGAAGTAAAACCACTGCCCTTTATGTATACTACGTACAATGTATATACAAAAATATATACAAAAAGTAGTGTTAATATACATTATAGGAAATAAATAATAGCATTTTAAATAAACTGAACTTTATTTAAAACAATATAAAACAATAAATACGTACTTGCGGCCACGTTATTACTGATTGGTGTCACAGCCTGCTGTAGCCAGGAGGAGGTTTATGGCCAAGTTTGCAATGGAAACCTAAACTTTTCAAGCTCTATACATCGATTTCTGTGAAATGGATTATAATTTATTTTAATAACAAGTGAATCAAATTATTTCGAATAAATAAATAAATACTATTTTAGTTAAACATACTGGCGGCCGAATTTTAATAGGCAACTCGACAAAAATGTATTCAGTAATTCACAATTTTATGAAAAAAATTGATTTTGTTCATACAGTCGATGACCTTAGTAATCTTACAGCCGAATCTTAGACTATAAACATATCCTAAAAAATCTAAAAACTGAAAAAAAAACGACGTAAAATGACAATTAAAATTAAATAATAATTATAGTTTCAACTCCGTTATTAATGAATATAATAAAAAGATTGGAATGGGTTGGGTATAGGAAAAAGGGACTGAAAATCGCAAGAAAGTGTGGAGAAAAATAAGGACGTACTTAGATATAAACCGACAAAATATTTTGACGGAATGTGCGGGAAAACGATCACAGTTTTTACAAAGAGACCTAAAACACGTTTGGGGAAAATAATCTTATATACTCAATCTAGGATTTAAAGAGAGATCAGGGTTTGCTTAGTTCAGGTCAGGGGCATGGAAATTTTTAAAAATTAGCGACGATCACGATATGCGAATATGTCCAATGTGCGGGAGCTTTGAAGACGAGATACATATATAAGGAAAATGTAACGATTTAGAATATTGGAGGCATCAGTTATTACATGAAATATTTCTAAATTCAAATCGTGAAAGATTGGAATGCTACGAGTTACTGGTAAACCCAGAAAATTGGATAAACTTGGGTAGATTTCTGGACAAAACGCGGAAAATAAGAACAACACTTATTCAGGAATGAATAAATATGTTAACAAATTACAATACCATTAATTCTTAATAATTCTACATAACTAAGTTAATGTATAATGTAATTGTATTGATATATAATTGTAATATTATTGTGTTTTCTTTTTTGTTTTAAGTATATTATTACCAAACATCAACTTATTGTAACGGACTGTCAACAGCACGTACGGCTTACTGCCCGTGCGATCCATATTTGTAAATAACATTGTATGTATCTTACTTTTTTTTTAATGAAGTCCTTATGTATGTATATATTAGTTGGGCTTCGTCTTTAGACATATTAAAAAAAAAGTTGGTTAACGAGCAAAACCGTAGAATGGAAGTGGAGATTAACCTGATGTGAAAATTATAAAGTTTCTCTTGGTCGCTATTTTAGATTTTCAGCAACGAAAATCGGCATATGCCATTGAAATACGTGAAAAACGTTGCAAAAATCAGCTAAAACAGACCATTAAGATGTGGGGGTTTACTTGAAAAGCGCTTTATAGGCCTTTTGTGCCATGGAGTTCAGTTTTTAGATCTGAAAATGTGTTACTAAGCTCCTTTATGCATGGTATTAATGAAATCTGCCAATAGCAGAAACCACATTCGACACAATGTAGTTAATATTCAAATACAAGATGAAGATCGCTTGAGTGTAGTCATTAAAATTACACAGACGGAAGTTATGAGCATCAAATACAGAAGAATATTATTATTGTGTTACCTTATCCAGTGACAGAGAAGAAACATGAAAAAGGAAACTGCCATTGTTACGTCTTTCTTTTGTTACTGGTTATGTCTGAATTAAATTGAGATAACAGCCGGTAATAGAATTTCAACGTAATTTTATTCTCGAGTTTTAACGAATTCCGAAGGAATGTAGTTATTGAAGATGTTGTAACAAAATGTTAAGAAATATAGGCTGTTCTTTACAATCTGTAACGCGACATTTTTAATTCCTTCATGAACTCTTGTCAAATTTTATTCTTAGGGTTTTATTTTTCAACAATACTTACTTACTTACTTACTTACTCACTGGCACTATCGAACCCGTAGGTTCATGGCCGCACGGACATAAGCTCTCCATACATCCCTATCCTGAGCTAATGTTTTCCAATCATTCCCTGTATAATCTACTTCCCTCAAATCATAGTTAATGTTATTCTCCCACCTCATTCTTGGTCTACCAACTGGGCGTTTTCCCTCTGGCTTTCCTACAAGAAGCTTCCATGCACGTCTTTCATTCCCCATACGCGCAACATGTCCTGCCCATCGCAGTCTACGAGACTTAACTGTTCTTATTATATCTGGCTTCCTATAAAGACCATGTAGTTCATTGTTATGTAGTCTTCTCCATTCACCTGTCTGTTCATCTCTCTTTGGTCCAAAAATTTTCCTAAGAACTTTATTCTCAAATACTCGTAATCTCCTTTCCTCCCTTAAAGTAAGAGTCCATGTTTCGCACCCATATAATATAACTGGTAGAATAATAGTTTTATATATTTTCAGTTTAACGTTTTTTGAAAGGAGTTGGGACATCAAAAGTCTCTGCAATGCATAATAGCATGCATTTCCAGAATTGAGCCTATGTTTAATTTCTTTGTGCATCTCATTCCTATTTGTGATTATTGTTCCTAGGTATTTGAATTCAGCCACTTCCTCAAAATTTCCCTCATTTGTCATTAGCTGTCCATTTCCATTATATAATGTATTTCTACGTGTGACCATATATTTAGTTTTATTGATATTTACTTCCAGTCCTAATTTCTTAGTGTTACTCAATAGTGTGTGCGTGTTGGCCTTTAGTATCTCCTCGCTATCGGCCAGTAGTACTACATCATCAGCATAAACTAACAGCTTATTAATACCATTCAGTTGTAAGCCTTCCTCATTCTCTAAAGATTTAATGGCATGCTCTAGTACAAAATTAAATAGTAGAGGAGATAGTGCATCTCCTTGCTTCAACCCATTCTGGATTTCAAAAGTGTCTGAAAACTGTTTGCCTACACGCACCCTACTCTTTGAGCCATTTAGACACATTCGTATAAGTCTAACTAACTTTTTAGGAATTCCGAACTCCAGCAGGATACTATATAACTTCTCCCTCTTAATTGAATCATATGCTTTTTTGAAGTCTACATATAGTTGATGTACAGTACCATTATATTCCCATTTCTTTTCTAAAATCTGTCTTATACTAAAAATCTGATCTGTTGTAGACCTGTTTCTTCTAAATGCACATTGATGATCTCCTAGAATGTCATCAATATAGGGAGTAAGTCTGCTTACTAATATATTTGTTAGAATTTTGTACGAAGTTGAAAGTAATGAGATGCCCCTGTAGTTGTTGCAATCAGTTTTATCTCCTTTCTTATAAATTGGTACGATAATTGATTCCTTCCATTCATCTGGAAGAGCTTCTTTTTCCCAAATCATACTAAGCAACCAGCGTATCTTGTCCATCAATTTTTCTCCCCCTGATTTTATCAGTTCTGCTGGGATCTCATCTGAACCTGATGCTTTATACATCTTCAATTTTTCAATTGCCATTTCAACCTCTAATGCACTTGGCTCTGCGACTAGCATTTCTGCTGTCTGTAAATTATCCTCCTCAATGTCCTGTTCTGTATGTACATTTAATAGCTGATTAAAATAACTTTTCCATCTATTTAATATACTCTTGGAATCTGCAATCATATCCCCATTTTCATTCCGAATTATGTTTGTTCTAGCCTGAAACCCTTTCTTCTCTATACTAATTCCCTGATATAATTCTCTAATGTTCCTATTTTTTGCATTCATTTCAAGATCATTAATCTTCTCTCTCAAATATTCCCTCTTTTTACTCTTTAGTAACTTGGTGGTTTCCCGTCTAACACTACCCAATTGCTCTAAATTTACCTCATTTGGCTCGTGTAACCATTTAATTTTTGCTAGCTTTCTTTTCTTTACAATGTCGGCACATTCCTCATCAAACCATTTCTTGTTTTGCCTCTTTTTTAAACAACCAATGCTTTCTGATGCTGACAATTTAATAGTATCTCTTATAGCCTCCCATTCTTTATTTATATCAGTTTCTTCTTCGTTTGCCACATTGTCATCTGAAGATTCCAGTACTTCAAATCTATTAGCAATTTTGATTTGGTATTCTTGCCGCATTTCATCATTTTTCAAGTTTTTTAATTCATATTTTACAGAATCATCTTTAGCGTTTGTTCCTCTCATAAGCGATAGCCGTTGTCTGATTTTCACCCTGACCAGATGATGATCTGAATTGCAGTCTGTCCCTCTAACTGATCTAACATCAATGATGCTACTGTGCCAGCGTTTATCCACTAATACATGATCTATCTGGTTCCGAGTTTCTCCATCTGGGGACGTCCAGGTGTATTTATGAATATCCTTATGCTGAAATGTTGTGCTCTTAACAATGAGATTCTTTGATGTGGCAAATGTGACTAATCTAACCCCGTTGTCGTTACTATCTTCATGAAGACTGAATTTGCCTATTGTTGGTTTGAATATATCTTCCCGCCCCACTTTTGCATTAAAATCTCCTAAGACAATTTTCATATGATATCGTGAAAGGCTATCAAATAAGCATTCTAATTCTTCATAGAACTCATCCTTGATCTTGTCATCTTTATCTTCTGTGGGGGCATGTACATTTACAATTATAAAATCATGTCGTTTACCCTTTAGAATTATGTATGATATCCTATCACTAACAAACTTAATATCTCGGATAGCGGATAGGATCCTCCTTCTGACTAAAAAACCCGTTCCAAATGCAGGTCTTTCTGCACCCCCGTAGTATAATGCAAAGCTTCCTGATTCCTGACTACCTTCTCCTGGCCACCTAACTTCCTGTAAAGCGACTATATCCAAGGGCGATTTATCCAATTCCCGCGTTAATATCTCTAGTGCCCCGCTATTGTATAAAGTCCTAACATTCCATGTTCCTAGGAACATGTCCCTGTGTTTGAGCCTTTGGCATGGGTTCCCTGAAGTAGTCCCCGCCCGGAGAACCGAATGGGGGACTATTTGACCTCCGGAAAATTTTACCCCAGTAGAACCCATGTCCGCATTTCTTGACGGTTGTATTTTTACGGTGAAAGATCGTCACTCTTTCGACCAAGGTACTTATTTCGTCTGGCTTATCACCTTCGACCAGTCCGGCATGGGTAACCCTATCGGCAGCAATGCTACCGCCGGCATAGCTCTCAGGATCATTTAAGCACACAAGCCACTCCACCACGACAAGGTAAAGATACCATGGAGGGATTTCAAAACTTACTGTTTATTTTCGGGTGTTGCAATTTTCATAGGTTAGAGTGCCGAAAATGACCATGAGAAAAAAAATTGATCCGCCCTATCCCCAACATAGAAGCTACATCGTCCATAAATAAGTTAAAGAACAATAACAAAATGTATCCCTGCTTTATACCCCTAAGTAACTAACTAACCAACTAATTTACTGGCACTATCGAACCCATAGGTCCATGACCATGCGGACATAGGCTCTCCATACATCCTTATCCTGAGCAAATGTTTTCCAATCATCCCTGTATAATCTATTTCTCTCAAATCATGGATAATATTATTTTCCCACCTCATTCTTGGTCTACCAACTGGGCGATTTCCCTCTGGTTTTCCTACAAGAAGCTTCCATGCACGTCTTTCATTCCCCATTCGTGCCACATATCCTGCTCATCGCAGTCTACGAGACTTAACTGTTCTTATCATATCTGGATTCCTATAAATACCATGTAGTTCATTGTTATGTAATCTTCTCCATTCACCTGTCTGATCATCTCTCTTTGGTCCAAAAAAATTCCTAAGAACTTTATTCTCATATACTCGTAATCTCCTTTCCTCCCTTAAAGTAAGAGTCCATGTTTCGCATCCATATAACATAACTGGTACAATAATAGTTTTATATATTTTCAGTTTAACGTTTTTTGGTCCACCGCTGTGGCCTCGAGGTAGCGTTCTGCCTTGTCACGCCGCGGGCCCGGGTTCGATCCCCGGTCGGGGCAGTTTTCTGGGTGAGGTTTTTATCGGGTTTTTTTCTCACCTGTAAGACAAATGTCAGGAAAACTTAAAGGCCCAAAAGGTCCCTGAAATCATATGGCCATCATGATCATCATCCTTATCATTATCATGATCATCATCCTTCACCGGTGTGGAAAGCAACGGGAAGTTACCACACCTACAATTTCCTAGTAAAGCTGCAAGAATAGCATGAAAATGCTATTGCAGTGAAAGACCTGCCCTCGGGCAGAATTACTATGGATGGATGGAACGTTTTTTGAAAGGATTTGGGACGTCAAAAGTCTATGTGATGCTAGTATTACGCATTTCCAGAATTGAGCCTATGTTTAATTTCTTTGTGCATCGCATTGTTATGATTATTGTTCCTAGTAATTTGAATTCAGCCACTTCCTCAAAATTTCCCTGATTTGTCATTAGCTGTCCATTATCATTATATAATGAATTTATATGTGCGATCATAATATATTTAGTTTTATAGATGTTTACTTCCAGTCCCAATTTATTTGTGTTAATCAATAGGGTGTACATGTTGGTTCTTAGTATCTCCTCGCTATCGACCAATAAATAACTACCTTTATCTATTCTTAAGCATGGTACCTCCTATAATTAACGCATAATTACACCTTTTTACAAATTTCCATTAGAACCTTAATGATACTTCCCGCTAGTTGTCATAGTTTCTACCATGGAACATTGCGTTCAACAGAGTCAAGTGCTTCCTTTATATCTACAAAAGTATAATGTAATCTTCTTCTTCTTCACGGTTTAGGCTTATTTACTAGCCTGTTCCGGCTCCAAATTGCTGCTCTTTCCATCTTTTCCTTGGCCTTCCCAAGCTTCTTTTTCCTCGTGGTGAATAGTTGTATGCTGCTTTTGGTATTCTATTCTCAGTCATCCTTGCCAAGTGTTCTTTTCAGTTTGTTCTGTATTTCTCTATTGCTGAGTTTAATTCTTCTATTTTTAGTTGTCTTATTTCTGTGTTATGTTTTTTGTCTGTTCTTTGATATCCTGCTATTGGTCTGAGGAATCTCATTTCAGCAGCTTGTATTCCGGCAGATTGTTGTGTTGTCACTGCCCATGTTTCGGATCCATAAGTAATAATAGACACTGCCATTGTCTTGTATAATTTCATTATAGAGTCTTTCCTGGCTTTGTTTTTCAAAGTTCTTTTTAGTGTTCCTATTATAAGTAGAATGTAATGTATAATGAAATGACACTTAAACACCTGCAAATTGCAATCCTCATAAGTAATGCCACGAGTGATTTCCAATTTATCTAGAGAATTTGGAAATCAAGAGTGGCATTTGTTAGGACTATTTAACGAATAAAATTAAGCTCTTTACTCACAAATCACTGTTTAACTATAGTTATTTTAAAATATTTATATATTTAATGTAAACGGCGATGTTTCAAAACAAATCAGAAATGTGAGGTTAGGTTCATTCACTGCAACTAGATCATATTTATTGCCAAATAAGATCGCAATATTGTAAGAGCGCACCCAAGTGGAGAAATAATGAAACACCTCAAACTATATACCATATTCAACATTACGGGTTATTCATTTATTTGTTTAGTAAACAACTCAGTAAAATCAACGAATATTTTCATTAGTTGCTATATTCAATGTATTTGTTAGAGAAAAATCATGCTTTCACCTGTTCAGAACATTAAAAAGGAGGAGCTTTCTTTATCACAAAAGCAGGAGCTGATAAAGAGAAATGGATAAAGAGCGAGGTGAAACACGACTGTCATTGGTTGTAAAACAACATTCATTGAAACGTGATTGGTCATTGACTAGCATTTGTGGCATGAGTTAAATAGTCAGGCGAAAGTGATTATCCAGTCCTGAAGCCTCCCTTCACACTGGCTTCATATTGCGAGATTTTAATTGACCTATTTTTAGGCTATTTGAAAGAAATGTGCAATCAATTTCCCCAAATACCGGCAAATGAGGGGCCGCAATTTTTTTAATCGGCATGTAGGAATCAATTAAGAAAATTAAGGCCAAGTTCGTTAACCAACAAACTTGAACCCTTATGGGCGGAGTTTCACCTGAAGAGAAAATTTAAAAAATCGCTCAAGCGGGCGCATTTTTCAATTTTTCGCAACGAAACTAGGAACATGTCTTTGGAACAAAACAACCAAAGTAGGCCTATTAAAAATCAGCAAACTTCGAATCATTAGGAGTGGTTTACCTAAAAGCATTAATTTAAATGTTAATGTATTGGCCCCCACATTTGTTTTCTCACAACGAAGCTAAATGCATACGATTTATTTAACAAAACAAAGATATTCCGTATAGCAAGAAAATTCATATTGCTCGAGGAATTTAATTAGTTCACGCAATTCTTGCGTGACGGACTTTATTATCTCTGTAATTGACATTAACATATTCAAATTACACTGACTATTTAACTCATGCCCCAAATGGGAGTCAATGACCAATCACGTTTCAATGATTTCTGTATTACAACCAATCAGAGACGTGTTTCACGAAATAATTATCAACGTTAGGATTATCATATATTAAGCAAAGCTCCTCCTTTTTAATATTCTGAACAGGTCTGACCGTTATTTTGCAGTGACTGAGCCTATAACAAATACGGCTACCAGATTGTATATAATAGTGCTTACATGTCAACATTTGTAGCAATTGATTATACCACCAAAAAAAGAAACCACTGTTTGCACTTTCTTAAATGTATACGACATCAAAAATGAATTAATATACAGATTGATGTGTTTCATTTTTCTCTCCACTAGAGAGCATTCTTACAATATTGCGTTCCTTTGGCAATAAATAGTATGATCTGGTTGCAGTGATAAACAAAAGAAGCAGTAGAAGCGTAGGCTACCTATCGTTTCTCATTAGTTTTCAAACATCACCGTTTACTTTAAATATAAAAATATTTTTAAATAACTGTAGTTAAATAATGATTTGTGAGTAAACAGCTTTATTTTATTCGTTAAATAGTCCTAACAAATGCCACTCTTGATTTCCAAATTCTCTAGATAAATTCACTCCTCACTTCGTGAGTCGTGAATTTATCGATAATTTGGAAATCACTCGTGGCATTACTTATGACAATTTAACTCATGCCCCAAATGGGAGTCAATGACCTATCACATTTCAATGATTTTTTTTATTTACAACCAATCACAGTCGTGTTTCGCCTAGAATTTACCAACTAAAGTTTATCATAATAAAGAAAGCACCTCCTTTTTTTAACATTCTGAATAGGTCATAGCATTATCTTGCAGTGACTGACTCTCTAAGAAATACGCCTACCAGATTGTATATATAGTGCTTGAATGTCAACAGAAAGCGCATACGAGAGATAATATAAAAACATTTGTAGCAATTGATTATACCACAAAAAAAACCCTGTTTGCACATTCTTAAACGAATTACTTTCCAGGAAATGACGTTGCAGAAAAATATAATTGACATATTTACAATAGGACATCAGTAATATATTAATACATTTCTCCACTAGGGTGCATCCTTACAACATTGCGATCCTTTGGCAGTAAATAATATGATCTGGTTGTAGTAATGCACAAAAGAAGCAAATGAAGCGTACCAATCGTTTCTTATTTGTTTTCAAACATCGCCGTTTACATTAAATATATAAATATTTTAAAATAACTACATTTAAATAATGATTTGTGAGTAAACAGCTTAATTTTATTCGTTAAATAGTCCTAATAAATGCCACTCTTTATTTCCAAATTCTCTAGATAAATTCACTCCTCACTTCGTGAGTCGTGAATTTATCGATAATTTGGAAATCACTCGTGGCATTACTTATGAAAAGAGCAGTTAGTGTTGACAACCACTAGAAATGGTTAACCTTGATTTGATCTTCAAGTTTCACTGTAACAGATACAAAACATATAAGTGTGACTTATAACATATGACTCAGGTCAAACCACGCCTTCGTGTTGATAGGGTGCATTCTATTTCTGCAGAGAGGATAAGTTATTACCAAAGGTGGTAGAAATGGGTGGAGTCATTCAGGATTTGCAATTACCAGATTAAACAATAGAGGTTATAATCAAGATGCATGGGAGATTGTGCAGACTCTAATACATTTGTAATTGTTTCTAAAAGGCTTAACAGGGCCAGTTGCTCTTTAAACTATAGATCATACACATACTTTTTTTGACCACCCAAGGACATGGATGAGTGGTCAGCTTAATGTCAGGGCCTCCTCCGAAACAACACAACATTTAGACAAAACACACCATTCATAAACACACATATTCATACTAATATTCATAATATATATATCCCTATCCAGAGCTAATGCCTTCCAATCATCTCCTGTATAATCTACTTCCCTAAAATAATGGATGTTATTCTCCCACCTCATTCTTGGTCTACCAAATTGGGCGTTTCCCTTCTGGTTTTCCTACAAGAAGCTTCCATGTACGTCTTTCATTCCCCATTCGTGCCATATGTCCGGCCCATCGAAGTCTACGAGACTTAACTGTTCTTATTATATCTTGCTTCCTATATATAGGCTACCATGTAGCTTATTGTTATGTAGTTTTCTCCATTCATCTATCTGTTCATCTGTTTTTGGCCCAAACATTTTTCTCCGATTGAGGGTCTTTCCACTTTTCAGCGGTTGCCCTTTTACCAGCCGGCTGCTGGCCCTTCACATCCACATGTGTCAATCACAGAGGTAGACGATCAACAGCCAGTGTAAGGGTGACATGTGGTTAGCATGTCGAGTCCCCCAGCCGTTATAGCTGGTTCCTCAACCTGGAGCCGCTACTTATTGTAGCTACTCAATTGCCTCACGATGCTGGGTGGGCACAGGTCCCATACTGGCCGAAATACCAAGAGAAAATTTCTTCCCCCATGGAGACTCGAACCAGCGCAAGTCCCGCAGCTCTCCGCCAAGGCTTCCTACCTTAACCGCTCGGCTTTATTCGCAAATACATGGCAAATATTATATTGATGATTATAACGGCTACATGTGTTCCTGAAATATTTGAGTTTCCTGACATTTGTCTTACAGGTAAGGAAAACCCCCGAAAAGACACCATCACCCAGGAATCTTGTCCTGATTGGGGTTCGAAACGGGGCCCGCTGCATATGAGACAGCGACCTACCCCAAAGAGGACTAAAAATAGCAAATTCAGATACAATAAGTAAATTATGTAAAAAAACTCATTTTAAAATAATGTTTATTATAATACACATTGAATGAGATGCACAAAGAAATTAAACATAGGCTCAATTCTGGAAATGTATGCTATTATGCATTACAGGGCCCTTGTTATCCCAACTCCTTTCAAAAAACGTTAACTGAAAATATACAAAACTGTTATTCTGCCAGTTATATTATATGGATCCGAAACATGGACTCTTACTTTAAGGGAGGAAAAAAGTTTACCAGTATTTGAGAAATTAGGAAAAATTTTGGACCAAAGAGAGATGAACAGACAGATGAATGGAGAAAACTACACAATAGTGAGCTACACGATATGTATAGGAAAAACATGTAAGTCTCGTAGACTGCGATGAGCAGGACATGTGGCATGTATGGGGAATTAAAGAGGTGCATGGAAGCTTCTTGTAGGAAAACCAGAGAGAAAACGCCCAGCTGATAGTCCAAGAATGAGGTGGGAGAATACATTATCCATTATTTTAGGGAAGTAGATTATACAGGAGATGACTGGAAAACATTAGCTCTGGATAGGGATGAAAGGAGAACTTATATCCGTGCGGCCATGAATCTACGGGTTTAATAGAGCTAGTGAGTTAGTATAATACACATTGGGCATGAAACTGATAATGAAGTATTTATAAATTTGCAATAACTTGCAACTAAATATGATGAAATGGAGCTCAAACGATATGAATATTAATTTCAAGCTCCATAATTATGAAAAGCGTCGCACAAAACAACATTACGTCTACTTCTTTAATGAAGTCATTATCTTGACTTGAATCTGAAGACATCAGCTCTTTCCTTCTCTCTTTTTCAAAGCGCAATTCTGCGTTCCTACTGAACATAATTTCCGGAGTCATAAGATACGGAATAACAGAAAATCAGGGTATATTCTTTGAACACGAAACCATGAAGATATATACCCCAGGAGAAGACAATTCTGTCCATTATCTTGATTGGATTTCCTCTAGTGCTGCAGATTCTAGGACAATCTTGCAAGTGTCTTAGTTTCAACCACTGTAGTTCTAATGGAAGCAAGACTCTTCAAAAAACAAAATGTAAAAGCCAACCAATCTATAACGCGAAATAGAAAACTCCTTATTAATTTTGACGGCTAAATTTAAACATACTTGATATTCTTAAAATTAATTTTTTGTCCTTAGTAAAAATATTCGTGTGTGCAAAAAGTAAAAAATAATTGAGGGGGGCCCGGGTTCGATCCCCGGTCGTGACAGTTTTTCTGGGTGAGGTTTTTATAGGGGTTTTTCCTCACCTGTAAGACAAATGTCAGAAAAAAACTTTAAGGTCCAAACGGTCCCCGAAATCATATGGACATCATCATCCTTATCCTTATCATTATCATCATCATCATCATTCACCGGCGTGGAAAGCAACGGGAAGCTACCACACCTACAATTCCCTAGTAAAGCTGCAAAGCATAGCACGAAAATGCTATGATTGCAGTGAAAGACCTACTCTCGGGCAGAATTACTACGGATGGATGGGTGAAATTTCTATTTTCTACATTTTTTGAGCTAGAGACTTGATGTTTTGTACAAACATTCATTGCATGATACATAATGATGTGTTTAAGTTTCATTCTTGTGAGATTTATTTTATGAGTTATTAAATATTATATTTTTAAAAAATTGCATATATTTTAATTAAATGGGTTCCATAATGTTTTACTAAAAGTCTGACTTTTTTAACAAGACCACTAAAATATTTAGGAAAACATCACGCATTAGAATTCTTATCATGCGAATACAAAGGGAGAAAAAACATAATGTTGTACCTCATGCGTGAAATTACAAAAAAAAAATAATTGCATACATTTTATTTTTTATTTCTTAAAATACTACTTCAAATATGAAACCCATGCACTACTTTGTTACCCGTTGTTTTTAGGGCATGCAGTAAAAATTTGAACCTTCTAGGATAAAATTTCAGAATTCCCTTCAATTTTGAATGTACAAAAATGCAGTGAAAATAAAAGTGTGAAAAAAACCAAGTTTAAAGATTTGCATGCAGGTGGTATTTAACTGGCGCAGCCTTTTAACTCTGACGTAATTTAGGGCACTTAGAACCGTCATAGGCCTCTGAAACTTTGCCAACATATACATTAGAATACAGGCTATTTTTTGGTACAAAAAATAAAAAATGGCAATTTTGATCTCAAATGGTCAATTTTTCACCCATCACCCCCTTAAAATTTCTAGAGATTATTATTTTTAAATCTAAGATGTTAAAAAATCTGTTCAACAGGATTTTACATATTCACTGTAAAAATGAAGTTCTTGATACCAACAGATTTTGAGAAAATGTTTCTATTATCTTAAATTATTTGATTAAGAAACTTCCTCTGGGGAACTCTCTTGTCTCCACGAGGACTTATGTGGTCTGTATATATATCTAAATATATATATATATATATATATATATATATAAAATATGAAAATAAAAATGAATGCTTGAGTTGGGATTTGAACCCGAGTCTCTAAACTCTGTACGCTTAGCGCTCTAACCATCTGAGCCACTCAAGTATTCCAACACAAACATATATATATATATATATATATATATATATATATAGTATTCTCAATTCACACAAGACGAAGCGGGAAGTCGTTCCCCCTGACATCTAGTGGCCACCATAAGAGGTAAGCATTTTTTTTTTTTTTTGCTTTTTGAGAATACTACATATATAAGAAAAATGTATGTTTGTGTTGGAATACTTGGGTAGCTCAGTTGGTTAGAGCGCTAAACGTACAGAGTTTAGAGACTCGGGTTCAAATCCCGACTCAAGCATTCATTTTGCTTTCCATACCATATATATATATATATATATATATATATATATATGAATGATAAGAAAAATGAATGCTTAGACCCGAGTATCAATTCTGAGGTACGAGTTCAAATCCCTGTCCAAGTATTTATTTTTCTTATATCATATTAAGCTTGCATTGCTCAATGACAAAAATATTAATTACAGTATCGAAATTATATATATATATATATATATATATATATATATATATATATATATTCAGTAAAACCTGTCTATGAAGGAACATGACGGTTCCTTAAATATATTTCCGTCTTGGCAATTTTCCTTCTTATAAAGGGTTCCCAAATTACAAGCTTGAATTTTCTCACGCAGTGTAACGGTTTTATATGCACGCTTTAAAGACATAACATATCGAACTGAAATAGAGACAAAATAGTGTATGTAACACAGCACAGTTTGCACGGCAATACAAAACAACTTTATTACACAAAAGCGAGAAGGAACTCGACTACAGGAAAACTGAAGAGTTTCCCAACTCCCTCGCTGGTTACGTAAGCAGGCAAGGAAATGCGAGGGATCCCCGCTGTCACACATAAGCAAGGGTATCCCCACAATACAATGGCAACACAAGAAGGTAAAACGATATAATGCAGAAAGCATCAAATGCACAATTTTCACGTGTTGTAATTAATACTGTAATTAGAACGTGCTTAAGAATAATTTTCCGTCTTACTGAGGTAAAAATTAACTATTGGTACTTTAAAAACCATTCCGTTTCCGCGTTATGAAGGTTTCCGGCTTATACAGGACGATTTCACACACAAAATCGTACCGTTCTGGAGGTTTTTTCCCGTCTCTACAGGTTTGCTTCTTATAAAGGTTGCGGCTAAGACAGGTTTTGCTATATATATATATACTTGTAACAGGGTAACTTTGTGTGACAGTTGTGATTTCATGACACATTTTTAAAATGAAATAAAAAGAGCTAAAATAATCTCGTTATTATAAATTCATTATTATGTACAAAAACAAGAAGTGTCTGCCTAAAACTGAATTATGTAATAATTAAGTAATTTCTTTTAAAAATTAAAAAATCAAATAAGATTACCACTAAGGGCCTGTTTCACCAACAGAGGTAACTGTATTACGCCAGTATAAGCTATGCATTATACATGGGGAAAACTGGCGTAATATAGTGACCTCTGTTGGTGAAACTGGCCCTAAATCACCAAATTTTTCCCTGTTTTCTATCTTGTGTCTCTCGACTCGCTCGATCCCTCTTTTTCACCAACAATCACATTAGATCAGCGATTAATTTTAATCGTGTCCTCAATTAATTTTGTTTTTTTAACATGTCCTTACGCTTTTATCGGTGATCAGTTTAACTTATGGATCACACGAAGTTTATCCTTCAAGGTTGATTCATATTTTAAAAATGTTGACAACTGCTGCTCTATATTGCCAGTTTTTATAACACAACACGATAATATTTTCAAGCAATGCAAACTTGTTTGATGATGATGTGTTTATTCCCCCCTTTCAACAAATGAGAGAGGGCGTTACTCAATCAAGATTAGCTCCCCACACTACACCCGTGGTATTTAGTTTCAGTTTTAATACCAACTTGATGTTCACAGAATGGACTGTACAGCGTTCCATGCAAATGTAGCTGTTTTCTTATTGTACAAACGGAATTTACAGTGCATTAGTGGCATGCATTTAGGGAAAGCAACTAAATCACTGAAAGAATTCCATCTATCTATAGTAATTCTGCCCGAGGGCAGGTCTTTCATTGCATTCATAGCATTGTAATACTATGCTTTGCAGCTTTACTGTGGAATTATAGGTGTGGTATCTTCCCGTTGCTTTCCACACCGGTGAAGTATGCTAATGATAAGGATGATGATGATGATGATGATGGCCGGATGATTTTCGGGGACCGTTGGGCCCTAAGCTTCCTGACATTTGTCTTACAGGTGAGAAAAAACCCCGGAAAAAACCTCACCCAGGAGCCTGTCCCGACCGGGTATCGAACCTGGGCTCGCTGCGTGACAAGGCAGCACGCTACCTCGAGACCATAGCAGTGGACTGAATTGAAGCATTTAATATTGACATTTTATATTGAGGAGAAGGAATTGAAATGGTTAGGGCATATTTGAAAAACGTTGAACTGAAAATATATAAAACAGTTATTCTCCCACTTATATTATAGTATATATATGCGAAACATGGACTCTTACTTTAAGGGAGGAAAGAAGATAACGAGTATTTGAGAATAAAGTTCTTAGGAAAATTTTTGGACCAAAAAAAGATGAACAGACAGGTGAATCGAGAAAACTATATAACAATGAACTACATGGTCTTTATAGGAAGCCAGATATAATAAGAACAGTTAGGTCTCGTACACTGCGATGGGCAGGACATGTGGCACTATGGGGGATGAAAGAGGTGCATGGAAGCTTCTAGTAAGATAACGCCCAGTTGGTAGACAAAAAATGAGGTAGGAGAATAACATTATCCATGATTTGTGGGAAGTAGATTATACAGGGGATAATTGGAAAACATTAACTCAGGTAGGGATGTATGGAGAGCTTATGTCCGCGCGGCAATGAACCTACGGGTTCGATAGAGCCAGTGAGTTAGTTAGTTAGCAAGTTAGGACATATTTTAAGAATGGGAGATGAACGATGGCCGAAACAGCTATATCAATGGCAACCGACAAGAATGAAGAAAAGAGGGAGACCAACGTTAACATGGAATGAAAACATGAAGATGACAATGTAAGCAAGTGTGTTAAGCAATGAAGATGCACAAGATCGTAGGCTTTGGAAGTTTGGCACGGGAAGACGGCAGCAGCTGTAAAAACCCGAAGACAGATAGATAGAACTGGAACATTGCTTTTGTAACAATCACATCGATTATTCAAAAATGTATTGATAAAACTGTCACATTTCTTCCAAACATAGGAAACTATAAGTTTCAATGTATGTATGTATGTGAAGTAAATAAGGGAAATTGATATATAAGAGGCCTATATATCGCAAGGATGGGACATAACCTCCTATCTCTTATTTTTCATCCCTGTTGCTACGTCAAATTAAGATAGAATATATTGGAATTCAAATTGATATACAAATTAACACAGTAGAATCATTTAAATACTTACGTACCAAAGTAAATGGACATAACACATTAGAAGAGGAAATTAAAGAAAGATTGTAAATGGGAATAAAGCTTATTTTGCAAATAGAACCTTATTTAAACGCAAATTAATATCAAAAATTGCAAAAATAAGGTTATACAAAACACTCATTAGACCAGTAGTTACATATGCTTGTAAAACTTGGGTCCTAAAAGAAATAATAAAACAGAAATTACTAATTTTTGAAAGGAAAATTTTAAGAAGAATATTTGGACCAAATAGAGGAACTGATAACTGTTGGAGAATCAAAACAAATAACAAACTAAACAAATTAATAAAAAATCAGAACATAGTAAACCACATAAGATCTCTCAGAATTGGTTGGCTTGGACATTGGATAAGAATGGATGATCAGAGACTGGTCAAAAAACTCTACAAATGGAAACCTATAGGAGGCAGAGCTGAAGGAAGACCGAAGATCAGATGGGAGGATGGCACAATGCACGATCTAAGGAAGATGAAAGTGACTAACATGAATATGGCAAGACAGATTGGCATGGAGAAGGATTGTTGAGAAGGCCAAAACTTTCACTTTTGAAGTTGCCGTGCTTTAAGATGATGATGATGATATTGGAATTACCGTTTTTAGTCAGAAAAATTGCTTTCAAACAACTGTTCATATATATGTATATACGGGCTACATTGCTTACAGGAACAATCTGATTTAGAAAATATTTTCCTGAAATTTTTATTTTTATCCAGATGGGAGGTTTTATGCTGCCGAGTGGTTAAGGTAGGAAGCCTTAGCGCAGAGCTGGTTCGAGTCTCCAAGGGCGAAGAGATATTCTCATGGAATTTCGGCCAGTATGGGACTGGTGCCCACCCAGCATCCTGAGAAATTTAGGTAGCTACAATAAGTAGCGACTCCAGGTTGAGAAAACCAGTTATAACTGCTGGTGAACCCGATATGCTGATCACATGGCATCCCTATACTGGCAGGATGATCGTCTACTTCTGTGTTTAACACATGTGGATGTGATGCCAGCAGCCGGATTGTAGGTCAAGGGCCTCCAGGGCCTGTCGCGTCATGGAGTTTTCTTTTTTAGAGTATGTGTGCCCGTTAACGCTCCAGCGGACCATTTATTTTAATCAAACGAGGCATATAACAATCTATTATAAGTAAGGTAAAATCGAATCACTAGGAGTGGGCGTTAAGCTGAAGAGAACAATTGAAAAATAGCTCTAGCGGCCGCAATTTTCGATATTTCACAACGTAACCAGGTATAGGCTACACCATTTAAATAGAATGAGAAAGTTGTTCTCAAAAAACCACAGAAATCCAATTAGGAGTAGAGATTTACTTGGAAGTCTTAAGGGGGTGATGGGTGAAATTTCTATTTTCTACATTTTTTGAGCTGGAGACTTGAGTTTTTGTACAAATATTCACTGCATGATACATAATGATGTGTTTAAGTTTCATTCTTGTGAGACATTTATTTTATGAGTTATTAAATATTATATTTTTTAAAAAATTGCACATAATACCGCTGTGGTCTCGAGGTAGCGTGCTGCCTTGTCACGCAGCGGGCCCGGGTTCGATCCCCGGTCGGGGCAGTTTTTCTAGGTGAGGTTCTTATCGGGGTTTTTCCTTACCTGTAAGACAAATGCCAGGAAAACTTTAAGGCCCTAACGGTCCCCGAAATCATATGGCCATCATCATCATCCTTATCATTATCATCATCATCCTTCACCAGTATGGAAAGCAACGGGAAGCTACCACATCTACAATTCCTTAGTAAATCTGCAATCATAGCATGCAAATGCTATGATTGCAGTGAAGGACTTGCCTTCGGGCAGAATTACTATGGATGGATAATTAAATGGGTTAAACAATTTTTTAATAAAATGTCTGATTTTTTTACAAGGCCCCTCAAATATTTAGAAAAACATCATGCATTAGAATTCTTATAATGTGAATACAAAGGGAGAAAAAAATAATGCGTGGAATTACAAAAAACAAATTAATAATTGCATACATTTTATTTTTATTTCTTAAAATACTACTTCAATCATGAAACCCATGCACTACTTTGTTATCCATTGTTTTTAGTACATGCAGTAAAAATTTGAACCTTCTAGGATAAAATTTATGAATTCCATTCAATTTTGAATGTACAAAAATGCAGTGAAAATAAAAGTGTGGAAAAACAAGTTTAAAGATTTGCATGCAGTTTAAATACAATATGTAACATACAGGTCTAATCAGCACTTTAGGGCACTTAGAAGCGTCATAGGCCTCTGAAACTTTGCCAACATATACATTAGAGTACAGGCTATTTTTTAGTACAAAAAAACAAAAAATGCCAATTTTGATCTCAAATAGTCAATTTTTCACCCATCACCCCGCTTAATTTAAAAATCGATCTAGCAGCTGTCACATTTGTTTTCTTGAAACGTAACTATATAACTTCTTCTTCTTCTTCCTTTCCAGGATTAGGTCAATGTGACCTGTTCCGGTCTCAAGTCCATCGTTTCCTTGGCCGTCCCAAAGATCTTTTCCCATGTGGTTTGTAGGTGTTGATCTTTTTGGGTAATCTTATATTGTCCATTCTGTCTAAATGTTCTTTCCATTGGTATTTCTGCTCTTCTAGTATATCAACTATTGAAAATATCTCCAGTTCATTTCTTATTGATTCATTGTGCAATCTAGCCATGCGTGCACATCCTTTTACAGATCTTAAAAATTGCATTTCAGTGGCTTGAATGTATGAGATATCTTTTTTTGTAAGTACCCAAGATTCAGATCCATATAAAGGAACAGGAACAGCCATAATTTTATAAAACCTGAGCTGAGTTTCTCTTCGAGTCTTTCGGAGGGTTCTTCTTATGGTGCCACACATCATTTGATATCGGTTTAATTTATTATGTATATCCCAATCATAGCTATATGTTATATCTGAACCAAGATAGTTAGAGTGTGCTATCTGTTCTATTATTTCATTATTGATTACTATTTTTGCTCTGACTGGCACTTTGCCCTGAAAAGCCATAATTTTAGTTTTTGAAGTTGAGACTTTGAGATAATAATATAGTCCTCATTGATTCAACATGTAAATGGCTCTTTGTAAATCATCCTCTGACTTCTGTATAATTAACAGATCGTCTGCATACATTAAAATATTCATATACATTTCCTTATTAATTTGCATTCCTATTGGACTTGATTTTTTCCATTTTCGTATAACATCGTCAAAATATATATTAAACAATGTAGGTGATAATGTACATCCTTGTCGAACTCCTTGATTTATTAAAATATCTTCTCTGGAATAATTATATAAATTAAGGATAATTTTCGTCCCATTATAAAGACTTTTTATTCCTTCTATAAGTTGAGCCGGGTACCCTCTTGTCTTCATTATTTCCCACAAGTTTCTTCTTAACTATAAAACATAACAATTAATTAACAAAAGAAATGGTATATTCCGTAAATCAGCGAAAACGGATAATAAATTCCATTTATTGAAGTAATTTGTTTAATTCATGCAGTTCCTCCTTAATGAACTTTTTGCTCCTATATTTTATATGAACTCTTCCAAGTTCATTGCCAAAGTGAACAAATGTTTTTATAAAAACTTAGCTACCGAGAGTAGTGTACATGAGAACCAGTTAATTTAAATATTTTAAGGCACTAAAATTAGATTTTAACGATAAGTTTATCTTAAAAACATGTAATCAACAATTGCACAAAATCCATCAGCACATGTCTGGAGTAAGACGCTACAGTGTTTATAACACTATCTACTGTTTTACTACTATGACGTCATCATTGTTATGTGATTACTAGCTGATTACTCAACGTTGCACGAGTATTTATTATCTTCTTGTCACCAATCAACTTAATGCCAACTTCAGAACTATGGATTTGACAATACCTTAGTTTATTTTATTTTTTATCTGTGAGATTTGGACATTAAGAAAAAGAGACAGGAGCAGAATCAAAGCAACAGGAATAAAATTCCTCAGGACAACAAGATACCCTCTTTTAGATCGAAAAAAAAGAGGACATTTTAGAACAATTTTTTTTGTCCATGCACGTCTTTCATTCCCCATATGTGCAACATGTCCTGCCCATCGCAGTCTACGAGACTTACTTACTTATCACTGGCACTATCGTAGGTTCATGGCCGCACGGACATAAGCTCTTCATACATCCCTATCCTGAGCTAATGCTTTCCAATCATTCCCTGTATAAACTACTTCCCTCAAATCATAGTTAATGTTATTCTCCCACCTCATTCTTGGTCTACCAACTGGGCGTTTTCCCTCTGGCTTTCCTACAAGAAGCTTCCATGCAAGTCTTTCATTTCCCATACGTGCAACATGTCCTGCCCAACGCAGTCTACGAGACTTAACTGTTCTTATTATATCTGGCTTCCTATAAAGACCATGTAGTTCATTGTTATGTAGTCTTCTCCATTCACCTGTCTGTTCATCTCTCTTTGGTCCAAAAATTTTCCTAAGTACTTTATTCTCAAATACTTGTAATCTCCTTTCCTCCCTTAAAGTAAGAGTCCATTTTTCGCACCCATATAATATAACTGGTAGAATAATAGTTTTATATATATTCAGTTTAACGTTTTTTGAAAGGAGTTGGGACATCAAGAGTCTCTGCAATGCATAATAGCACGCATTTCCAGAATTGAGCCTATGTTTAATTTCTTTGTGCATCTCATTCCTATTTGTGATCATTGTTCCTAGGTATTTGAATTCAGCCACTTCCTCAAAATTTCCCTCATTTGTCATTAGCTGTCCATTTCCATTATTTAATGAATTTCTAAGTGTGACCATATATTTAGTTTTATTGATATTTACTTCCAGTCCTAATTTCTTAGTATTACTCAATAGTGTGTGCGTGTTGTTCTTTAGTATCTCCTCGCTATCGGCCAATAATACTACATCATCAGCATAAACTAACAGCTTATTAATACCATTCAGTTGTAAGCCTTCCTCATTCTCTAAAGATTTAATGGCATGCTCTAGTACAAAATTAAATAGTAGAGGAGATAGTGCATCTCCTTGCTTCAACCCATTCTGGATTTCAAAAGTGTCCGAAAACTGTTTGCCTACACGCACCCTACTCTTTGTGCCATTTAGACACATTCGTATAAGTCTAACTAACTTTTTAGTGTAAATTGTTCAAACAATACTTTTTGAATGCAAATCAAATGTTATACTTAACTATTACCCTAAATTAGGAGGCTCACTCAAGAATTCCGAACCCCAGCAGGATACTATATAACTTCTCCCTCTTAATTGAATCATATGCTTTTTTGAAGTCTACAGTTGATGTACAGTACCATTATATTCCCATTTCTTTTCTAAAATCTGTCTTATACTAAAAATCTGATCTGTTGTAGACCTGTTTCTTCTAAATGCACATTGATGATCTCCTAGAATGTCATCAATATAGGGAGTAAGTCTGCTTACTAATATATTTGTTAGAATTTTGTACGAAGTTGAAAGTAATGAGATGCCCCTGTAGTTGTTGCAATCAGTTTTATCTCCTTTCTTATGAATTGGTACGATAATTGATTCCTTCCATTCATCTGGAAGAGCTTCTTTTTCCCAAATCATACTAAGCAACCAGCGTATCTTGTCCATCAATTTTTCTCCCCCTGATTTTATCAGTTCTGCTGGGATCTCATCTGAACCTGATGCTTTATACATCTTCAATTTTTCAATCGCCATTTCAACCTCTAATGCACTTGGCTCTGCAACTAGCATTTCTGCCGTCTGTAAATTATCCTCCAACAATGTCCCTGGGTATGTAGGTACAGTTAATAGGCTGATTTTAAAAAGTAAAAACTTTTCCATATATTTAATATACTCCTGGAATCTGCAAAAAATCGTATCCCTATTTTCATTCCGAAGTATGTTGGTTGTAGCCTGAAAAACCCCTTTCTTCTCTATTAATAAATCCCTGATATAATTCTATAGTGTTCCGATTTTTTGCATTAATTTCAAGATCATGAATCTTCTCTCTCAAATATTTCCCTTTTTTGACTTCTTTAGTAGCTTAGTGGTTTCCCGTCTCATACTACACAATTGCTCCTACATTTACCTCATTTTGGGCTCATGTAACCGTTTAATTTGTGCTGAGCTTTCTTTTCTTGACAATGTCGGCCACATTCATCATCAAAACCATTTCTTGTTTTGCCTCTTTTTTAAACAACCAATGCCCCCATTTCTTGAACGGTTGTAATTTTTTACGGTGAAAGATCGTTCAACTCTTCCGGGACCCAAGGTACTTTTTTCGGTCTGGCTTATCACCTTAGGACCAGTCCGGGCATGGGAAAAAACCCCTATCGGGGCAGCAATGATACCGACGGAATAGCTCTCAGGATCATTTAAGCACGCAAGCCACTTCACCACGACAAGGTAAAGATACCATGGAGGGCACCTACGAGACTTAACTGTTCTCATTATATCTGGCTTCCTATAAAGACCAATGTAGTTCATTGTTACGAAGTCTTCTCAATTCACCTGTCTGTTCAACTCTCTTTGAGGTTATGTAATAAGATATTAAATACAAAATTGGTAACTGCTAAGTCAGGCGTCCTTCAACTAAATTATTAAACTTCATCAAGTAGTTCCCAATATTGGAGACCTTTCAAAAACAATATTTTACATCTGCTTACATTTAAAAACTGGTCTCCCCATAGTGCAAATACTCGTTGAAGTTAATAATTTAATTGAGGACGGCTGACTTACAAGGTACCAATTTTGTATTGATAGCTTAAAACATATGAGGACATATAAACAAAAATTTTTTAAAGATGCACATCAAAAAGGCTGTTCTAAAATACAGAAGTGAAATTTGGATTTTAAACTAAAAAATAACAATATAATAAAAAACTTGGAGGAAGCAAAATGCGGATCTTACGTTTACTGTTAGTAGTTAATAGACTGGATCACCAAAGGGAAACATTATTATCAGAGAAAAAACTTTTGTGGTCTGTTGTGGTGTAACCCAGTTTAAAATGAAGAGTATAGAAAAGATACCAACAAGAATGGAAAAATTCATTCTGAGAAGAATGGAACGAAAATAGACTTCCAAAAATTGGGCGTTCCAATATATTTAAACTGGCCCTTGGGGATCAAAGGATGGACCAAAAACATCTGGTGTGAAGATCAAGGCCATCGTTGTTAGGTTTATCATCACATATCACATGTGAAATAAACAAGGATTGCTTCGTGATTATATTATATATATTATATATATATATATATATATTTATAATTATATATAAATATATTATATATATATATCTCAAAAAACATGAAATTCCGAAAACAATTTTTAAACATATGGTGCTAAAAGGCTGGCAAAAAATTTCTACCAGGGAAAATGAAAATAATTTTAAGTACAGCAATGGATGTTTTAGGAAGATCAGCTTCAAAAGGAATAGAATACGAAATACAAGAAACAAGGATTAATTATGGGCGTAGAAGAGGGAGCCGGAACATCATGGACATTATAGAAAACAAAAAGTTTACAGTGGTATGGCCATTATCGCCAAAGGCAACCAAAGCAAAGATTCGAATTTGCCTAAAATTGTTAGGAAATATGGACATGATCCAATAAAAGGAAGGAAGAGAGGAAGACACTTGGATAGAAGGGGCACAAGCAGCTATGAATATCAGAGGATTGGAGGAAGATCAATGGATGGGCAGAGAGGAATGGCGTTTGGTTTCCGGAAGATGGCGGCAGCTGCCATGATATCGGATGATCATGATGATTATAACTAAATCACTGGTACTATCGAACCCATAGGTTCATGGCCGTTCTAGGTAGAACTGATTAAGTATATTTTTAAAAATATTTAAATGAGAACAATCACAATAGCTGCATTCCTTCTCCGTAAATTCTCTAAAAATTGTTTGCAGATGTTAGGAGCTGGTCAGCTGGAGACTTTGTGAGATCAAATTTGAAATCCGCACAGACTTAACATATCAGGATGTTCGGTAGCAAGGCTTACGTTTATCTCCGGGGATGAATCGAGTCGGCTTATGGCTTACCCTTTACGTGACTGGATTGAAAAATGTGTATCTCGTGCAACATTCAGCTTTGTTATCGATGGTGCATCGAGAACATATCAGAAATTTATAAAAACAAGAATTTGTTCCATTAAAAAGATGAAAATATATAAACCTATTATTCTACCAGTTATATTATATGGGTTCACCGCTGTGGTCTCGAGGTAGGGTGCTGCCTTGTCACGCAGCGGGCCCGGGTTCGATTCCCGGTCGGGACAGGCTCCTGGGTGAGGTTTTTCTCGGAGTTTTTCCTCGCCTGCAAGACAAATGTCAGGAAGCTTAGGGCCCAACAGTTCCCGAAAATCATCCGGCCATCATCATCCTTATCATTATATTCAGCATTCATCGGTGTGCAAAGCAACGGGAAGCAACCACACCTATAATTCCCTCGTGATCTGCTAGCCGTCGAGAAGAGCGGACGTGTTTTTGTTAGAGTGGTTGAAGTGTGCAGGGGACAAAGCATTATGGAAGAAGTTAGAAAGCTGATTGAAACATTGTCAACTGAAGTGAAAGAGGGGTTTGAAAAGTGCAACGTGGGTGAAAAAATTCGTGATATTGAGACGAACATGCATCGGATGGAGGACAGATTGAAATGGCTGGAATCTAAATTAGACTATCTCGAAAACCAGAGTCGCCGTAATAATATTGTGATATATGGTGTGCATGAAGAGGACAGAGAAAGCTGGGAAGAAACTGAACATATAGTTAAAAGAGTAGTGGCGCAAATCGGAATTGATTTGGTGGACAGTGATATTGAAAGAGCGCACAGAGTAGGTCGTTGGAATAGTGGAAAGAGACCGATTGTATGCAAATTATCACACTACAAAATAAAATGTTGGATCCTTAGAGACAGTAAATATCTTAAAGGGACCGGTATCAATATTGCCGAAGACTTTAGTGAGAAGGTGCGCCGCGAAAGAGACTTTCTTAAGCGACACATGCTCGAGGCGAGGAGGCAGGGCTGCCATGCAATCATACAATTTAATAAATTGATTATAAATGGACGAATCTGGAGCAGGGAAAAACTACAAAATATGGACAACTCTGAAAATGAATTTGAAGAGGTCATTGACAGCGAGTCCCCAAAACATACAGGGGACGCTTCAACAGCAGGTGGTCTCCTTACAGCAGAGGAGGGAGAAAATTCTACACGAGAGAAAGAGAGAGGGACCACTACCTTAATAACTCCCAGAAATCCAATAAACATACAGCAAAAAACGGCCGAACGCAAACAGCATACCCCACCTCTAAGAGGTGAACGACCGGCGGACACAAGAACTCCAACAAGAAAATCACTAAGACTTCAGAATCTACCCGCAGAAAAGGAACTATTGAGAGGGGGAAGTTCGAAAAATACAGGTAAGACTAATGACAAGGGAACACAATAGGGTTTGTTGACAGTCGGTTCATGGAATATCGAAGGGTTAAAGCAAAAACTTTCAATGGACAGATGTGTAGAGTTTATTGAGACTTTTGATATATTAGCCCTAGGAGAAACATGGTTAAAAGCTAATGAATGCGTAAATCTATGTAATATGAAAGGTTATTTTAAGGGTAATCAAAAGAGAGGAAAGAGAGGTAGATATCCAGGCGGTGTTGCCATTTTATATAAAGCTAACTTAGACCCATATATTAAAAAGGTAATATTACTTTAAAAGAGGCAATTTGTATATATTACCATACAGAAAGAGCAGAAATGTGTCTGTTGTCTATTTATCGCCAACCACTAAATTCCAGGTATGCCAATCCAAATTTTTTCGTTGAATTGTCTGACTCGTTGGCAGAAATAAAAGATAGGTTTCCGGAAGCGGGAATAATAATTTTAGGGGACTTTAACTGTAGGATTGGGGAGGAAAATATCACTATAAAATCGGATGATAATGAAACACGAGGTGAGGGTAGGAGAAGCAAAGATAAGATTTTAAATTCAGAAGGAAACCAATTGTTAGCTTTTTGCGATGCATTTGAACTTGAAATTCTGAATGGTAAATATGGGGAAGATAAAAATGGAGAACTGACATTTATTAATAAAAATGGAAGTAGCGTAATCGATTATTCAATATGCACACAAGACATGATTCCAGTCCTAAGTAATTTCTGTATAGTTTCCAGAATCGAATCACACCACTTCTCAAACAAACTTATTTTAAATATGAAAGGTATTAGTGAGACAGTTAATGATGAGGTGGCAACAATATTGCGGCCAATTATCCGTTTCAGGTGGATCGAGGATCTGAGAGAAGAATTTAACAGGAGTTTGGAAACGCTAATACAGGATCTGCAATTAAATGATCTTAGCGGGGAGGAAATTATTAAAACTTTGACAGAATGTTTTCAAAAAGCAGGGGAAAAATTCAAGGTTAAATACGCAATGAACCAGAAGGACAAAGGGTGGTACAATAATGCATGTAGAAAGAAGAAGAAATTTGTCGAAAGTAGTCTTTTAAAGTTTAGAAAAGAAAGCACAGATGAAAGCAGAAAAATTATGCGCAAGAGAGAAAGGAATATAAAGACTTATTGGCAGAAACAAAACTAGCATGGCAAAATAAGAAATCCGAAGAAATGAGAGTCGCGACTGAAAGTGGGAACATTGCGGACATATGGAAAGCGATAAGGGAACTCAAAGTAAAGTCCATAAATCGGACAAGAATAACGCCCGGGGAATGGAGAAGTTACTTTGATAGGGTGCTGGGAAATGAGAGGTTAAGATATAATCAAGGAAATATAGTTGAGATCCCTGACCCAATTCATATTCAATTACTGGATCAGGATATTTCGAAAAATGAAGTGGTTTCTTCCATTAAATGTTTAAAGAATGGTAAAGCACCTGGAATTGATGGAATACCAGGGGAATTCTTGAAAAATATGATATCATCCAATAAATTATTAGACGTTTTGAAAACTGCGTTCAACAAACTTTTTAATGGAGGAGATTATCCGGAAGCCTGGGCGACAGGTGTCATCCAACCGCTATACAAAGGGAAAGGTGGGGCACAGATACCAGAAAGTTATAGGGGAATTTGTCTCTTGTCAGTGTTCGGAAAAATATATTGTAAAGTACTTTACGAACGAATCAGACAATGGGCTAAAGAGAAACAATAGGCTCTCAAAATATCAGGCAGGTTTTAGAGAAGGGTACTCCACGGTGGACAACCTATTTGTTCTGAGAACATTAATTGATGACAATCTGAAAATGAAGGGGGGTAAATTATTTTGTGCATTCATTGATTTTAAGATGGCATTTGATACTGTGGACCGAAGCGCACTTTGGGAAAAATTAAATCGGAAAGGATTGTCTCGTAAAATGATACATGCTTTAATGTCAATTTATAAATATGTTAAATTTTGTATAAAAGTAGACCAAGGGCACATTACAGAGAGCAGCGAAGCCAATCGGGGAGTGAGACAAGGTTGCATTTTATCACCAATGCTATTTAATCTATTCGTTGATGATATTGTAGACGTAATGCTAGAAGGAGAAATTGAGGCTCCGGAGATAGGAAATGTTAGAATCCCAGTCCTGTTGTATGCAGATGATTTAATTATCTGTTCCAAGACAATCAAGGGATTGCAAAGAGGTCTTGACCTACTGGAAATATACTGTAGGAATTGGGGATTGACTGTAAATGCTAGTAAGACAAAAACAATGACATTTAAAAATGGGACGGTTTATGGTAGAACAGAGGAATGGAAATACAGAGATCAAGTTCTTCAAAACGTGAAACATTTCGAATATCTTGGTACGACGTTGAAAATGAACGGAAAGTGGAAAAAACACATTGATATAGCATTATTTAAAGGGAGGGGACAACTTAACAGTGTACTCGGTATTCTGGGTCGAGTGCCTGATATTCCAGTCAGCACATTAGAAAAAATGTATGGAGCTATGGTCAGGCCAGTCATGCACTATAGTAGTGAGATTTGGGGTTTCCAAAGAACGGAAATACTAAATAAGGTATATACGCATTTTCTAAAGTATATTACAGGACTTAGTAAGGCCGTTTCTAACTGTGGAATTTTATATGAATTCGGGTCATTCCAGGACGATATTAACTGTAAAATTCGTGTACTCAAATACTGGTTGCGAGTAATCCAAGGTGAACAAACAATGCTTAGAGCAATTTGCTACGACCACCAAATTAAAAACATAGATGTTAAATTTTGGGCAGACGAGGTTAGGAGAGAACTCCAAAAGATTGGGATGGGCTGGATATGGGAAAAAGGGACTGAAAATCGCAAGAACGTGTGGAGAAAAATAAGGAGGAGGTACTTAGATGTAAACCAACAAGATACCTTCGCCGAATGTACAGGAAAACGCTCACTGTGTTTACAAAGAGACCTAAAACACGTCTGGGGAAAAGAATCGTATATACTCAACCTAGGATTTAAGGAGAGATCAGGGCTTGCTTGGTTTAGGCTAGGGGCATGGAAATTTCTAAAAATTAGCGACGATCACGATATGCGAATATGTCCAATGTGCGGGAACTTTGAAGATGAGATACATATATTAGGAAAATGTAATGATTTAGAATATTGGAGACGTCAGTTATTACCGGAAAGATTTCTAAATTCAAATCGGGAAAGATTGGCATGCTACGAGTTATTGGTAAATCCAGAAAATTGGATAAACCTCGGTAAATTTCTGGACAAAACGCGAAAAATAAGGACAACACTCATTCATGAATAAATATATGTTATCAAAATGCAATACCATTAATTATTAACAATTATATATAAATTAATTAGTGTATAATGCTGTTGTGTTATTATTTAATTGTAATATTAATGTGTTTTCTTTATGTAATTGTAATGTTAATGTTTTTTTAGTGTATAATGCTATTGTGTTATTATTTAATTGTAATATTATTATTGTGTTTTCTTTATGTAATTGTAATGTTAATGTTTTTAGTGTATAATGCTATTGTGTTATTATTTAATTGTAATATTATTGTGTTTTCTTTATGTAATTGTAATGTTAATGTTTTTAGTGAATAATGCTATTGTGTTATTATTTAATGGTAATAGTTTTATTGTGTTTTCTTTATTTAATTGTAATGTTATTGCTGTATTTGTTTATTTTTCTTTACACTAGTACCAATTATTACTTTATTGTAACGGACTGTCAACAGCACGTACGGCTTACTGCCCGTGCGACCCATATTTGTAAATAATATTGTAAATATCTTACTTTTTGTTTAATAAAGTCCTACTACTACTAATTCCCTCGTAAAGCTGCAAAGCATAGCATGAAAATGCTATGATTGCAGTGAAAGACCTGCCCTCAGGTAGAATTACTATGGATGGATGGATATTATATGGATGCGAAAACATGGACTCTTACATTAAGGGAGGAAATGAGATTACGAGCATTTGAGAATAAAGTTCTTAGGAACATTTTTGGACCAAAGAGAGATGAACAGACAGGTGAATGGAGAAGACTACATAAAAATGCACTACATGGTCTTTATAGGAAGCCAGATATAATAAGAACAGTTAAGTCTCGTAGACTGCGATGGGGAGGTCATGTTGCGCGTATGGGGAATGAAAGACTTGCATGGAAGCTTCTTGTAGGAAAGCCAGAAGGAAAACACCCAGTTGGTACACCATGAATAAGGTAGAAGATGGGGCAGTACGTTTCATGTCTGTTTGTGAATTGTTACCTCAGTAGCTAGTCGGTTCCTGTTTCAGGGTGAGCGCTGAGACTCCTATCTATAACGGGTTCGAAAGGAGAATTGCGTGGGACAGACAATCACTAATTTTTTTAATTATTTTATTTTTTTATCTCTGCCACTTAAATGCACATTACACTGTGAAGATAAAACTTTTCTGTCCCTGGCCTTCAATATTTCACTGATGAGGACTAGCAAATGACTTATGAATTTGAGCGATTTTCCCTAAGTTCATAATCGTTGTTACAAGACATTTTAACTAATATATAATTTAGATTTTCTTCTTACGAGGTATTAAGTATAAGTCCTTAATTTATCTTCATGAGTTTCGCATCGAAGTCAGGACCAATTATTCCCATATATGGTCGTATACCCTAACTCTGATTTTCATTGGTTAGAATATTCAGTCACATGTCTTCTAAGGGCGTAAATATTTTATTTAAGTTTCCACCTCCATTTGTGATTTTATTGTCACGGCTAGGGAGCGTGTTTACCAGTTTGGGCTTTCCGCGATTGTAAATTTTGAGTTTGACATTTCTCCCAAACGTGATTTTTCAAGCTAGACCCAGCTTCTTTTTTACTTAGGTTTTCAACAGCACCTTTGTGAGAACTATTTACCAATACACACTCACACTCACTCACTCACTGGCACTATCGAACCCGTAGGTTCAGGGCCGCACGGACATAAGCTCTCCATACATCCCTATCCTGAGCTAATGTTTTCCAATCATTCCCTGTATAATCTACTTCCCTCAAATCATAGTTAATGTTGTTCTCCCACCTCATTCTTGGTCTACCAACTGGGCGTTTTCCTTCTGGCTTTCCTACAAGAAGTTTCCATGCACGTCTTTCATTCCCCATACGTGCAACATGTCCTGCCCATCGCAGTCTACGGGACTTAACTGTTCTTATTATATCTGGCTTCCTATAAAGACCATGTAGTTCATTGTTATGTAGTCTTCTCCATTCACCTGTCGTTCTCTCTCTTTGGTCCAAAAATTTTCCTAAGAACTTTATTCTCAAATACTCGTAATCTCCTTTCCTCCCTTAAAGTAAGAGTCCATGTTTCGCACCCATATAGAATAACTGGTAGAACAATAGTTTTATATATTTTCAGCTTAACGTTTTTTGAAAGGAGTTGGGACATCAAAAGTCTCTGCAATGCATAATAGCATGCATTTCCAGAATTGAGCCTATGTTTAATTTCTTTGTGCATCTCATTCCTATTTGTGATTATTGTTCCTAGGTATTTGAATTCAGCCAATTCCTCAAAATTTCCCTCATTTGTCATTAGCTGTCCATTTCCATTATATAATGTATTTCTACGTGTGACCATATATTTAGTTTTACTGATATTTACTTCTAGTCCTAATTTCTTAGTGTTACTCAATAGTGTGTGCGTGTTGGCCTTTAGTATCTCCTCGCTATCGGCCAGTAGTACTACATCATCAGCATAAACTAACAGCTTATTAATACCATTGAGTTGTAAGCCTTCCTCATTCTCCTAAAGATTTAATGGCATGCTCTAGTACAAAATTAAATAGTAGAGGAGATAGTGCATCTCCTTGCTTTAACCCATTCTGGATTTCAAAAGTGTCTGAAAACTGATTGCCTACACGCACCCTACTCGTTGAGCCATTTAGACACATTCGAATAAGTCTAACTAACTTTTTAGGAATTCCAAACTCCAGCAGGATACTATATAACTTCTCCCTCTTAATTGAATCATATGCTTTTTTGAAGTCTACATATAGTTGATGTACAGTACCATTATATTCCCATTTCTTTTCTAAAATCTGTCTTATACTAAAAATCTGATCTGTTGTAGACCTGTTTCTTCTAAATGCACATTGATGATCTCCTAGAACGTCATCAATATAGGGAGTAAGTCTGCTTACTAATATATTTGTTAGAATTTTGTACGAAGTTGAAAGTAATGAGATGCCCCTATAGTTGTTGCAATCAGTTTTATCTCCTTTCTTATAAATTGGTACGATAATTGATTCCTTCCATTCGTCTGGAAGAGCTTCTTTTTCCCAAATCATACTAAGCAATCAGCGTATCTTGTCCATCAATTTTTCTCCCCCTGATTTTAGCAGTTCTGCTGGGATCTCATCTGAACCTGATGCTTTATACATCTTCAATTTTTCAATTGCCATTTCAACCTCTAATGCACTTGGCTCTGCGACTAGCATTTCTGCTGTCTGTAACTTATCCTCCTCAATGTCCTGTTCTGTATGTACATTTAATAGCTGATTAAAATAACTTTTCCATCTATTTAATATACTCTTGGAATCTGCAATCATATCCCCCCTTTTCATTCCGAATTATGTTTGTTCTAGCCTGAAACCCTTTCTTCTCTATACTAATTCCCTGATATAATTCTCTAATGTTCCTATTTTTTGCATTCATTTCAAGATCATTAATCTTCTCCTCTCAAATATTCCCTCTTTTTACTCTTTAGTACCTTGGTGGTTTCCCGTCTAACACTACCCAATTGCTCTAAATTTACCTCATTTGGCTCGTGTAACCATTTCATTTTTGCTAGCTTTCTTTTCTTTACAATGTCAGCACATTCCTCATCAAACCATTTCTTGTTTTGCCTCTCTTTTAAACAACCAATGCTTTCTGATGCTGACAATTTAATAGTATCTCTTATAGCCTCCCATTCTTTATTTATATCAGTTTCTTTCTTCGTTTGCCACATTGTCATCTGAAGATTCCAGTACTTCAAATCTATTAGCAATTTTGATTTGGTATTCTTGCCGCATTTCATCGTTTTTCAAGTTTTTTAATTCATATTTACAGAATCATCTTTAGCGTTTTGTTCCTCTCATAAGCGATAGCCGTTGTGTCTGATTTTCACCCCTGACCAGATGATGATCTGAATTGCAGTCTGTCCCTCTAACTGATCTACATCAATGATGCTACTGTGCCAGCGTTATCCACTAATACATGATCTATCTGGTTCCGAGTTTCTCCATCTGGGACGTCCAGGTGTATTTATGAATATCCTTATGCTGAAATGTTGTGCTCTTAACAATGAGATTCTTTGATGTGGCAAATGTGACTAATCTAACTCCGTTGTCGTTACTATCTTCATGAAGACTGAATTTGCCTATTGTTGGTTTGAATATATCTTCCTGCCCCACTTTTGCATTAAAATCTCCTAAGACAATTTTCATATGATATCGTGAAAGGCTATCAAATAAGCATTCTAATTCTTCATAGAACTCATTCTTGATCTTGTCATCTTTATCCTCTGTGGGGGCATGTACATTTACAATTATAAAATCATGTCGTTTACCCTTTAGAATTATGTATGATATCCTATCACTAACAAACTTAATATCTCGGATAGCGGATAGGATCCTCCTTCTGACTAAAAACCCGTTCCAAATGCAGGTCTTTCTGCACCCCCATAGTATAATGAAAAGCTTCCTGATTCCTGACTACCTTCTCCTGGCCGCCTAACTTCCTGTAAAGCGACTATATCCAAGGGTGATTTATCCAATTCCCGCGTTAATATCTCTAGTGCCCCGCTATTGTATAAAGTCCTAACATTCCATGTTCCTAGGAACATGTCCCTGTGTTTGAGCCTTTGGCATGGGTTCCCTGAAGTAGTCCCCGCCCGGAGAACCGAATGGGGGACTATTTGACCTCCGGAAAATTTTACCCCAGTATCTTTACCTTGTCGTGGTGGAGTGGCTTGTGTGCTTAAATGATCCTGAGAGCTATGCCGGCGGTAGCATTGCTGCCGATAGGGTTACCCATGCCGGACTGGTCGAAGGTGATAAGCCAGACGAAATAAGTACCTTGGTCGAAAGAGTGACGATCTTTCACCGTAAAAATACAACCGTCAAGAAATGCGGACATGGGTTCTACTATTTACCAATACGATATTTAATTTCTTTTAAAACTATATTCAGTTCCTTCCTTGTTTATTCATTAATCATATTCCTTAATCACTATACTAGATTAGGGCCGTATCATATTCGCCACAAAGAACAACATTAACTATGATTTGAGGGAAATAGATTACACAGGGGATGATTGAAAAACATTGGCTCAGGATAAGGATGTATGGAGAGCTTATGTCCGCGCGGTCATGAACCTACAGGTTCGATAGTGCAAGTGAATTAGTTAGTTAAGAATACAAGACCAAGTAAAGTGAAATTCAATAAATTCTAATCTCAACAATGTAGCCAATAAATATTTTCGATTTGAAGAAAATTCATTGAAATGGCGATTTAAGCGGACAAATGCTTACAAGCATTTGAGAATATAGATCTTACGACAATTTTTGGACAAAAGAGAGACGAAAAGACAGGTGAATTGAAAAGACTACTTAATGGTGGGCTACATAATTTTTATGAGAAATCAGATGTCATATATCATCTTCACTTCTCGCAACTAGAATTCCCTACCACAAGAAATAAGGGGATGCCGGACATTGGCATCTTTTAAAAGAAATCTAAATTTATATTTGTTCTAACCTCGACTTCATTATTACCCAGTGTAAGGTACATATATTAATTGGTGTTTCTCGTATAATTTATCATATTTATATTAAATTATTATTATTATTATTATAATTATAATTATCGTAAGTATTATTATTGTTATTATCCTATAAAATGTTGTTTGTACATGGAATTTACATTGCTACATTTAATGTATCTTTAACTGTTTATAATTAGTATAGTGTATATCTATATTTGTCAAATATTTATTTGTATTTGTGCTGGTTGAGTGGAAGAGAAGGCCTTATGGCCTTAACTCTGCCAGAATAAATAAATCATTATTACTATTATTATTATTATTATTATTATTACTATTATTATTATTATTATTATTATTATTATTATTATGTAATAAGAATAGTTAAGTCTTGTAAACTCCGATGGGCAGGACATGTGGTACGGATGGGATATGAGAGAAGGGCATGGAAAACCAGGGGCGCCCAGTATTTAAGCCAACAATTAAGTGGGTGAATAACATTATAACAATGATTTGAGGGAGGTAAATTATACAGGGATGATTGGAAAACCTAGCAGGAATTTTACCTTTTAACCTTTTTCAAATTCCACTACTAAATACAGCTATTCTTTTATCTGATGCTTCAGGATGAGGATGTATGTAGCATATGTCCGTGCTGTTTTAAACCTACGGTTTCGATAGTTCCAATGAGTTAGTTATACAGTAAAGCAGGATTTTAATATCATAATAAGTATGGAATTTAAAGTTAATAATTTTGTATTTTAAAATTCTTTTAATATTTATATATAACTTAAATAAAGAAAAACATCTAAATAATCCATTCTTGTTCATTGTTGAATAAAAATGTCTAAGTAACAATTAAAGAAATTGTATTACATAACAGTTCTTTCTAAATAATGCTTTTAAAATTGTTTTAAGTCATTGTTGTCAGAATTATAAAGTTTTCTGTTATAACTGTAATAAGAACACCTGCTTAACGTCATATTTTTAAATGAAAGTAAACTGAATTCTGATTGGATGTTGAAACAATTAACTTTTTGATTTAGCAAATCAAATTTAAATATTATATTAACCAATAGAATTTAAATATAACATCATGTGATGTAATAATGTTCTTTAAAATTATAACAGAATTACACTAGTCATTCTGCATACAACTTTCAACAAACATAGAAGCAATAAGAGTTCTCCTGATAAAATGTGATATTTAATACAAGAAGAATAGTTGATTCAAGAAAAGAAAATCATTTAATTTTAATTGACAGTGAAGAATAATACCACCTACATTTACTTAATCTGCTGGGAACCTACAAAGTGAATAAATGTGAAATTATTTCTACAAGGAATATTTTTTTATGATTGTGAAGTGTTTTCCTATCCAGTGTACCAACTTCCGACCTTGAGAATAGAATCCAGCTCTACCGAAAATTAAACCCAACCTGAACCAGTAATTCTTTTTCTTTTGGGGCACCAATCCTTCAAAATGTTACTACAACATCGGGCATGAAGAGAGTTAGCTGCTTCAAAACATCGCCACAACATGGGAAAAGAATTACTTCTTCCACAGTTAGTTTAGGGGGAATTTTTAGTTGAAAATATTTTTAGAGTACTGTAGATTTAAAACTGTCAGTAAATTGTATAATGAAATACATTTTTAATGGAATGCAATTTTGTACGGGATGATTTGCATGAAGCTGGGTTTGGAATGCATATTAATAAAATTGAGCGACCAATTTATCATAGTACGTGACATGTAGGATATTTGCATCGCGCTGACTGAATTCTGAAGACTCTAAAATACAAATGCAGTGATCCGGGTAACATGAGCGCTCATTTCCACGTCAAACACTAATTATAAAATAGTCATGGCCATCTAAGTTATACATGAGACCAATGTTTGTAACAGAATTCTAATCCCCTTGTAAAACAACATAAGCTATTTACACTTCACGGACTTGTAGACCTAGTTAAATGTAATTATGTAGGAACTACATGAGATTGTAAAAGGTGCGTCTCGCAGGAACTGCGTAAACTAATCGAATTCCTAAACAAGTAGAATTTTTCTCAAAATATATAATCGTATCTCTGAATGAAAATATGTTAATAATGGAGTTGGACAAGGTTGCCCACTATCATCGACACTATTTAATGTTTACATGAATTAAATCTAATGAATGTGTGTTTGTTTGTTCGTACTTTATGCGCGGCCATGCCGTTCATCCGATTGTGATGAGGCTTTTTACAAAATGTTCAGGAGATTCGTGGGATGAACATAGGCTATAAGAGAGTTGTGATACTCAACTCCTACGCCCTTGAAAATCGCCCTTTGTAGTGGAAAACGTGAAAAAGGTAGCTATTTTGACGCTTAAATAGCTTACGCTGCCTAAATCATAACAAATACACCAAATTAATGTACACAGAATTGAATATCTCAAAAGCTCTACAAAAAAGTCCGCGACAGCATATGTTTATCTGTTATGGATAACTCACAATAACCATTTTTGTCTTTCATTGATGCCAAGAAGATCGAGACAAGTAGCTACATAGATTCCTTCCTGTAGCAGCACATGGCGGGTATTCTTTTACGGATAACTCACAATAACGAATTTTGTCTTTTAGCTCATTTATGCCAAGAAGATCGAGATAAGTAGATTCCCGGACAACACCGGATAGTCAGCATGAGGAATCTTAAAATAATTACGATATATATTTATAATTATTTTTCATTTTACTTATTCAACTAATCATAAGAAGTACATTAATTTTGTCTTTCAGTTCATTTATGCCAAGAAGATCGGGATAAGTAGATTCCCGGACAATGCCAGGAAAACAGCACGGGGTATCTAAAAATAACTACGATATAAATTTTTCGTTTTACTTATTTAACTAACATAAAACACATTAATTGTCGTATTTCAGCTCGTTTATGTCAAGAAGATCGGAATAAGTAGATTCCCGGGCAACGCCGGGTAATCAGCACGGGGTATCTAAAAATATAAATGTATAATTATGTTTCCTCTTACTTATTCAACTAAACATAAAAACACACTAATTTTCATTTATTTAGGCGTAGCAGCGCACGCCGGGTATTAGCTAGTCATATATAAATGAAAAGTAATCTATACATCAGGAATCATAATAAACAGTACCATAACATTAAATACCCCACTTTTCACAGATGATCAAGTTATAATTTCCAAATTCAGAGAATAACTTACAAATAGGACTATATATATACTAAATAGAATTATGATCTTAAAGAAGATTTCCGGGCTGTAGGCCGTGGTCTTGCGTCTTGAACTTCAAGGCCTACAGCCCGGAAATCTTCTTCAAGATCATCATAATAACTCCGGCCGTGAAAGCCTAAGTCAATACTAAATAAAGTAACGAGCTAAGGAGCTACTTAGCTTTTTCATTTGTGCGAATTACATCTACATATTGCATGAAAAATAATTGTTAATAATATAGTATTTTCCGAGACATGTTGTTTGGTTTTTTAGCATTTTTTTTTTCTTTTTATGATGAACGAAGAGCTGGCCCGATGCATCAACCCCCAACCTGGGGGACGGGTAATTTTTGTTCAAGGTTTTCTTCCTCTAGCCTTTGATAGTCCAGTATCTTACTGCAAGGCAGCAGCGCTAGTTTTGGTCCGTCCTGGGTATTTTATTTCCCCAGTACCCGCCATACCTGGTGAGCATTCCCCTATCCGCCACCTGGGGAGGCGTCCGATGGGAGACTGGCAACTCCACACGGACAAAACAAAATAAGCAATAAATTATTTAAACTCTGTTTGGTGGAGCAAAAATATTATAAAAAATAGAAAATTACAAATATATCAAACTATAATTCAGAGCATTTTAACATATGGTGCTGAAGTCTGGCAAATTCCTACCAGGGAAATGAAAAGAATTTTAAGTACAGAAATGGATGTTTTAAGAAGATCAGCTGGAAAATCTAGAATGGATAGAATACGAAATAATGAAATAAGGGAAATTATGGGTGTACAAGAGGAGCCGGACATCATAGACATCATAGAAAATAAAAGATTGTAGTGGTATGGTTATGTCAAACGAATGCCAGAGCAAAGATTGCCAAAAATTGTTATGGAATGGATCCCAATAGAAAGGAGGAAGAGAGGAAGACCGAAGAAAACTTGGATAGAAGGGGTACACGCAGCTATGAATATCAGAGGAATGGAGGAAGATCAATGGATGGATAGAGAGGAATGGCGTTTGGTTTCCGGAAGACGGCGGCAGCTGCCATGATACCGGATGATGATGATGAATAATATAGTATAGGCCTCATACACTCCATGCCATGGCCCGACAAGTCTAGAAAGCCCTTGGCCTACCAGCAGGTTTGCTGATCTCCTATGCACATGTATTAATCAAATATAGTAAAACGTGTTTAATCCGGAACGTGAATAATGCGGAAATCTGTCCAATTTGAACAAATTTATTGGTCCCGACGAAATAATAGTAATTTTACGTGTATTTATTTTGCATAAAACGGGGTCTGTCCAAGACGGAAACGAAAGGATATTTCTACACAATTCATGAAAAATGTATAAAGCATCAGCAGTTTTTTTTTACTGAAAGCAGGTGCTAAGGCGGCCTTTACAAATAATGATTCAAACCAAATGAACAAATACATATCAAAACAAAACAAACCTAATTGTCACTGATCCTAAAGTTCATTGTTAAAGGCTGTTGTATTTCACATGCCGATATGTACTTCGATAAATGCCTCCATCGTTACGTTAGGTATATCATGGTTTCAACTTGTTCGTTACAATATTTTGATTGGATAACACGTGTCTCTTGTGTTTGGTCCCAGTTTATAATGTCGAGTAAAAAGAAAGAAAAAAATTAGTACCGAAGAGAAAAAAAAATAGTGTTGCCGCTTAAAGTAAAAATAAATATGCTTGACCGTTTATACGCGTTGGCGAGTAGTTTGCGTCTATATCACGCTGTTTCAATGTTAATGAATCAAGACATCCGAAGACAAAATAAGGAATTATATCGCAGAATTCACAGCTGAATATCAATCTCAATTGAAATACCTTTTAAAAGCGGCAAAACAGAAAAAAAATACTAAGTTCTTTAAGTCCTTGCCTAAACCTGACACAAATAATTAATATAAATTGTTCAAATCCTTCCTCATTCTTATTTTTGTTATTTTGATAATTTCTTATTTTATTTCTGTAACCTTGGAACGATAATCCCCTATATACCCATACAAATTACCATTCCATATACGCAGTTTCTGTATTCGCGGCATGTTTGCGGAACATATCCCCCGGGAATAAGGAGCTTTTACTGTATAGATTCGGCCTCATTGCACACCCGTTATGCGAAACACAGATACTTGTCTTGCAAATAACAATCATGCTGCAAAATCTTAAATTAGTTAAGTTCTGAGACCGATCATTCACAGGTAGCGCTCTGAATTTACGGACTAAAGGTGACTGAAACGTATGTATCATTCTCATTAAGCGAAAAAGTGAAAGTGATTGAAGATAAATCTCCAAACATTTCCGGATCGATGCTCCAAAGTCAAGCTCTAGCTCTTGTTAAATCCCTAAGGGAATAACGATTTCCAGGAATCTTCAGGTTGGCTGGACAGTTTTAAAAGACGACACAATGTAGTGTGGAATGAAATTTGCGAGGAATAAAGAATGTGGACGAAAGTGTAGTTAGTGAGCGAAAACCGAAACTGCATACTTGAATTTCAGGATACGCGCCTAAGAAACATTTTTAACGCTGGCGAAATGGGACTGTTTTTTTCGCGCGTTACCGTCGAAGTCGCTCATACATACTATACTTCACTTTTCAACAGCAGCGGAACTACAATTAATCCGATGTACATACAAATACATATACGGTACTCTATAATCTAAGATTATTAATAAGTTTTAGTTTTTTCAATGCGGAATTTTGTCCAATACGGAAAAATGGTCCCATGCGATTCCGCTTTGAGCAAGTTTTACTGTAGTTGGACAATCATCCAGCCAGTATTGGTATGACATGTGGGCTTCCTGCCCGTGCAATCCAGTTTTGTAAATAACATTGTATGTATCTTAATATTAGTATAATAAAGTCCTACTACTACTACTACTATAATGTAAGATTATAAACTATAAAATAGTTACCTTGTAGGCCCGTCTCCTCAACTTAAGTTATTTTAAAACTCTGTAGGCCTTTCAGGACTAGTCCCATCATCAGCAGAATTCATTAGGTCCGTACTTGTTGAACCCCGTTGAAGCACTGACTTTGTTGTATTTTGTATAGTGGATTGTGAGGACTGGGTGTGTTCTCATTAAGAATCAGGTTGTTGTCGATATCTCTTAGGATTGCGATTTCCTCCAGTATATTTATCCTCTTTTTTTAAACATTTTCCAATACTGTTATTTTAACACAGTCAATATCATTATAATATTTATCCTCGTTGGAATGTTTTCTCTATGTAATATTGTGAGGGTGTTATCGATGTTATGCATATGCTGTCCAGCCTGAATTACATGTTTTGCGTAACTTAATTTTCCTCCATTATAAATGAAATCTCTGGAATGCTCTTTGAATTTAATGTTGAAGTTCCTGTTAGTTTTCCCAATGTAGAACTTACTGCAGTCTGTACATGTTAATTTGTAGTTGCCTTTATTGTTGAATTCATTTTTTTCTTCGATAATGTTATTTATTAAATTGTTTAATTTATCAGCAGTTCTGTATGCTATATTTACTGTCATGAATTTTACTAGTATCGATACTACTACTACTTAAAGCAGAATTTTAATATCTAATGAATATAAAAGTTAAAGTTAATAATTTTGTATTTTAAAATTCTTTTAATATTTAAATATAACTTAAATAAAGAAAAACATCTAAATAATTAATTGTTATTCATTGTTGAATAAAATGTCTCAGTAACAATTAAAGAAATTGTATTACATAACAGTCTTTGTAAAGAATGCTTTTAAAGCAATTTAAGTCATTGTTGTCAAAATTATAAAGCCTTCTGTTATAACTGTAATATGAACACCTGCTTTACTTCATATTTTTAAATGAAAGTAAACTAAACTCTGATTGGTTGTTAAAACAATTAACTTTCATATTTAACAAATCAATTTAAACCTTATATTTAAAGGACTATTAACCAACAGAATTTAAAAATAACATCATGTGATGTTCTTTAAAATTATAAAGGAATTACACTATTCATTCTGCATAATTAATAATAATAATAATAATAATAATAATAATAATAATAATAATAATAATAATAATAATAATAATAATAATAATAATAATAATAACTTTATTTTACCTGGCAGAGTTAAGGCCTTAAGGCCTTGTCTGCCACTCAATCAGGTTTTTAAAAAATACAAAAAAAAATAGCCTTACAACTACATAAACAATTACATGTTATAAAACAATACAATGCAATCAATATTTATAATCTATTTTGATTTACTCTAAATTTAACGAGTTAAATATATAATATATAAAATATATAAAAAATGAGGAAAAAATATTAATGACATAGTATAAATTAAAATAAATAAATAAAGATAAATTAATTATTAGACAACAGGTAACTGTATAAGCGAGACTTAAATTGCCAAGTGTGCGGCAACCCCTGTTATCTTGAGGAAGGAAATTCCAGTAGCGGGCAGAGGCTACTGTGAAGGAAGTAGAATAAGAGGAAGTGCTATGAAGAGGAATTGTTAGCAGACTGTTATCTTGTGACCTAGTGTCAATGTTGTGGTAAGAGGATAACTTCTCAAATCTGGACGCCAGGTAAGTAGGAATGTAGGAATTCAGAAGCTTGAAAAGTAGTGAAAGACAGTGCAATTTACGTATGTCAGTAAGATGGAGCCAAGAGAGGCTGTTTAAGTGTTCGGAAATATGGTCATAACGGCGGATATTGAAAATGAATCGAACGCAAGCATTATGAACACGCTGCAATCTTTGCGACAAGTCATGGTTTAGATCATTATATATAATGTCACAGTATATAATGATATATACCTTTCCACAAAGATAGAAGGAAGAAGAGTTCTCGAGATAAAATGCAATATTTAATACAAGAATAACTGATTCCAGAAAAGAAAATAATTTATTTTAATTGATAGTGAAGAATAATACCACTTACATTTACTTAATCTGCTGGGAACCTACAAAATGATTATATTTGTAATTATTTCCACAAGAAACAGTTTTCAGTGATTTTAAAGTGTCTTCCGACCCTAAGAAGAGAATTCGGCTATACCGAAAATCAAACCCAGCCTGAACCAGTAATTCTTTTTGGGACACAAATCCTTCAAAATGTTACTATAACATCGGGCATGAAGAGAATTACTGCTTCAAAATGTCACCACAACGTGGGACAGCAATTTACGTCTTCATACTACTACTACTACTACTATTTTCCCTCATACTAGCGCAAATCTATATATGTGCACCAAATTATGATGCCTTATACCTATCAGCTACGTCGCGAGACATAGGTCCCATTCTATTACATTTTAGGACTAAAAAAACAACGGTGCCTGCCCGGGGATGTGTTCCACATAGTTCGACAACTGCAATATACGATAAAGGTATGCAATATTTTGAAACAAAAAAGTCAGAAAAAAAGTTGGATATTTCGATTAGAGAATTGAATGGTCTCGAGTCATTAATAAATTAGAGTTGTCTCCCTAAGCAATACACAGCCAGGCAATACACAAATTCGATGTTAAACATTGTGACGGCAATTCTAGCGAATAAAGAGTAATTTATTGAACCGTACAATTAATTTGAAATGACCTCCTTTTCAATGTTCTTTAATTACAGTAATAACCAACTCACTGACGCACGCCGTAGCGTGGCACTGCGCTACAAGCTGTCCCGGTGCGGTCAGGATTTTTAAACTGACCAAACATTTTGGCGGCACTGTGGCCCTGAGGTCGACTCAGCCTCTAAGCGAAATCAGTACCAGAAACTTGTTCTGGGGCAATGGCGGCCGTCACGCAGGGTTGACAACCCGGCTGACATCAAGTGCCAATTGTCCAGAAAAAGTGGGAGCCTTAACCTCCTACTACCCTAAGGGCCTCCTGAACCCTGTAGTGGGGATACCTTTACCTTTTACTGCCACTGGGACCCGGAGATTCATGATTCCGCATACATAACATCTTCATAAATACCTCATGACATCACAGGATTAGAAAGTACTTGGCCTACCAACCGGCTGCTGACCTCACATCCACATACGGTAGCCACCTGCATTCCTAAGTATCATTTATGATACATTTGATGTTTAATTTTTTTATCGCTTCGGGAACAAGTTAATGTAACATCGGTGGTATCATATTCGACACCTCCAGAACGTCAAGCTTATATAATTGTATACAAATAGTATATCCATCCATCCATAGTAATTCTGCCCGAGGGCAGGTCCTTCACTGCATTTTTATGCTATGCTTTGCAGATTTACTAGGAAATTGTAGGTGTGGTAGCTTCCCGTTGCTTTCCACACCGGTGAAGGATGATGATGATAATGATAAGGATGATGATTATGATGACCGGATGATTTTCGGGAACCGTTGAGCCCTAAGCTTCCTGGGATTTGTATTACAGGGGTGAGGAAACCCCCCAAAAAAACCTCACCCAGGAGCCTGTTCTGCCGGGAATCGAACCCGGGCCCTCTGCGTGACAAGGCAGCACGGTACCTCGAGACCACAGCGGTGAACTATATATACATATAAATATTTTTGTTTTGTGAATATGTGTTTCTTTTCTTTGTATGTCTATTATATAGACTCCGCGAAGATTTGTAAAAAATGTTCAATAATATTTTTACAAGAACAACCTCAATGGTTATATTCCTTCGGAATTCGCTGAAAGCTCTGAGCAACATTTCCACCGTTTGTTAAATTTTAACCATTAAATAAGAGAAAAAAACTAAAAACCATTGTTTTCCAACACCGTTCTGAAGATCTTGCTCTGTTAAAGATACAAAGCAGTATTTTCTTTATCTTAAGATAAGCTCGACTTATGTGAACATAGAATTAAGCTCTTAATAACATGTGGTGACCTTAATAACCCTCTAGTAACAATATTAAATACCAGTAGCGGTTGTTGTTGAAAATCAGGAGTGTTCTGTAGAATTAATTAGAATTTGTATCTATTTTAGCTAATTACGAAGGTATAATATCCGCAAAGATTTCAACACACCAGCAATAACTAAAATCAACCATCAAATATATCAAAATAATTGACATGAACACCTCCTTAAAATGTCAAACAATAGACTACCTCAGAAGCTATTCAACTACAGACCCACAGGACGAAGAGATCCAGGAAGACCTAAGAAGCGATGGAGGGACCAATTTCAATCCCGAAGTGGAATAGACCAATGGCCTAATCCATGACTGTAATTGATGATGATGATGATGACGAAGGTATAAATCTAACGTGTTTTAATTACACTGAGCAACAATTTTTTTTGTCTCAGAAAGAAAAATATGTGATTCTGATAGTATTTTTTCTCCTGAATTCAAATATGATATCGGTTTTTCTCCATCACGCAAGGTTTCTGAGAGACAGGAATTTATAATTTCAAACACTTTAATATTTTCTACATTCGTAACTACACAATATTCGAACATTCGGACTCGCCTAGAAAGTAAGAAATTACGATTTTCTGCTATATTTCGCCTGTGGAACATCCCTCTTGATGGTCCAACAATAATCTGCCAGCATATTAGGATTCCGTTTGCCTTTATATCTCTTTTCCATATCTGAAATCTCCTGATGAAAGTGTTCCCCGTGCTCATCGCTCACTGCGCCAAGATTTTCCGGGAAGAAATCTAGGTTTATAAAAAAATAATTATTTAAATCCATTAATTGAAATTGAAATAAAAAAATTGTGGGTGATGGAGAAATTCCGAATACATATTTGAAAACACGATAAAAAAACTGCATTTAGTACAACTATTGGTTGAGACAAAAATCATGTTGACCAGTGTTATCTGGGATGTATGATATAATACTGCGAGATTTGGACATGGAGAAGAAATTAGGGAAATTTCAACAGATATGTGATTCAATGAGAATATGTTTGAGAAATAAGACCACAAGGAAACCCAATTAAAATTGTACAAGTAGCCGTTCCAACGTTAACATACGGGTCTGAGACTTGGCCTTTAACGATCTCTGATAAACATAAAATTGAGACAATAGAAATGAAATTTCCGAGATCCGTTGCAGGTGTATCTTTAACAGATCAAAAGAGAAGTCAAGATATCAGAGAAGAATTACCAGTATATAACATAAACGAGAGGATATCATATTATCTAACTCCCTGGCACTATAGAACCCGTAAGTTCGTGGCCGCGCGGACTTAAGATCTCCATACATCTCTATCCTGAGCTAATGTTTTCCAATCATTCCCTGTACAACTTACTTCCCTCAAATCATGGTTAATGTTATTCTCCCACCTCATTCTTGGTCTACCAACTGGGTTTTCCCTCTGGTTTTCCTACAAGAAGCTTCCATGCAAGTCTTTAATTTTCCATTCGTGCCACATGTCCTGCCCATCGCAGTCTACGAGACTTAACTGTTCTTATTATATATGGCTTCCTATAAAGACCATGTAGTTCATTGTTATGAAAGTCTTCTCCATTCAACTGTTTGTTCATTTCTCTTTGATCTAAAAATTTTTCTAAGTACTTTATTCTCAAATACTCTTAATCTCCTTTCCTCCCTTAAATTAAGAGTCCATGTTTTGCACCCATATAATATAACTGGTAGAATAACAGTTTTATATATTTTCAGTTTAACGTTTTTTGAAAGGAGTTGGGGCATCAAGAGTCCCTGTAATACATAGCACGCATTTCCAGAATTGAGCCTATGTTTAATGTATTTGTGCATCTCATTTCTATTTGTAATTATTGTTCCTAGGTATTTGAATTCAGTCACGTCCTCAGAATTTCCCTCATTTGTCATTAGCTGTCCATTTCCATTATATAATGTATTTCTATGCTAGTTTTTTAAAATGATTTTAAAGGAAATTATTAAAGCTGTCTTTTCATAAGCACACATGCAAAATAATAAAGCTTACTCCCACACTTCATCAGTGAACAATTAAATGCTTGCTGCTGGTAGGTAGCATTGTTGTTAGGTTTGCAGATAACCGATTTTTGGATTTTTCTATCCTAACAAACCCAACGACAGTGACCTTCGATTGTTCTAGATAGAGCAGTTTGCAATGCTGCGATCTGTCGAGAACTCGGACGGTATCCCACCGGTTCGTTATTTTTAGGAACGGATTGAGGGAATCTCGTTAATCCATTCATGTGCGTCACTAATTGAATGTCGAGGTATTTGCATTTCTTAACCCTTAAATTGGCAATGTATCCTATAGGACACATCAATTGGTTTATTTTAATTTATACTTTTAATAAAACAAAAGAAAAGGTAACTAGAAATTACTTAAATATGTCTAGAATTACACAGTATAGTGTGATACCCAACAATTACACCCGTCAACATGATTTTTGTCTCAAGAGTACCAATAGTTGTACTTAATGCAGTTTTTTTATCTTGTTTTCAAATATGTATTCGGAATTTCTCCATCACTCACAGTTTTTATTTCAATTTCAATTAATGGATTTAAATAATTATTTTTATTAAACTTTTTTCGTCCATTGTAAAGTAAAACCAAATGAGCTAACTCAGGAGATTTCAGCTATGGAAAAGAGATATCAAGGTAAATGGAATCCTAATATGCTGGCCGATTATTGTTGGACCATCAAGAAGGATGTTCCACAGGCGAAATATAGCAGAAAATCGTCATTTCTTACTGTCTAGGTGAGCCCGAATGTTCGAATATTGTGTAGTTACGAATGTAGAAAATATTAAAGTGTTTGAAATTATAAATTCCTGTCTCTCGGAAACGTTGCGTGATGGAGAAAAGCGATATCATATTTGAATTCGGGAGAAATAATACTATCAGAATCACATTTTTTTTCTTTCTGAGACAGAAAAAAAGTTTCTCTTTTTGTTGCTCAGTGTTATAGTTATGTAATGATATCGTTTTCAGTGCGGTCCGCCACATTCAAATAACTGACACGAGAAATTTGTGCTTTGCCAATTTAAGAGTAAGAGAGTCGTTCGTAAAGTAACGGAACTGGATCCCTAGACCATAGAGGCGGATGAACTATGAAACGTCTGGTACATATTCAATTCGTGATTCAACTTCCTATCAGGGTATTAATGAGTTATGCAGTTTATTTCTGGACATGTAACTAATAGCATTCTCAGCAGGTTGCACTACTTCAGATTCCGTTCCTAATGAATCTATGACTATCACAAGTGAACTTATTTTAGGTTTGTCCCCTGCTGGGATTTAATCGATAAAGAATCTATTTTCCGCCCAAACGGAAATCTTCCGTCATGCAAGCTTACACATTTATAGGTGAATAATACCCTATATTTAGCTGAAGATCAAAATGGTCAGAAAACTCCAAGAAAATTATGAAAAAGATAATATTTTGTAGTAGGTAATGTGATTAATGACACAGTCCATCGTTGAACCATAGCCTCTTCTTTGTCAGCAGTTTATAGACCAAGTTCATTTTAGTTACCTTATTTGTCCAAAGATGTCATAAGTGGTATGCGGTCAACACATCGACTCAATGAGACATCTAGCAGGCAACTAAGGTATTACTAGGATGTTTGAGGTAAATTTTGCTTAGAGGCTACTTTGTTCAGGCTTGAGGATCTTTTAAGAGCCTGAAAAATCTTCAGACGCGGGATCCACGGCTTAAAGTGTCTTCCGGAGGACTTGCTCCACTGCACAATTTATTCAATATCCTTCAAGATTATATGAAATAAGAAAAATCTGGCATATAAAAGTTCCTCAAAGTAAATATCATAAGCAAGAATAAAACTTTGCAGGGACAATTAAAATATCTGGAACTATAACACATTTTATAACTTTATCACCTACTCTAAGTAGACTAGAAATTAAAAAATTCATGTAACTATCTCAAGGAGTAGTTTATTTAAAATATAAGTTTTGGAGACTTATGAAGAGATATATTTCCTCTTTGAAGTTTTAAAAGGTTACCTTATTTTTGGTTTACCGAAAAAAAAATCCATCTACCGCAGCTAGGTTTGAATCCGCAACCTTCGGAATCAGAGGCAAAGAGCATAACCACTGTCCACCGCGGCCGACAGTAGGTAATATAATTGTAAGTAATTTAAAAGTAAAATAATGAATGAATTAAAGGAATGGAAACAATCTAAAATTTGTTAGTTATATTTAAGAAAGAGATCAGCCGCATGGACTTGAGATCAGAGTTCATGAGTATAATTCATATCTCGGATTCGATTCCCATCAGACCACAAGGATATTTCCTTAAAGGGTCCTGTGGTCGCCCATCGTATGAAATTCGGATTATCTTCTGGTGCGTCGTTATCATTTATCACCCATCATTTCATCGAGGTTACAAATTATGCCGATGTCAGGAAAGATTACGTTAAATGTCGCAAGGCAACTAGATAACATTAGAAAATAAAAAACAGCAAATATGAGGAAATTACACTTAGAATTTACAGTAAGTGGTCCACCGCTGTGGTCTCGGGGTAGCGTGCTACCTTGTCACACAGCGGACCCGGGTTCGATCCCCGGTCGGGACAGTTTTTTTGGGTGAGTTTTTATCGGGGTTTTTCCTCACCTGTAAGACAAATGTCAGGAAAACTTTAAGGCCCAAACGGTCCCCGAAATCATATGGCCATCGCAATCATCATCATTCATATTCATCTTAGGTTAAGCTTAGGATTAGGGACTCTCCTGGCGTACCATTATCATCATCATCACCCATCATATCATCGGGGCAACGTAACCCCGCCTTCCAGGCGCCCCAACTTCAGAAGTGGGTTACAAATTCGCCATGCCAGGAGAAAAACCAGGAAACCTGGGGCATTTGAAAAAAAAAATGTACAGTAAGTAGCAGATCCAGGTTTATAAAATCAGCTATGATGTGTGGGGGGACCAACGTGCTGACCACATGTGAACCATATACTGACTGAATCGTCGTCCACCTGTTATTAACCCCTTCTAAGCGAAACCTGGACGATGACAAAGAGCTCTGAGAATTTAATTAACATTTTTAAATAAAGATTTTGAGAAAGATAAATATGTGGACCAGTAAAAGAGAATGGAAGATGGGAAATGAGGTATAATAAGGAAATCTATGACCTTTTTAAGGAACCTGATATATCAACTCTTGTTAAATTTAAAAAAATGCAATTGGCCGGACACGTACAAAGAGTACTGCAGGATACACACTACTAGATCAGAAAAAATGAAGACATCTTAGGAGAATTACACATGCAACCTTTAGAAAACAAAATTTCTGATTACAAGCCAAGATGGATGCAACATGTTCATCGAAAGGAAGATCACAGGACACTCAAACAAATGTTAAGATATCAACCTGCAGGAAGAAGAAGACCAGGACGTCCACTCAAAACACTTTTGGTTGGTGTTTCTATTGAGGCCAAACAAGTCAACAAATGGCCTAAATTCGCGAATGTACTATGATGATGATGACGTTCAAAAAATGGATAAAGAATGCATACCTAACAAAGTGATGACAGAGGAGATGTTTGGGAAGCGGCCAGTAGGAAACCTAAGAAAAGATGGATGGACTCAGTGAAGGAAGATTGTCATCAAATCCTGAACTGTAGGAACTGAAAACAGAGAGCATTGGATAGAGAAGATTGGAGGTGTCGCATGAAGAAGGTGCAGGCCCGCTATGGGCTGTAGCGCCATTGGAAGAAGGAGAAGAATGGAGGTGAATAACAACTTTTATTTCAAATTAACAGCTTACTGTACGGTTATTAAATGTTTTTATTATTGCAACAATTTTAAGAATACATTTACTTTCAAAAGTAATCATAATAAAGCGTTTGACTTTAATTTACGAAAAAAATACGCTTTGAGGCCGTAAGAATCCCTAAACATTGTGAATATTGCAAAACATCAAAACTACATACTGGAGGAGCATTTCGTCTGAAATATAAACATTTTTCATTTCTTCAATGGAAATAAGTAAATAGTCTGAAAGGGTTAACACGACACGTGTGGATGTGAGGTCAGCATCTTGCTGGTAGGCCAAGGATGTAATTTGTTGTTAAGTCTCTATTCTGATTGAATACTGTATTCTCAAAATACAAGAAATGGAAACACCTCTTTAAACACCAACCCCATAGCACAACTTCCACGCGAGACAGTAGTCGCCCAATCCAAATTAACAACGACTCATGACTACCTTGGGTAAGATCAATAATTATATTGTCTACATCAAGATGAATGCTATACAAGCACTCAGACGAATAAATGGATGACACGTCTTTCTTCTCTTGTAAGTCCATATTTCCCTTAAGAGAGATTTAGGCGCTCTCCCCCTACAGGGAAGAATTTTAATCATACTAATTTAGTTACACTTGTTTTCGTATAGATGTCATTTGAGTGGTCCGTAAGCGTTCCGCCTCATACTGACATCTAGGAAACAAAGGTTGTACTAGGATGGGAAAATTCGGTAAATTTTGCTTAGAGGCCTTTTTATTCAGGCTTAAGGATCTTTTACGAGCCTGAAAATCTTCAGATTCGGGACCCACGGTTTAAAGTCCCTCCCGCAGGACTTTCTCCTTGGATTTTTCCATCCTAACAAAATTCATCGACCCCGGTCGGGTTTGAACCCGCGACCCTCGGGACCAGAGGCAAGGAGCATAACCACTAGTCCACCGCGGCCGATTGGATGATATGTAGGTCTAATTCAATAAATATACAGCCGCCAAACATAAAATTTCAAAATACAGGACAGCAAGAGTGCTAGTGTCTCCAGGAACAGATGCGTCACATTAGACACCAATCAAATGTTTAATATTGTACTTGAAGGATGTCTCGCGCTGTAGCTGGGTGGTTATGCCAGGATACCTTAACGCAGAACTACGAGACTTGCGCTGGTTCGAGGCCTCATGGGGGATGGAATTTTCTCATGAAATTTCGACAATGTGACCGGTGCTCACTCAGTATCGTGAGGCATTTGGGTACCTACAATAAGTAGCGGTTTTAGGTTGAGAAGACTAGCTATATCGGCTGGGTGACTTGACCATACTGACCTTATGTGATCGCTATTCTGGCTGGATGACCGTCTACCTTTGATGACACTGGTCAACATGATTTTTGTCTCATGAGTACGAATAGTTGTACTTAACACAGTTTTTTTTCGTGTTTTCAAATATGTATTCGGAATTTCTCCATCACCCATAGTTATTTTTTTATTTCAATTTCAATTAATGGATTTAAATAATTATTTTTTTAATAAACGTTTTTTTTCGTCCCTTTGTCCATTGTAAAATAAAACCAAATGAGCTAACTCAAATGGTTTCAGCTATGGAAAAGATATATCAAGGCAAATGGAATCCTAATATGCTGGCCGATTATTGTTGGACAATCAAGAGGGATGCTCCACAGGCGAAATATAGCAAAAAATCGTCATTTCTTACTTTCTAGGTGAGTCCGAATGTTCGAATATTGTGTAGTTACGAATGTAGAAAATATTAAAGTGTTTGAAATTATAAATGCCTGTCTCTCGAAAACTTTGCGTGATGGAGAAAAACCGATATCATATTTGAATTCAGCAGAAAAAATACTATCAGAATCACATATTTTTCTTTCTGAGCCAAAAAAAAAAGTTTATTTTTTGTTGCTCAGTGTTATTAACACACGTAGATGTGAGGCCAGCAGCCGGCTGTTAGGCCAAGGGCCTTCTATGCCTGTCGCGCCGTGGAGGAAAAAAAAAACAAGGCTTGAATGGTGCAGGAAAATAATCAGGAAAGTCACTCGTCATCATCATTATCATCCTCTTATCGTGTCCTTTCGGAAGGTCAATTCCAAATATGCCTCTAACCACCTCTATCTTCCAGTGCTTTGCTTCTTTTTAGTTCTTCCCAGTCGTATCCTCTCTTGTAGAGACTTTTCTTCACCTGGTTAATCAATCTTTCTCGTGGTCTACCTCCTTGTATCTTGAGATTTAACAGTCTGTGGTAGTATTTCCTTTTCCATTAGGTCGAAATGGAGTTTGAGGTGTTATCGAATTCTCCATGGAAAGCACTATCATTCAGAAATGTCTTCTTCTTCGATTTCAAGCTTAGGCTATAAGCCTGTGCCGACTCAAAGCATATCCCTCCATCTGGTCATGGGTCGACCTCTTGGAATGTATTGTAAAACCTATTTTGATAGACGAAATGTCTCCATTCAATTTATATGTTGAAACCATATTAATTCGTTGTCTGTCAATTTTTTTGCCAATTCATATGTAAAACAGTAAAATATAAAGTTTGGCTATGGATTTATTTACTATAAGTAATGTCACGAGTGATTTACAATTTATCTAGAGAATTTGGAAATCAAGAGTGGCATTTGTTAGGACTATTTAACGAATAAAATTAAGCTGTTTACTCACAAATCATGATTTAAATATAAAAGTAAAAAGTAAAGTAAAGTGATCCCACAACAGGCCTCGGGAGGCCCTTGGGGTAGTAGGAGGTTAAGGCTCCCACTTTATCTAGACAATCGGCACTTTATGTCAGCCGGGTTGTCAGCCCTGCGTGACGGCCGCCTTTACCTCCAGAACAAGCGTCTGGTACTCATTTCCGTTTGAGGCTGAGTCGACCCCAGGGCCATAGTGCCGCCAGAGGGTTTGGGTCAGTTTAAAATTCCTGACCCCAACGGGACTTGAACCCTCGACCCTGCGGCTTGTAGCTCAGTGCCTTAACCACTACGCTACGGCGTGCCCCCATGATTTAAATATAGTTATTTTAAAATATTTATATATTTAATGTAAACGGCGATGTTTAAAAACAAATCACAAATGTTTGGTTATGTTTAATTTGTTCATCACTGCAACTTGATCATGCTATTTATTGCCAAATACTATCGCAATATTGTAAGAATGCAACCTAGTGGAGAAAAAAATGAAGCACATCAAACTGTATATATATCCATCCATAGTAATTCCGCCGATGGCAGGTCTTTCGCTGCAATCATAGCATTTTCATGCTATACTTTGCATTTTTACTAGGGATTTATAGCTGTGGTAGCTTCCTGTTACTTTTGACACCGGTGAAGGATGATGATGATGATAATGATAAGAATGATGATGATGGCCGGATGATTTTCGGGGACCGTTGGGCCCTAAGCTTCCTGACATTTGTCTTACAGGTTAGGAAAAAACCCCGAGAAAAACATCACACAGGAGCCTGTTCCGACCGGGAATCGAAAACCGGGTCCGATGCGTGACAAGGCAGCACGCTACCTCGAGACCACAGCGGTGGACTATATATATATTATTCAATGCCCTAGGTTGTCATTTTGACATTTCTGGCGTTCTGTCCTGGCATTGGCGTATTTGTAACTGAGTTCTGAAGTTGGGGCGCCTAGAAGGCGGAGTTATGCTGCGCCGATGATATGATGTGATGATGATGATAGTGATGCGCCAGGAGAGTCCTTAATCCTAAACTTAACATAAATTCCAAACCATAGGCAACCACAGGAATTATAACCAACATTAAAGGTTATTAATTCATTTTTTAGGAAACCATTCTGTAAAATCAGTATTTAAAAACACAATTATTGAACATATAATAATCAAATGTGTAGTTCGAAGGAATATGTTCATTATTTGCTACATTCAATGTATTTGTTGAAGAGTCAGTCAATGTAAAATAATGCTCTGACCTGGTCAGAATATTAAAAAAAGAGGAGCTTTCTTATTTTGGTAATCAAAACATGATAATTATCGAGGTGAAACACGACTGTGATTGGTTGTAAAACAAAATTCAATGAAACGTGATTGTCATTGAGTCCCATTTGCGGCATGAGTCTCCAAAGTTTGGCGTTCAGTTAAGGAAGTGGCCTCTGCAGGTTGTAGGCCTAGAACTTAAAGTGCGTTTTCTACGTTTCAAGGTAAAAAGTGATTTACCCGTTTTTTCCTCTGTACCCTTCATTTGTAGGTGTGTTTTTACTAACATTCCTAATTTCCTCCAGAGACCAAGTACTTCACATGCCATAACGAATACATTTTAACCTTGACCTTTCAGGAATAACATCACGCCATTGTTATATTTCATGACCCTCCAACTAAACTTGCATGTGAATTAAAACATCTGACATGAGAATGCGCGCAGGTGTTTGCGTTTTAGGCGCTGATAACTTAAATGCTATTAGGAAATTAAATAACGCACTAATCTCTATAGTTACAGCATAAAACGCGATTCCACTTCATTCTGTATATACCTACAGTAAATATAAAAATGGGTGCATGCATGTGTGCGCAAGAGCGTAAGGTAAAGGCCCCAAATAAGAGATACCTTTTGAAAAATCGCTTCTGTATCAGAATGGTAACTGATTTATTACATTTAAAAATGGTAATACATGTTTCATATTTTTTATTTTGATATTCCTTAAAATAAAATCTCGTTACATAGTAAGTATTTAAAAAAACTCTAAGAACAATAATAATTGTAAAAATTGAAAATTTCGAAGAGGGTTCCAAATAAGAGATACCTACATTTGCTTCTATATCTTTAGCAAAAACATTCAAATAATCCAGTATATTCAAAACAAAAACACTTTATCACACACAAACTAATAATTAATGTCACTATACATGTTAATAGTGTCTTTTCAGAGTTGATAATTAATTTTGCATCTTTGAGCAAATAAGCTGACGAATGGTTCCTCATCAGCCCTGCAATCTTCATGAGCCCAGCGATGACAGTCAATGCACTGAGTTCATGTTTCTCCTCTTGTGTCCTCTGAATACAATCCAGTGCAAAATAAACACTCAGCATCAGCATCATCAGCACCAAACTCTGAATCATCATCGCCTGAATCAATTATCTCCATTTCCGTATCTGTTTCTTCGCTTGAAGAAACTCGGCGTTTTCTTGACCGATACTTTTTTAATTTTACTGAATTTGTTTTTTTTGAAAAAGTTGCTTCATTTTAGTTTATTGGTTCTATTCAAACTGTCCTTTAGTTCTTGGCGATACGGACTGCCTGTCAGAAGGGCTGCTTTTTCCGTTCTTCTGCCTTTCCTTTTTTCTGGTTCTCGACTTGTTGGTGGTTGTTGGATCTGAGGGAGTGGTGACACATCAGTAAGACCCACGAGAGTTCCTGATCAGGAACTACGATTGCATCACTCTTATCTCCGGTGTGGATGGCAAAATCGCTGTCAGAAAAAATGTTCCTGTTGCACGGAACAAGCTCTGTCTTTCGAAATGCATTGATCGAAATTTGTAGAGTAGCAGCCGGGGTGACAGACCGGTTGATTCCTCGGTCCGATTTTCTAGAAAGACAGAAGAAACCTTAACCTTCTGCTATCTAAATGACCTCTCAGGGCCTATAATGTGACCACTTTATTTTTATAAAGTTAAATCACGTATTTATCAATCGAGATGAATTTGATTAAGAAAATGTAGCGCACTTGTATACAGGAGAATCTTCATATGTCAATGAAACAACTTCTGGTTCCTAATAAGAGACACTATCTCTTATTTAGAACCACAGGTATCTCTTATTAGGGAACGGCACGGTCACCAATTCCGTGGCTGGTCAAACTGTAATAAATTGTGTCACTAATAATCACTCTAGTTTATAATAGTCTGCATTTCATGAGCTTTTCGGGAAAATAAGTAAAATTAATATCAGAACTCACCTTCACAGTTATCCACAACTTTGAATAGCGTCACTACAAAAATTCAATTGTCGCGAAAACAAACACAACCTTTTCTGCTTCGTTTCAATCAACCAAGTGACACCAAACAAAGACCACGATGCTATAATAGTACAAAGCTCAGATTTTTGTTACAAACATCAGATGACAACTGTTCATGGACTAGATAATAAGGTATCTCTTATTAGGAGACTATCTCTTATTTGGCGACTTTACCTTATACAGCTCTTTTATAAGGTGTGCAAAATATTTTTACATATTTTACCTAAGTTCTTTTGTTAATTTCACAATAATAATAATAATAATAATAATAATAATAATAATAATAATAATAATAATAATAATAATAATAATAATAATAATAATAATAATAATAATAATAATAATAATAACCAAGAATGAGGTGGGAGAATAACATTAACTATGATTTGAGGGAAGTAGATTATACAGGGAATGATTGGAAAGCATTAGCTCAGGATAGGGATGTATGGAGAGCTTATGTCTGCGCAGCCATGGACCTACGGGTTCGATAGTGCCAGTGAGTAAGTAATAATAATAATAATAATTATTATTATTATTATTATTATTATTATTATTATTATTTATTTATAGTCCACCGCTGTGGTCTCGAGGTAGCGTGCTGCCTTTTCACACAGCGGACCCGAGTTTGATCCCCGCTCGGGACAAGTTTCCTGGATGAGGTTTTTATCGGCTTTTTTCCTCACCTGTAAGACAAATGTCAGGATACTTTAAGGCCCAAACGGTCCCCGAACATCATCTGGCCATCATTATCATCAATATCACATTCACCTCATTAGATTAAGTTTAGGTTTAAGGCCTCTCCTGTCGCATCATTACCCATCGTCATCACCCATCATATCATTGGGGCAGCGTAACCCCGCCTTTCATGCGACCCCAACCTCAGAAGTGGGTTGCAATACGCCAATTCCAGGAGAGACTATCTGAAATCTCGAATGACAAACAGGTGGCACAGAACTAATAGGCATATATATATATATATATATATATATATATATATATAAGTAAAGTGTTCCCACTACAGGCCTCGGGAGGCCCTTGGGGTAGTAGGATGTTAAGGCTCCCACTTTTTTTTCTAGACAATCGACACTTGATGTCAGCAGGGTTGTCAGCCTGCGTGACGGCCGCCTTTACCCCCAGAACAAGCATATGGTACTCATTTCAGTTAGAGGCTGAGTCGACCCCATGGCCATGGTGCCACCAGAAGGTTTAGGTCAGTTTAAAAATCCTGACACGGGATTTGAACCCGGTACTCTGGGTCGGTACCCCATTGTGTTATCCATTACACCACCAGGCGAATCCAATTCAAACACTTATTTTTCTTATATATATATATATATATATATATATATATATATTATATTCTCCATTATTACTAGATGTCGCGAGAACTCGGTCTTCACTGCCACCTAGTGGCTGACTATAACAAGTAAGCAAATTAAAGAGAATATTTTTACTTTATAGCAGTGACGCTTTATCGATGTTATAATTATATATATATATATATATATATATATATATATATATATATAATACACACACACACACACAGATTTTCATGTTTACATATCTTTCTGTGCCTAACGTTTTATTTTCTTTCTCCACTCGTCTCTATCCATCCACTCCATGTCCTCCAGTCCTCTTGTTTTCATTCCAGTTATTATTTCTTGCATCCACGCGTTTCGAGGTCTTCTTTTCCTTCTTCTTACAGGTGGACACCATTCCAATGTTTTTCTGAGTAACCTTTCTTCTTGCATACGTCGTACGTGCTCATATTAATTTAACTGCGTTTATCTTATATAATCTACTATTGAATATCTAATATTCATCTTTTTCCTCGTATGACAGTATTTTTTTTTCTAATTTCGAACATGTTGCTGTTCTTCTCAAGAAATCCATTTGCATCGACATAAGTTTTTGTTCAGTTTTTGTTGAATTTTCAAACTTAGCTGCATACGTGACAGTACTTCTCACTATTGAATTATATATTTGTAACTTATTTTTTTGTGGTTATATGTCTGTTCCATAAGACTCCATCATTACTGTTATTGCACTACCTTTATTTATTCTGTTCTTAATATCACTTTCTTGTTTATCCTCTTTATCCAATTTTACTCCCAGATACATAATATAATATATTATTATTATTATTACTCTATCATTACAAAACATTAGCATCTTTAGCCTATCCAAGCTGCAACATTTCATACCAAATTTAAATTGAATTCATCAATACCATATATTCAGGTATCATTCTTTAACACTGTTCAGCCCTTATTGTATTCGGTCTTCCAACATTTCTTTTACTCTTCATCATCCGTTTTGGTATAGCCTACAGTCGCCTTTGATTATAACACACACACACACACACACACACACACACACACACACACACATATATATATATATATATATATATATATATATATCATCATCATCATCATCATCTTCACTTCAAGGTTCAGGCGATTCACCTGTTCCGAATTCACAATGATTCTTTCTATCTCTTCCTAGGTCTTCCTACATCCCTTAATCTTTTTGGTTTATAATGATATGCTATCTTGGGCAATCTTGTTTCTTCCATTCTCTGTTCTTGCTGTTTCCAGCCGATGTGGTGTTGTTGAATTCTATCATTTATTGAATATATTTGTAATTCTCTTCTTATTTCTTCATTTTTTATGTGGTACAATTTTGTGCATCCTTTGGACCTTCTTAGAAAAGTAATTTCTGCACTTTGTATTTTACTCGAACTCCTCTTATTTGTTACCCAGGACTCACTACCGTATAAAAATACTGGTACCGCCATTGTTTTGTAAAACTTCAATCTTGTATCCTTCCTTGTTTTATGTTTTAGTGTTCTATGAATGGTGCCACATATCCTTTGAAATTTGACATATATATATATATATATATATATATATATATATATATATTGTCTAGTACGACTAAGTACTCGTAGATCGATGAATGTTTGTAATAATTAAAACAAATATCCATCCATAGTAATTCTGCCCAAGGTCAGGTCTTTCACTGCAATCATAGCATTTCATGCTATGCTTGCAGCTTTACTAGGGAATTGTAGGTGTAGTAGCTTCCCGTTGCTTTCCACACCGGTGAAGGATGATGATGATAATGATAAGGATGATAATATGGCCATATGATTTTGGGGACCGTTTGGGCCTTAAAGCTTTCCTGACATTTGTCTTACAGGTGAGGAAAAACCCCGATAAAAAACCTCATCCAGAAAAACTGCCCCGACCGAGGATCGAACCCAGGCCTGCTGCGTGACAAGGCAGCACGCTACCTCGAGACCACAGTGGTGGACAAAACAAATATATTTTTAATATACTGATGAGAACAAACTCTGTAATTCGCTAATTAATAGTGGGCCTATTACTAACTAACTAATTGGCACTATCGAACCCGTCAGTTCATGGCCGCGCGGACATAAGCTCTCCATATATCCCTATCCTGAGCCAATATTTTCCAATCGTCCCCTGTATAATCTACTTCCCTCAAATCATCGTTAATGTTATTCTCCCACTCATTCTTGGTCTACCAACTGGGCGTTTTCCCTCTGGTTTTCTTACAAGAAGCGTCCATGCACGTCTTTCATTCCCCATTCGTGCCACATGTCCTGCCCATCGCAGTCTACGATGCTTAACTGTTCTCATTATATCTGGCTTCCTATAAAGGCCATGTAGTTCACTGTTATGTAGTATTCTCCATTCACCTGTCTGTTAATCTCTCTTTGGTCCAAAAATGTTCCTAAGAACTTTATTCTCAAAAACTCGTAATCTCCTTTCCTGCCTTAAAGTAAGAGTCCATGTTTCGCGGGCCTATTACTATACTCTCAAAATAAAAGTCCCTCTATGCTCGTGTCCGTCGTAATGTCGATGGGATAAGATGAAACCCATATTATTAAAGATATATGATAAACAAAGATACCTTGCACGATCAAAGAGTCGGATTAAATGGAACAAGATGGATTACATAATGATGGAGAATTAGTGAGATGAAATTTATGGCAGGTGAAAAATGGCGAAGAAAACCTGACCTGGTTCCATTTCGTCCATCAACAATCCCACATGGAGTGACCGAGATGCTAACTTAGGACCCAGAGATTAGAGTGAGAGAATAGCCACTTAGATCATAGAGTCATCTTACTTTTCTTAAGACGATGTTCATTTCTCCATCAGATGTCATGCAGTTTCCAATTCAGCGGAAGGGGTGAATGAATCATCCAGTACGTAATTAGCCACTGAATTTAGCAGTAAATGAACTACTCTATCAATTAGTCGCTTCCTGTTGCAACAAATTGCAACTAGTATTAGACGTATAAAACCACAAGTCCTTCAGGAAAGTTTCATCAGGCAGGAGCTGTATAAACTAAGCTCTATGAAGCTCAAATTTATGAACCGATTTTTCTTATTAATTAACATTATCTTAATTTTCTTATTCAAATGTTGCGAAAGAAAACAAACATGGCGACCACTAGACCTATTTTTAAATGTCGGTTTTCATGTAAGCCCATTCTGATGCTTATATTTTGCTGATTTTTTTTTTAGTATAACTTACGCGTAATGGGCCGCGGTGGACTAGTGGTTATGCTCCTTGCCTCTGGTCCCGAGGGCCACGGGTTCAAACGCGGCCGGGGTCGATGGATTTTTTTAGGATGGAAAAATCCAAGGAGCAAGTCCTCCGGGAGTGACTTTAAGCCGTGGGTCCCGAGTCTGAAGATTTTCAGGCTCGTAAAAGATTCTTAAGCCTGAATGAAAGGCCTATATGCACAATTTAACGAATTGTCCCGTCCTAGCACTACCTTGGTTTCCTAGATGTCAGTATGAGGCGGAACGCTGACCACAAATCACTCCAATGACATCTATACGAAAACAAGTGTAACTAAGATAGTAGGCCTATGGTTCAAATTCTTCCCTGTAGGGGGAGAGCGCCTAAATCTCTGTTAAGGGAAACATGAGCTTACAAGAAGAAGAAGAAGTAGAAGAAGATAACTTACGCGTTTTATTTTAATTGCATATACCAAGTTTCGTTATGAAAACACAAATTGCGTTTCTAGAGTGATTTGTAAATTTTTGCTTCAGAAATACCACAAGATATCAAGGATTGCCGGACATTGGTTTCCTGTAAAATAAATGTAAATCTTTCTTTTTTAATTGCTCTTAGCGTACCTTAGTTGATTGTTTCTGTTTTCTTTGCACCCTTGCTACTCTTCATATTTTTAGTTTATTTTGTATAAATATTTACTTATAATTGTAAATGTTATAATCTTGTGTAAATATTTTCTGTACGTGACAATACAACTTTGGAGCAGATGAATAATTTTGCATACCTAGGATGAAATATCTCAAATGAAGAGGAAAAACACGTAAACGTAAAAATATCGAAATTTTTAGGATTTTTAGGGTTAATAAGGCCCATAATTTCCCTAAGTGACACTTAAACACTTGCTCCAACTTTTTCTTTTTTTTTTTGTCTTCCAACTTTCCTTTTCTCTGGTCTGGGTTCCCACATAGTCACTCCATAAGTACACTTTTTAGGATCCATTCGAAGCACATGACCTCCCATTTCCATTTAAACCCCATTGCTGATGTTGCTACATCTTTCAGTCCCGTTATCTTGCGGATGTCCTCGTTCCTGAAGCTGTCTCTTATCTGGCAAATTTATAATATGGCTGTTCCTTTTTTTGTTAATGACCATGTTTGCGAGCCGTATGTTAACACAGGTAGTAGTAGTAGTAGTAGTAGTAGTAGTAGTAGTAGTAGTAGTTGTAGTAGTAGTAGTAGTAGTAGTAGTAGTAGTAGTAATAATAATAATAATAATAATGTTATATTTATTCTGGCAGAGTTAAAGCCATAAGGCCTTCTCTTCCACTCAACCAGCACAACTACAAATAAATATTTGACAAATATAGATATAAACAGTTAAAGATACATTAAATGTAGCAATGTAAATTTCATGTAAAAACAACATTTTATACGATAATAACAATAATAATACTTACAATAATAATATACACATGTCCAAGACTGCTTTTTTCATTTTTAGGCTGATGACTTTTTCTAGTAGTATAAACTTTAAAGCCCAGAATTTTTCTATGCTGTGTGATTATATTATGTATTAGGCCCTATGTGTTATTAATTAAATTAATTGCTGTTAACATCATCTGTATAATTTAATGCTGGTGAAGTGGAAAAGCCCTTACGGTTATTATATTTTTCTAGTGAAATGTAATAAAGTAAGACGGAAGTAAAAAAAAAATTATTCCTACGTTATTGACTGTTATTTGCCAAAACTTTACGGTAGAGAAGAATTGAATATTAAATCGAAAAGCTTCAAGTTCTAAGAATAGTTCAAGTGAACTGAAACTACGACGTAAATGGATAATTTTTCTTAATTGTCTTTTTATTGTAACAGACAGAAATAGCAGGAGGGAAGACAAATGGCGAAGTAATTTAAAAGTACGATAATAAAATAGAAAGCAGTAACCGTTGGAAGCCAGCACAAGAATACCAATATAGTTCTTGCACAATTTTTTTTTGTTATTCAAACAATGAATTGTGCGGAAAAATGAATAATGTTCTAATATATAAAAGATTTTACAAATAAAAATCATTACTGAACAGGCCTGTATCTTAAGAAAAGAAGCTGTGAAAAAAGGGAAAAAAAAAACTCGTAATTAAAAGTGACATTTACTTACTCACTGGCACTATCAAATCCGTAGGTTCATGGCCGCGCGGACATAAACTCTCCATACATTCCTATCCTGAGCTAATGCTTTCCAATCATTCCCTGTATAATCTACTTCCCTCAAATCATAGTTAATGTTATTCTCCCACCTCATTCTTGGTCTACCAACTGGGCGTTTTCCCTCTGGCTTTCCTACAAGAAGCTTCCATGCAAGTCTTTTATTCCCCATACGTGCAACATGTCCTGCCCATTTCAGTCTACGAGATTTAACTGTTCTTATTATAGCTGGCTTCCTACAAAGACCATGTAGTTCATAGTTATGTAGTCTTCTCCATTCACCTGTCTGTTCAACTCTCTTTGGTCCAAAAATTTTCCTAAGAACTTTAGTAGTAGTAGTAGTAGGACTTTATTAGACAAAAAGTAAGATATTTACAATATTATTTACAAATATGGGTCGCACGGGCAGTAAGACGTACGTGCTGTTGACAGTCCGTTACAATAAAGTAATACTTGGTACTAGTGTAAAGAAAAATAAACAAAAACAGCAATAACATTACAATTACATAAAGAAAACACAATAAAAATATTACCATTAAATAATAACACAATAGCATTATACACTAAAAAGATTAACATTACAATTACATAAAGAAAACACAATAATATTACAATTAAGTAATAACACAATAGCATTATACACTAAAAAAACATATATTTATTCATGAATGAGTGTTGTCCTTATTTTTCGCGTTTTGTCCAGAAATTTACCGAGGTTTATCCAATTTTCTGGATTTACCAATAACTCGTAGCATGCCAATCTTTCCCGATTTGAATTTAGAAATCTTTCCGGTAATAACTGACGTCTCCAATATTCTAAATCATTACATTTTCCTAATATATGTATCTCATCTTCAAAGTTCCCGCACATTGGACATATTCGCATATCGTGATCGTCGCTTATTTTTAGAAATTTCCATGCCCCTAGCCTAAACCAAGCAAGCCCTGATCTCTCCTTAAATCCTAGGTTGAGTATATACGATTCTTTTCCCCAGACGTGTTTTAGGTCTCTTTGTAAACACAGTGAGCGTTTTCCTGTACATTCGGCGAAGGTATCTTGTTGGTTTACATCTAAGTACCTCCTCCTTATTTTTCTCCACACGTTCTTGCGATTTTCAGTCCCTTTTTCCCATATCCAGCCCATCCCAATCTTTTGGAGTTCTCTCCTAACCTCGTCTGCCCAAAATTTAACATCTATGTTTTTAATTTGGTGGTCGTAGCAAATTGCTCTAAGCATTGTTTGTTCACCTTGGATTACTCGCAACCAGTATTTGAGTACACGAATTTTACAGTTAATATCGTCCTGGAATGGCCCGAATTCATATAAAATTCCACAGTTAGAAACGGCCTTACTAAGTCCTGTAATATACTTTAGAAAATGCGTATATACCTTATTTAGTATTTCCGTTCTTTGGAAACCCCAAATCTCACTACTATAGTGCATGACTGGCCTGACCATAGCTCCATACATTTTTTCTAATGTGCTGACTGGAATATCAGGCACTCGAAAACTCGTAATCTCATTTCCTTCCTTAAAGCAAGAGTCCATGTTTCGCACCCATATAATATAACTGGTAGAATAATAGTTTTATATATTTTCAGTTTAACGTTTTTTGAAAGGAGTTGGGACGTCAAGAGTCTCTGCAATGCATAATAACAGGCATTTCCAGAATTGAGTCTATATTTAATTTCTTTGTGCATCTCATTCCTGTTTGTGATTTTGTTCCTAGGTAGCCTATTTGAATTCAGCCACTTCCTCAAAATTTCCCTCATTTGTAATTAGCTGTCAATTTCCATTATGTATTGTATTTCTATGTGTGACCACATATTTAGTTTTATTCATATTTACTTCCAGTACTAATTTCTTAGTGTTACTCAATAGTGTGTGCGTGTTGTTCTTTAGTATCTCCTCGCTATCGGCCAATAGTACTACATCATCAGCATAAACTAACAGCTTATTAATTCCATTGAGTTGTAAGCTCTGATATAGTTAAAAAGGTTTGTGTTAATCGAGAGTGGATTTAGCTTTAGAAATATATATGTATAGGGAAGTTCGGGTATTGCGGACCCTTCTGTTTGAGTGGACCCTGTTAATATCTTCTTTAATTGGTGCTGCCCTCGAACTGAAAATATTTCAAGTTCTTTTCCTCATCAACTTTGACGGGTTCAAGACCAGTTTCTTTTATTCTTTGTGCGAAGAAGGGTTTATTTGTGATATTTTTTCAAGCTAAGAATCAATTCTTATTTTCTGTAGTAAGTAGATTCCTGTGCAAGTATAGCAGCACATGGCGGGTATTCTTTTACGGATAACTCACAATAACGAATTTTGTCTTTTAGCTCATTTATGCCAAGAAGATCGAGATAAGTAGATTCCCGGGCAATACCGGATAATCAGCACGGGGAATCTTAAAATAATTGTGATATACATTTATAATCACTTTTGATTTTACTTATTCAACTAATCATAAGAACTACATTAATGTTCGTCTTTCAGCTCATTTATGCTAAGAAGATCGGGATGAGTAGATTCCCGGACAACGCCGGGTTAAACAGCACGGGGTGTCAAAAAATAATTACGATATAAATTTTTCCCTTTACTTATTTAACTAAACATAAAAAAACATTAATTTTCGTATTTCAGACTCATTTATGTCAAAAAGTTCGGATAAGTAGATTCCCGGAAAACGCATGGGGTATCTAAAAATATAAATTTATGATTATTTTTCCTTTTACTTATTCAACTAAACATGAAAGCACAATAATTTTCATTTATTTAGGCGTAGCAGCGCACGCCGGGTATTAGCTAGTAATTAATGAAAAAGTCAGAAACAAACTTTAATTGCAAGGTAATCTGTAGGCCAGGGATTGACGTCACACGATATAGTGGGGGTTTACATAATGTTGCCTATCATCATAGGAAATGGTTTGTGTATCCTGTGTAACACAAATTCCAATTTGCATTGACCTCTTCTTGTGTCGCTGATAAAATGATGACACCACACAAAAACTCTGCCTCCTTGTATTAAACACAGGAAAGATATATCTTTATAATTTATCTTAACCATTAAAGGTACCCATGTGTGAATTTTGAAACTCCGAAACTAATAAAGGTATTTCTTTCAAATTTTTATCACAAATATATACCAGTATGAATAACTTATATGCTAAATTTGAAGTGATTTATTCTATTAGTTCTCAAGGTTTGATTTTTATGCTTTTTTTTTACTTTAATCTTATATATAAAAATCAATGTTTGTTTGTTTGTATGTTTGTTGATTTGTTTGTTTGTTCGTATTCTATGCGCTGCCATACCGTTGATCCGACTTTGATGGGTTTTTTTGCAAAATGTTCAGAAGATTCTCGGGATCAACATAGGCTATAAAAGAGTTGTGATATTCAACCCCTTCACCCCTAAAAATCACCCTTTGTAGTGAAAAAGGTGAAATAAAGTTCCTATCTTAACGCTTAAATGGCTTACGCTGCCTAAATCATAACAAACACACCAAACTAATGTACACAGAATTGAATATCTCAAAAACTGTACAAAAAAGTCCGCGACAGCATACGTTTATCTTTTACGGATAACTCACAATAACCATTTTTGTGTTTCATTGATGCCAAGTAGATCGGAATAAGTCGATTCCCGGACAAGAGTGCTCCGTCATACTGTTCATCCGATTGAGATGGGGCTTTCTGAAAAATGTTCAGGAGATTCCGGGGATGAACATAGGCTATAAGGGAGTTGTAATACTCAAACCCCTTCATCCCTAAAAATCACCCTTTGTAGTGAAAAACGTCAAACAAAGTCCCTATTTTGACGCTTACGCTGCCTAAACCATAACAAATAGGCCTACACCAAATTAATGTACACATTATTGAAGATCTCAAAAAACTGTACAAAAAGGTCCCCGACATGTTTATCTTCTACGGATAACTCACAATAACCATTTTTGTCATTCATTGATACCAAGAATATCCGGATAAGTAGATTCCCGAACAGTGCACGGCTGGTGGTAAAAACATATTAGCATTTATTTATGAGTAGCATTGCACGCCGGGAATTAGCTAGTTAATTAAAAAGTTCCTTGCAGTGCAGTCTTGATTATTTAGTTTCAATATTTGCTTTGGATATTCACTGAACTCACTGTTTCCAAATTTGCATTGGAATATTCTGTGCTGTTGATGCTTTTGAGTAAAAAAAAATAATTTTCAATTGATTTTTCACGTTGACGGAAATTGAGATATCTATGACAATATAAAGAACGTAACTCATGAGCATTTTTAATATGATTAAAATACAATGAAAGTTTGATTTTTTGTACTCTTACAGATAAATGTTGGAAATTTCAATTGAATAGGGCAAAATAACTGTAGTGCAAAGAACTTTTTTTAAATGGGCATGCACTTGAAAAATACACTTTGAGAAAAAAAAAACTGAATGCTTTAATAAAACAGTTCCAATTTCAAAAAATAATTCTTTTGGACATTTGAGCCAAACTGTGTTGTTTTTTCCTTTTATATATCTCACCAATAATTACATCTGATGTCAATCTTTGATTTTTTTGTCACTACTTCTGGGTAAGTTTAAAAATTACCACTAGGGTTTAAATAATGGCAAAATAGCAATAAGTTATACATTTTCTTGAACAGGAATTTTTGGAGAATGTTATGAGATATAAAACACAAAATTTGTATTTTAATAAATTTTCATTGATACCCTTAAAATGGCAAATCACTATTTTCTCCAGACAGTTATTGAAACGTAGCGGACCGCAGTGAAAGCGAAATAATGCATAACCGTTATTAGATATATTGTGTAATTACATACACATTTAAGTAATTTCTTCTCATTCATTTCCTTCCGTTTTATTAAAATATTTAATGAATTAAAGGAAACATTGCCAATTTAAGGGTTAAAGTCACGTATACAAGTTTTCTACATTTTTAACTTCTTCTTGTAAACCTAGTTTTCCCATAACAGAGATTTAGGCGCTCTCCCCCTACAGGGAAGAATTTGAACCATACTAATTCAGTTACACTTCTTTTCGTATTTGAGTGGTATGTGGGCAGCGTTCCGCTTCATACTGATACTGACATCTAGGAAACCAAGGTAGTACTAGGACGGGAAAATTTGGTAAATTTTGCTTAGAGGCCTTTTCATTCAGAGTTAAGAATCTTTTACGAGCCTGAAAATCTTCAGACTCGGGACCCACGGCTTAAAGTCCCTCCCGGAGGACTTGCTCCTTTGATTTTTCCATCCTAAAAGAATCCATCGACCCCGGCCGGGTTTGAACCCGCGACCCTCGGGACCAGAGGCAAGGTATATAACCACTAGTCCACCGCGGTTGATTTCTACATTTTTATAAGAATATAAATAACCTGGTCCACTGACGTGGTCTCCAGGAAGCGTGCTGGTGTGTAGCATTTATTATATACCTGACTTAACTTGACAAAGAGAGAGATGGAGATATAAGGGTAGATACTTTACCACTTTTGCCCAGTTACAGAAGAAAGAATCCACCCTGTTGTCAGTTTTCGTCTTCCCCCTTGCCCCTATTAACATCTGGTGAGGAAACACCATCAACTCTGGTGCGAGTGAGAGAGGTGAATACAGCTAGCTGTCTTTTTCTACAAATGCCTTGCCAAGTTATGCCAGACTAACAATAGGCATGTAATTGTAATGAAAGACGTAAAAGTGCTTTAGGAAATGATCCGATGGATATCAAATAGGAGAAACACGAAAGGAAGATCAAATGGAAATCGGATAAATGGCACAGAAAGTACAGCAAGACATAGATGCACTTAAAACGTATAAAAAGTATCACTATTATTATTATTATTATTATTATTATTATTATTATTATTATTATTATTATTATTATTATTATTGTTGTTGTTGTTAGTAATAATCAAGGTTGCATGAACAATTGCATATCTAATAAGGCAAGCATGTTAACACCTGAGCTATCAAGATTTATTTTTTGCGCGATAGTGCGTTTTGTCGCACTTACAGCAATCGCGACAATGATTGAAAGTTCAAATTCCTACATTCCTTGGTTGCCAACCTAAATAACTATATCGTAATAAAATAACTATACTGTATTATACACGCGTGTGAGAAGTAAACCCACTGCCCTCTATGCAAATAAAAATACCCAAAGGTAGTGTTAATATACATTATACGAAAGAAATCACTGCATTTTTAATGAACTGAACTTTATTTAAAACAATAGAAAACAATACATACGTATTGCCGCCATTTTATCACTAATATTGGTCTCACGGCCTCCTGTAGTTTCAACTAATAAACATTGCCCACACTTACTTATTTTAGGAATTCACACTATGAGGTATATTCATTTAGGTAATTTTTTTTATCACTCACCTCATATTGTTCTTATTTGACTATTAACTACTTACGGAACATAGTTTCTGTTCCATCCGTTGTTCTGTCGTCTTGAAAAGCCGTCCTTCGCTCCTTCCCCAAAATAATTGCCCACACTGTTAACGTTAGTCAAATTTTATAATGAACGCAAATATTTGCAACAAACATGTTATTATTTTACTATTATATATTATTTTGAAAACACCATCGCGCAAAAATTAATATACAAACGCACGTTTGTGAAGTGTTTTAGAGAATCTTGGAAATTAAAAACTGAGCGATTTTCCTCGATTCTGTAAAACCACTTCCCAACCTCGCTTCGTAATATACTATTACGAAACGCAAACGTTTGTTACAGGAGCAAAGACTTTGTTTACCTGCCGAAGGAAGCTATATTTAGGATTTCTTACTTACTTACTCCCTGGCACTATCCAACCCGTAGGTTCATGGGCGCGCGGACATAAGCTCTCCATACGTCCCTATCCTGAGCTAATGCTTTCCAATCATTCCCTGTATAATCTACTTCCCTCAAATCGTAGTTAATGTGATTCTCCCACCTCATTCTTGGTCTACCAACTGGGCATTTTCCCTCTGGCTTTCCTACAAGAAGCGTCCATGCAAGTCTTTCATTCCCCATACGTGCAACATGCCCTGCCCATCGCAATCTACGAGACTTAACTGTTCTCATTATATCTGGCTTCCTATAAAGACCATGTAGTTAATTGTTATGTAGTCTTCTCCATTCACCTGTTTGTTCATCTCTCTTTGGTCCAAAAGTTTTCCTAAGTACTTTATTCTCAAATACTCGTAATCTCCTTTCCTCCCTTAAAGTAAGAGTCCAATTTAGGATTTCTTCTCCCTGAAAAAATTCAATCAACCTCTTAGGGTTTAAACCCGCGAACCCTCGCAGTAGAAGCAAGAAAAATAATGACTGCTAATACGTTAGAATGAATGTTGGACGCTACGACAAACTGATAAAAGTAGAATCAACACATCACAAATGAATCAACACATCATTTATGTTACCTCGAGATACCAAATGACGAGTGGTGATATTAGAACTCAATGGAGAGTTGAAGGTTAACATTTTAAACGCTTTATATTAGCTTGACCTGTATCTATCTATGTAACGGAATCTTTGAATACGATTTTCACCCACTTAAAAACATTGGATCGACTTGAAACTTTGTATACTTGTAAAGGACCAATGACAATATATTAATTTCATAAAATGTTTCTAAAATCCTGGCCAGAATCATCAGAAAAAAATCGGTATAATAGGTTGCGAACTTGTTGACTTTTTAGTCAATCGTTGTAAGCTGAGTTGTGAGCTGAGTTGGCACCGCGGTGGACTGTAGTGGTATATAATTTCGGTAATCCATAGGTCGCTGGTTCAAATCCGGCCGAGAGGATTTTTTTAGAAGAGTATTAAGCAATTAAATTTTCATGGGATTCCGGTTTATGACAGTCAATTAAACTAAAAATTAAAAAAATAAATAATAGTTAAAAAACTAAAACAACACGCTTTATTAGAAAACCGAACTAAAAAATGAAAAATAATTTTAATTTGCAACACCCTTGGGTTAGAATTAAAGTGGTCAACAAAAAAATCATCTCCAACACATCTAGATTAAAACTATAGTTATCTACAAAAAAAAATAATTTTATCATCAAAAGCGTAGAGCAATTTTTACAGTTTTTTACATTTTCTTCTTAGAGACTTTACTTTTACCAATATCTGTTTATTATCAAATATATTAATTGATAAAGAGCACCACACGCTTTTGATGGTAAAATTATTTTTTTTGTAGATAACTCTAGTTTTATTCTATATGTGTTGGAGATGATTTTTTTGTTGGCCACTTTAATTTTATCCCAGGCGTGTTGTAAATTAAAATTATTTTTCATTTTTTTAGTTCGGTTTTCTAATAAAGCCTGTTGTTTTGGTTTTTTAAAACTATTATTTATTGATGTTAACACTATAAAAGCTCCTTATTCGCAGGTTAAAAAATTGCGACACAGTTCCTGTATTCGCGGCTAAAAATGTCTTTATTCGCGGATCCAGTCGGTATATTAGAAGGATCAGTATCCTTTATTAACGCATCGGCAACTTTTTTACTGGAGGCACGTGTCAAGGCGGGTTTTTACAAAGAGTGATTCAAACCAAATGGACAAATTAATATCAAAGTAAAACGAACCTTATTGTCACTAAGCCTAAAGTTCGTTGTTAAAACCCACCGCCGCTGTATTTCAAGTGCCGCTATGTCCGTTTAAAACGCCGCCCTCGCCACAATCGGTGTTTTATTGTTTCAACTCGTCATTCGTTGCAATAATTTTGATTGAATAACACGCGTCTCTTCTGCTTTGTTGCCAATTTATAATGCCGAGTAAAAGCAAAGTAAATTAGTTCCGAAGCGGAAAAAAGTAGTGTTGCCGCTTAATGTAGATATAGAAATGCTTGACCGTTTACCCCTTGGCGAGTCTTTTGCGTCTATATCACGCTGTTTCAAGAAATCGGAAGACAAAATAAGGAATTCTATTGCAGAATTCACAGTTGAATATGAATATTAATTGAAAGACCTTTTAAAAGCGGCAAAACAGGACAAAAATTACTAAGTTCTTTAAATCCTTGCCTAAACCTGACAGTAATGATTAATAGAAATTGTTCAAAATCTCTCATTAACTGATTTTATGTCGACTATTTAACTCATGTCGCAAATGGTAGTCAATGACCAATCACGTTTCAATTAATGTTGTTTTGTTGTTTTACAACCAATGACAGCCATGTTTCACCTCGCTCTTTATCGATTTCTCTTATCAGCTCCTGCTTTTGTGATAAAGAAAGCTCCTCCTTTTTAATGTTCTGAACAGGTCAAAACATTATTTTTCTCCAACAAATACATTGAATATAGCAAATAATGAAAATATTCCTTGATTTTACTGAGTTGTTTACTAAAAAAATAAATGAATAACCCGTAATGTTGATTATGATATATAGTTTGATCAGTTTCATTATCTCTCCATTTCGGTGCACTCTTACAATATTGCGATCTTATTTGTCAATAAATAATATGATCAAGCAGCAGTGAATGAACATAACCTCACATTTCTGATTTATTTTCAAACATCGCCGTTTACATTAAATATATAATATTTTAAAATAACTATAGTTAAACAATGATTTGTGAGTAAACAGATTAATTTTATTCGTCAAATAGTCTTAACAAATTCCACTTTTGATTTCCTCACTTCGTGAGTCGTGAATTTATCGATAATTTGGAAATCACTCGTGGTATTACTATGATAATTTTTATTTTATTATGTAATCTTGGAACGTATCCACTATATACCCATACAAATTACCATTCCATATTCGCGGTTTCTGTGTTCGCGGCATATCTGCGTAACATATCCCCCGCGAATAAGGATATTTTACTGTATACATGCAGTATGTCATATCAATAAAGTACCCGGTAACTAATACTGGGACCGACTTGTCCATGTAATCAAAACGGCATAAACAATTTTAGAAAATAACATTAAATTAATTGCCTCGTTTCCTAGAATTAATTGTTTATGAGGAAAACAGGCGTCGCAATTTCTTTTTCCTGGTAGCCGTTAAATGGACAGGACACTAATCATTGTGACAATGTCCACAACATGATATCAGACAGCTGAACATTTTCGCACATTTCGTCTCCACTTGGCAATGTTTCTTGTTGACAGGATCTGCTTCATCTCCAAACACGCATGTACTGCTCAATCCTGTTTATTCCTTCATGCTGTCATCTTGAATAGCCTGCTCACAGTAATTAGGTCAAGTATCACATTGCAAAGAGCTTCAAGAAGTAAAAAAGTGTATTATGCAATTCGAAGAATTCTATTCCTGTTTATATTACACTCACAAATATAAGTTCAGTAGGGACAGAATTTTTGTGCATTAGCGAATTCTTTCATTCATTTATTTAGAGAATTTTCCTCATCATTGAGGGTTTCTCCAACCAATCTTAGTAATCAACGAGATTAAAAAAATACATAAATGACTACGAACTTATAGACTATCAGTTTGTAACAAACATTCACAAATCTCCCTTAATTAAAGTTCTCCATCGTTCTCTGTCCTCTGTGTCTTCATTTGTTACACCAAATTTCCTCATTGAATTTTGAATGTTATACTTCCAGGTTGTTCTTGGACTTCCTTTTCTGCTCCTTTTTTCAATTTTCCAGACAGAGACAGCCTTTGATAGTCTTCCATCCTGCATTCTTCGCCTTCTTTTCCAGGACTTAAATTTATATGCTTACTGGATAATACCTGGCGCGCGTTGCTACGCATATATAAATTAAATATTGAAGGTTAATTAAATTGTATGGTATACGCTGAGACGAACCAAACATGGCGGTTGATAGTTTTTAATTTCGGATTTCAGATAAACCTCCACTTCTAATTGTCAGATTTCGCTCATTTTGGTTTATTTTAATGGGATGTACTGAGTTTGGCTGTGAAACAGTGACATTATGACAGTTAGAGCGATTTTTAAAGTTTCACTTGAGATGAACTCCTACAGCTAATGGTTTTAGAGAGTCCAATTGTGAATCTAAACCATCGAGGGCCCCAATCACACACACACACAATTTCATCAAAATCGGTCCAGTCGTTTAGAAGGAGTTCAGTGACGTACACACGTATAGAAGAATACTATATACCGGTATATAAAGAGGAATTGTTTATACAAACATCAATATTTAGCGAATTCCGAAGGAATCTAACTATTGAAATATTTTCTTTTTTTCTTTTACAAATCCTCATTGATGTTACTTACTCGATACCGAAAATGAACATTACAAAATTATAACATGTTAATGAACACGATCTTCCTTCTTTCTTTTTTATTGATTGCTATATGTCAAGTTTGGTTCCTAAAAAAGTAGAAATTGATATTATATACTTTTTCGTAACTAATCTTGGCATATTTCATTAATTTGCGCCTGTGATAGTGCATCAGGCGTGGTCGGTCGGCACCCTTGTCATTCACAGACCTGTTATATAAGGGATTTCATCTCATCTCATCCATCGACCTGACCCTGAGCTGGACACGAGTTGAGGATACCCATAAAACGGTTAGCCTTCCAGTTATAAGATTGCAAAACATAATGCATTATTTCAAGAGAAGACAAAATATTACAGTATTTGATATGATAAAAAGCTGGATTAATGAAACAGTTACTTAAATCCGTTTTTCACGCAGTATAAAGACAGGAGAACCCCATTTTGCATGACGTCATAGGATTGGCGCTGTAGGGTTGACTGCGTATTTACAATAATCGACGCCACAAACATTGGTTGACTTTTTACCCTCTTGTGAATACAGTCTGGAGTATTTCTTCTCTCCAGTTCAACCACACTTTCAGTAAGAGCAAGGCTCATCTTACAACCTGTGACGCGACTTTTTTTTATTCCTTCATGAATTCCTGTAACATTTTATTCTTATTGTTTCATTTTCAAATTATGTCCTACAATTTACAATGATTTTTACATTTTTTCTAACGATTATTTCAATATTCTTTTTATTCACCAGTATGTTCGCCTCTCTTTGATCCAAAAATAATCATCATCATCAACAACAAGGATTAAGCCCAATGGACTGTTCCGATCTCATTATAGATCGAATTGGTTCTTCCATCTCTTCAATGGTCTTCCCAACATTCTTCTCCCTTTTGGTTTATAATTATACATTCTTCTTGGTATGCGCTGTTCATTCATTCGTAGTACGTGCTGAAGGTAAGTATTTTGATAATATTTTATTCTTTCACAGAGATTAAATATATTAAGTTCTGTTATTATATCTTCGTTTTTCTTTTTATCGGTCCTTTGGTATCCTGCTATTGCTCTCAACATCTTCATTTCTGCAGCCTCTATTTGTTTACTATCTGCCTTTGTTAATGTCCAGGTTTCACATCCATAGATAAGAGATGGAACTGCCAATACTTTGTAAAACACTTTATTCTCAAATATTGGTAATATTTTCTTCTCTCTTAAAGTGATGCACCATGTTTCAAATTCCTACAGTAGGCCTAGAACTAGAAGAATAATAGTTTTAGTTTATACTATTTTAAAGAAATTGAGATGACAAGAATTCCTGAAATGTATATTGACATGCGTTTTCAGAGCAAAGGCTACGTTTAATTTCTTTCTGCACTTTATTCCTTTTAGCAAACATTGTTCTTACGTAGGCTCATTTTAATTCTGCCATTTCTTCAACATTTCGCTCATTTCCATTCAGTATTGTATATCCAAGTGTCGTACATTTAGTTTTACTGAAGAAATCTAAATTTTTATTTGCATCAAATTTAGCTTGAATATTACCTTGAGACTTAATGTGCAAGTTTTAGATCTAACTGGAGATTTATTATTTTTTTAAATTTTGTTATTATTATCATTATATTATTTTCAGTCTGATCATCTTACCTCATTATTAATGTTGATTTGTTCTTGAACATGTTTCAAAACAATTCTGTTTTATCGTCAGTTGTTTCCAGTCTGGAAAAAGCTAACGATAAAACAGAATTGTTTTGAAACATGTTCAAGAACAAATCAACATTAATATTGAGGTAAGATTATCAGATTGAAAATAATATAATTAAAATAACCTCAAAATATCACTTCCTAAAATTAAATATTATTATCATTATTGTTATGTTTAATGTATAAAATTAAAAGCTGTATGTTTATAAATTCTAATGCATTCTGCTATTAAGTTTTTTTTTTTTAATTTAGTACGAATTGTTTACTTTAGGGGCTTATATACATTTTATGGCCAATCTGTACTCTCTCCATTTCAACTGATTGAGTGAAACAGAAACCCCTTATGATTTTAACTGTGCCAGAATAAAATAACTACAACTGTTGACACCCCTCCCCATCACACACACACACTCACACACACACACCACCGCTGTGGTATCGAGGTAGCGTGCTGCCTTGTCACGCAGCGGTACCGGGTTCGATCCCCGGTCGGGGCAGTTTTTCTGGGTGAGGTTTTTATCGGGGTTTTTCCTCACCTATAAGGCAAATGTCAGGAAAGCTTTAAGGTCCAAACAGTCCCCCGAAATCATATGGCTATCATCATCATCCTTATCATCATTATCCTTCACCGGTGTGGAAAGTAACGGGAAGCTACCACACCTAGCATTTCCTAGTAAAGCTGCAAGCATAGCATGAAATTGCTATGATTGCAGTGAAGGACCTGCCTTCGGGCAGAATTACTATGGATGGATCGTTATTATTATGTTTACTGTATAAAATTAAAAGCTGTATGTTTATAAATTCTAATGTATTCTACTATTAAGTTTTTTTTAATTTAGTACGAATTGTTTGCTTCAGGGGCCTATATACATTATATGGCCAATCTGTACTATTATACTGAACTGATTAAGTGAAACAGAAACTCTTATGATTTTAACTGTGCCAGAATAAAATAAATGCTGACACCTCTCCCCATCACACCCACACGCTTTTATATATATATATATATATATATATATATATATATATATATATATTTGCTGGCCCGGCGAACGTCGTATCGCCTTTAAATATTATTACGTTCATTTTTCCGATGTTCTTCAGCTTAGAAGAAATATGCATAAATGGCTTCTACGGGATTCACTCCCCAGCAAAGAAAGGAGACAGAGGCCGCCCCTCAGGAGGATTGAGCTGCTTCATAAAGCCACACCTCCAACCCATCAGTTCAATAGCTCGTACAGTTAATACCCTAGTAGTAGTCACTGGGAAAATGAATATAGTAGGAGCATACTTCACGCCCAAGACCGAACCGGAAGACATCGTCGACGAACTAGGAAAGCACTGGAGAACACAGAAAACGACAGGCCCACCTTGTTAGCAGGAGATTTAAACTGTCGCATAGACAAATGGGACGCAAGAACTCAAGCGGTCACAGATTTTCTCCTCGACCACGAGCTAAGACTGCTAAATAGAGAGAAGGACTATACATACATAGCACCAAATGGAAGAAGTACAATCGATTTGGTATTCACAAATATACAAGACCAAGCACGGGTGAAAGTGGGAAAAGTAGCAACTAGAAAGCACCTTCCAGTCTTAACTGAGTTCCAAATAAGAACTGAAACACAGGAACAAGAAGATAAAAGCCTCCCACAAAAAGTTTCAAGGTACATAGACGAGGTAAGCTGGTAAACAAATAAAGTGAAGCTGCCGTCAGTAATGTATATGGCGAGGCAGGGAAATCTGGACGGAGCAACAGAAACCTTAAATGACATAATTATACATGCCACCACTCAACTGACTAGACATAAACGTACTGCAAAACCATGGTTCGATGAAGAGTGTTACAACATGAGACAAAGAACACTACTCCTACTCCATACTGCCAGGGAATATGGAGGCTACGCTCTAAAGGAATATGCTGAAGAACGTATGAAATATAAAATACTACTGAAGGAAAAGAAGTTAAAGTATGACACCTCCAAAGAACAGGAACTAATAGCCGAGGTAGAAATGAAACCTCACAAAAATCTTAAGGTCTTCAAAGAAACAGAAATCAAGCCCTCTCGTAAACATGAAACAATGGGAAGATCACTTCAGTAACCTCCTGGGAGCAAAGGACAAAACGTCAAACTGCTTCATCACACCGCATGCGGCAAACATACATGACATGAACCCAATTACAACAGAAGAAGTCAGCCAACTCATAAGAAACGAGAAAATAACAAAGCAGCCGGTCCGGACGGGATATTTCCTGAACATCTTAAGGAAACACTTCAAGACTTGTTAGAACCGCTAACTGTCTGTTCAATGAATGCCTAAAAGATAATTCAATCCCACAACAATGGAGAAATTCGATTATAACTGTCATCTACAAAGGGAAAGGAAGGAAAGAAAACCCGAACTCCTACAGGGGAATTGCCCTGGAAAATGTTATGTTCAAACTCTTCTCGAAGATCCTGCTAAGACGTGTGGAACACAAACTACGTGCCAGTATACCTCAGAATCAATATGGCTTCACCCCGGGTAGATCTACACTGCATGCTGTCCAAGAACTCATACAAGAAATAATAACGACCTTAGCTCAACCTGCTACACCATTATATGTGATATACATAGATTATTCCAAGGCATTCGACAGTATTGACAGGAAAATCCTCATCCAGAAGCTAGAGAACATACTAGGCAGCTCAAGCAACGAATTAGGAACAATTAAATCAATCCTTACCACAAACTACCTGACAATCAGTGATGGTATATCGATGTCGAGAAGTGTTACTCAAACAAGGGGGGTCCTACAAGGAGACCCGATGAGTCCCGTACTCTTTAATGTAATGACGTCAGACATCGGAGAGACTATAGACACAAGAAATGTTAAGCTACTCATGTACGCAGACGACATGATCATCCTCTCTAGGAATCAAGGAGCTCTCCAAACAGCCATGGAGAACATTAGGATATGGGTACTTGAAAACTCGATGGAAATAAACAGCGCCAAGACAAAGGCAATGAAATTCAGGAAAGGAGGAAGGCTGGCTAATAAGGACCATCTTATATGCGGAAGTGAAACCCTAGAATTCGTATCAAGCTACAAATACTTGGGGGTCACCTTACAAACAACTGGAACCGCTTTTCCTCACTTCATATACAGGATCGAGCAACAGCTGCAACGAAAGCCATGTACGATATCCCAAAACTCCAAAGACTATCCCTCTCAACTGCAATGAAACTCTTCAACCTTAAAGTAATGCCGGCCGCAACATACGGAATCCAGCTTATATGGAATTACTTGACAGTGAAAAATCTTAAGAAACTGGAGAATGTTAAATCAAGGTTTCTCAAAAGAGCACTGTCAATTTCAAAATATACAAGAAATGGTTATGCCTATACAATAGCCCAGGAATCCTTCTTCATCGAAGATATCAGACACTGTTTCAGACTACCGGAAACGCAAGCATACAGAACCGTCATCGAGGAGAGACAGAACAAAGCCGCCCAGATACCGACAGAAATTATGGAAACAGACGCAATGAAAACAGAAACCCGGAAGCAACCGAATTTCGAACTTCGACACCTGTACACACGTTTCGCAGCCCACGGATTTCATGGGAATATATGCCTGAACAACGTACCATGAACCCAAGGAGGACTGCATCTGTAAATTATGCAACTATCCATGTCCAAAATATCATCTAGCGAAGTGTAAAAACAGGACTCTGCCTCTAAACTATTTAATTAAAGACTACTAGCATGGCAAAATAAGAAATCCGAAGAAATGAGAGTCGCGACTGAAAGTGGGAACATTGCGGACATATGGAAAGCGATAAGGGAACTCAAAGTAAAGTCCATAAATCGGACAAGAATAACGCCCGGGGAATGGAGAAGTTACTTTGATAGGGTGCTGGGAAATGAGAGGTTAAGATATAATCAAGGAAATATAGTTGAGATCTCTGACCCAATTCATATTCAATTACTGGATCAGGATATTTCGAAAAATGAAGTGGTTTCTTCCATTAAATGTTTAAAGAATGGTAAAGCACCTGGAATTGATGGAATACCAGGGGAATTCTTGAAAAATATGATATCATCCAATAAATTATTAGACGTTTTGAAAACTGCGTTCAACAAACTTTTTAATGGAGGAGATTATCCGGAAGCCTGGGCGACAGGTGTCATCCAACCGCTATACAAAGGGAAAGGTGGGGCACAGATACCAGAAAGTTATAGGGGAATTTGTCTCTTGTCAGTGTTCGGAAAAATATATTGTAAAGTACTTTACGAACGAATCAGACAATGGGCTAAAGAGAACAATAGGCTCTCAAAATATCAGGCAGGTTTTAGAGAAGGGTACTCCACGGTGGACAACCTATTTGTTCTGAGAACATTAATTGATGACAATCTGAAAATGAAGGGGGGTAAATTATTTTGTGCATTCATTGATTTTAAGATGGCATTTGATACTGTGGACCGAAGCGCACTTTGGGAAAAATTAAATCGGAAAGGATTGTCTCGTAAAATGATACATGCTTTAATGTCAATTTATAAATATGTTAAATTTTGTATAAAAGTAGACCAAGGGCACATTACAGAGAGCAGTGAAGCCAATCGGGGAGTGAGACAAGGTTGCATTTTATCACCAATGCTATTTAATCTATTCGTTGATGATATTGTAGACGTAATGCTAGAAGGAGAAATTGAGGCTCCGGAGATAGGAAATGTTAGAATCCCAGTCCTGTTGTATGCAGATGATTTAATTATCTGTTCCAAGACAATCAAGGGATTGCAAAGAGGTCTTGACCTACTGGAAATATACTGTAGGAATTGGGGATTGACTGTAAATGCTAGTAAGACAAAAACAATGACATTTAAAAATGGGACGGTTTATGGTAGAACAGAGGAATGGAAATACAGAGATCAAGTTCTTCAAAACGTGAAACATTTCGAATATCTTGGTACGACGTTGAAAATGAACGGAAAGTGGAAAAAAAAAAAACACATTGATATAGCATTATTTAAAGGGAGGGGACAACTTAACAGTGTACTCGGTATTCTGGGTCGAGTGCCTGATATTCCAGTCAGCACATTAGAAAAAATGTATGGAGCTATGGTCAGGCCAGTCATGCACTATAGTAGTGAGATTTGGGGTTTCCAAAGAACGGAAATACTAAATAAGGTATATACGCATTTTCTAAAGTATATTACAGGACTTAGTAAGGCCGTTTCTAACTGTGGAATTTTATATGAATTCGGGTCATTCCAGGACGACATTAACTGTAAAATTCGTGTACTCAAATACTGGTTGCGAGTAATCCAAGGTTGAACAAACAATGCTTAGAGCAATTTGCTACGACCACCAAATTAAAAACATAGATGTTAAATTTTGGGCAGACGAGGTTAGGAGAGAACTCCAAAAGATTGGGATGGGCTGGATATGGGAAAAAGGGACTGAAAATCGCAAGAACGTGTGGAGAAAAATAAGGAGGAGGTACTTAGATGTAAACCAACAAGATACCTTCGCCGAATGTACAGGAAAACGCTCACTGTGTTTACAAAGAGACCTAAAACACGTCTGGGGAAAAGAATCGTATATACTCAACCTAGGATTTAAGGAGAGATCAGGGCTTGCTTGGTTTAGGCTAGGGGCATGGAAATTTCTAAAAATTAGCGACGATCACGATATGCGAATATGTCCAATGTGCGGGAACTTTGAAGATGAGATACATATATTAGGAAAATGTAATGATTTAGAATATTGGAGACGTCAGTTATTACCGGAAAGATTTCTAAATTCAAATCGGGAAAGATTGGCATGCTACGAGTTATTGGTAAATCCAGAAAATTGGATAAACCTCGGTAAATTTCTGGACAAAACGCGAAAAATAAGGACAACACTCATTCATGAATAAATATATGTTATCAAAATGCAATACCATTAATTATTAACAATTATATATAAATTAATTAGTGTATAATGCTGTTGTGTTATTATTTAATTGTAATATTAATGTGTTTTCTTTATGTAATTGTAATGTTAATGTTTTTTTAGTGTATAATGCTATTGTGTTATTACTTAATTGTAATATTATTGTGTTTTTCTTTATGTAATTGTAAGGTTAATGTTTTTAGTGTATAATGCTATTGTGTTATTATTTAATTGTAATATTATTATTGTGTTTTCTTTATGTAATTGTAATGTTAATTGTGTTATTACTTAAGTGTATATTATTGTGCTATTGGTGTTAATGTTTTTAGTGTTAATTGTGTAATATATTTTATTGTGTTTTCTTTATGTAATTGTAATGTTATTGCTGTTTTTGTTTATTTTTCTTTACACTAGTACCAATTATTACTTTATTGTAACGGACTGTCAACAGCACGTACGGCTTACTGCCCGTGCGACCCATATTTGTAAATAATATTGTAAATATCTTACTTTTTGTCTAATAAAGTCCTACTACTACTACTAATTAAAGACTGGTAAAAAGCTAAATTTAATTTGATGTACACATTGTGTTTAATAAATATATTAAAAAATCTAAATCAGAAAGTTTTTGTTTTACACAGTTTTTTAGTTCTGGTACGTTAACTATACCCGGTATAATTATGGGTGGTGGTTTATGTGGAAGTGATTTTGTTGATTGAGATGAATTTATGTTGTCTGCATTCTCAGTATCATCCATAAGTGTATCATAAAGATTATATACATTTATTGATGGAATATTTTGAGGAGGCTTGCTGATTTCATTATACTTTCGTTTTTTTCTACGAACTTGCTGGCAGTTTGGATTCTCATCATCAACAAGAAGTCTCTGTATAGTGATATCATCTTGTGATATATTATAGTCATCTTGTTTTTCATTTAATTGAGGCATGGTGATTGTTTCTGTAATATTAGGCATATTATTATAACTAACAGACTTACTTACAATTCTGTTACTCCGTTCCTTAGGACCTTCGTATGTTTTTAAATTGACATTCTTCTTAAATGTAAGATTTATGTCACATAGGCCTATACCAATTTACGGAAATTCACTTGATATCTTATCATTCATGGTCTCTAGAACTGATTCGCCATATTGTTCAATGTTCGCTTCTCGGTCCAATTAAATTTAAATTAAGTTGCTGTCTTTCAGCCAGATTATTTAAAACTAATACTTACACACGAAATTAATATTATTATAAATAAATTGAAAATAAAATAAACACTGAACATACTTCAATTATGAAACAACCAATATTTGTAATTCAATTGAAATTAGCGGTTGCAACAAAAAGCACAGCCACCTGGTTAAATAATAAACCAATTACCTTACACGGCCATCTGTTAGAATCGTATGGAACTCACAGATAATTATAACTCTTTGTTAAAAAATAAACAAATATTTTGCAATAAATATAATGCGACTATAAATTTAGTTATAATCAACCATAGGTCTCAAGTTGGATCAAACAGCACACAGTGTTCAAAATTTTATTAAAATCGGTTTAGTAGTTTAGGATTCCATCGCGGACAAACAACGTGACACGTAATATATATATATATGCTATAGATATAAAAATGTTTGTGGAGGTTATTTTCAGTGTCTACAATTGTAGGATCGATGAAGATTTGTAAATTTTGTCGAACACATTTTGTTGAAAATAACCTCAATAAGAACAATCCTTTGAAATTCGCTAAAAATATGCAAGTAAAAAATAAATTCCTAAAATCAATTTACTTCTAATTACTGTATATTCAAATGAGTAAAAATATTATCTAAAAATTATCAGAAGTATTAAAAATGATGTTACCTGACAATTGTGAGAAGTGTGAATGAAGTAGGGACCATCGTATGCTGAGCCCATAATTTGGAAGAGACTGTACGCTGGCAACACAAGTGTGTAACAGACGCAAGTGACAGATAAATGATATATTCGAGTTTTTTGTTATAATAAGAAGATTAATAGCTTATAGAGAGGGGACAAATATAACACAGATAAGATAATAGTTATTAATATTCCTTCATCTTATTCAATTGCGCTACATCATGTCAATACTTGACACCTACTGACAGCATCTCAAATCATTAAGTGACCATTATTTGTATCCATATAAGTTAGTATAACTGGAAAAATCACTGATACATTTTTTACATTTTTCGAGAAGTTTTACAAGAGCTCTGCAAACTTAATACAGTAAAACTTGCTCAAAGCGGAATCGCATGGGACCAATTTTTTCCACATTAGACAAAATTCCGCATTATAAAAAAACTAAAACTTATTAATAATCTTAGATTATAGAGTACCTAAAACAGTCCCGTTTCGTCTTTAAAAAGTCTCTTATGCGCGTATCCTGAAATTAAAGTATGCAGTTTCGGTTTCCGCTCACTAACTACACTTTCGTCCACATCCTTTTGATTCCCCGCACATTTCATTCCACACTACATTGTGTCGTCTTTTAAAACTATTCAGCACCAACCTGAAGATGCATTGAAATTGTTATTCCCTAGGGATTTAGCAACAGCTAGAGCTTGACTTTAGAGTTTCGGTCCGGAAATTAGGATATTTATCTTCAACCACTTTCACTTTTTCGTTTAATGACAATTATACATACGTTTTAGCCATATTTATTCCGTAAATTTAGAGCGTTACCTGTGGGAGATCGGTCTCAGAACTTAAACTAATTTAAGATTTTACAGTGCAATGGTTATTTGTAAGACAGGTATCTGTATTTCGCATAACAGGTGTGCAGTGAGGCCGAAATAAAATTTCAGGTTCAGGTAGAATCTCTACTTCATCCGGCGGCAGGAATCGTTCCTTATTTGTTTTGGCTTAAGGGGAAATCAATGAAGTGGAAACTAGTTTATTTCTGTCTTTCCGCTTTATAAAAATAATTCATGATTTGTGTAGAAAATATCCTTCCGTTTTCGCGTTGGACAGATTCCATTTTATGCAAAACAAATACACGTAAAATTAGTATTATTTCCGCCGGGACCAATATTTGTTCACATTGGACAGATATCCGCATTATCCACGGATTAAACAAGTTTTACTGTACTTTGTGGCATGCGTCTCCAGAGTTCAGCTTATGTTTAATTTCTTCCTGCGCCTCATTTCTGTTTTTAAATATATTTTTCTTTCTTCTTCTTCTTCACTTCACGGGCTACGCAAATTGCCTGTTCCGCCTCACAGTTGTTCTGTCCATCTTTTCACTGGCCTTCCTAGATTCCTTGAACCTCTTGGCTTGTAGTTGAATGTTTCTCTTGGTAATCTTGATACATTCATTCTTTCCACGTGTGTAAACCATTTCTCTCTATATTCTATGATTTTCTCATCCAATGGATATATATTTAACTCTGTTCTTATATCTTCATTCCTTATCCGATCCAATCTGCTTAAGTCGTCCATTAAATCCGTCCGGCTGAACACTGTGAGAGAGATGAGTTTGGTCGGGTTACCAGCCCAGACGCACAACCACCTTCCTAGTGGATAGGGGATTTATTTCGGAGCTTCCTTTTCCTAGACGGGTTGCTAACCAAAGCTTTGGAGTCCCATCTGCCCCTTGGCTCTGCAGGATTCCTCTTTCCCCAGCCTCTTCGCCGTTGAGTTAAACAATTTTCTTCATCCCTGCGTTCTGAACCCGTTGAGGTATCCCTCTTTGGAGCTGTTTCTGTAGATATTGAGGCTTTCGAATTCCGCTCAATTCAAAACTTTTGTAAGCCATTAAGTGTACGATTTTCTGGTAGGCGTCATGTCTATTCCATGGCAGGTCTAGAAGGTCGGCGGCCACCAACAATCCACTGGCCTCAAATCTACGTACGTCATTTACAGAGGTGAACATTATCCAGCCACTGTAGCAATGGCATCTCCCTATGCTGGCTGGACACCGCACCGGTCCCATACTGGTCAAAATGTTACGAGAAAATTTATTCTCCCAGAGGACTTGAATCAATTCCGTACCTCTGTGCCAAGGCATGATGCTTTAGAACACTGGGCTATGTCGTGGGTCTCCCTCTAGATAATACATGTAAACCCTCTACTTGTGTCTGGCGTAGGGTCAGGTCGACGGATGACATGAGGTGAATCTCCTATTATTGCAAGTATGTGATGTACAACGATACCGGGCTACCAGGCATTGCAGGGGTAGATGAAATTAAACGAAATGAATGGCATGAATGCGGAGAAGTGATGGAATTAAGTTTCTGGCAGGGGGAAAAGTAAGAAACCCCGAAAAAACCTGTCCTGCTTAGTTTCTTCTACATGACCGACTGCGACACGAAATCGAGACTCTAACATGGAAGGCGAGTGTCTATACCATATCCGCTCTGAGAGTGATCCTAACATAAACAAACGCCAATTGTACCCTTCCGCCATTCGGAACACAATTACTGTCACATTGACAGGGAGCACGTGTGAAGTATATAAGACATGTGATCGTTGAATGGGGTGGATTACAAGAAAAATGGTGAGATTTTTCACTGAACTTGTGAAATACATTTAAAATAACTTTTTTCACCACTATAGTATCTCTGGTTTAACTTTACGAGAAATTTGCAGAGTGAGACAATTGTAGTCGCCTCTCTCACTCGCACCAGTGTTGACGGTTTCTTCCACAGATGTTAATAGGGGAAAGGGGGAAGAGGAAAAATGGCAACAGGGTGGGTTCTTTCTTTTGTATCTGGACTAAAGCGGTCAACGATCTACCCTTGTATCTCCATCTCTCTCTCTGCCAAGTTAAGTCAGCTATACAATAATCAAAAGTTTGCCAGGCTTGTGTTTTTAAAAAATAGATGGCGACACAGCAACAGAAGACTGGACACGTTCAGCCATTTTGTTCTATCTGAATCTACTAAAGCATGACTCAAATGCATCATCCATATATAATAAACTATTTTAAGTTGTAATTATTAATTATGTATATTTTAGAATATTTTCTATGCTTTGAATATTATTAGTTTCATTCACGAAGAATAACAAGTATATTCAGAGGACATATTTTTAAATTAACGAGTACTTATTGCTTCTACATCGTACGTCTGTGTCCATAACCAATGAAAAGCGAGCAGGTCACATTTTTTTTACAGTGTTTAACTATTTATTAGCTTCATAGAGTCACCTTCGTGTGGGTAATACGAATCCCTCTGCTACCAGTAGAAACTAACGTCCTTTTATCCTCTCGTCCGGTGTCTGGTTAACATAAGAACGTCTGTATTTTGCTGAACATTAAATCTGAATATAACGTTCACAACGAATTAAAAATATCATTTCTGCATCAACAGGAAATCAATTCAAGGGCAATGCTGATTACGTAGAACCGTGTGTTTCCTTTCATACACAAAAATTAATACAGTTTTAAAATTAAATCTAGTGAGAAATATTATTAGCGTAAAGTCAATGTTTCCCAAACTGTTTTTGATGGCGGATCTCTTTGGTTCAGGTTAACAGGCCCCAATTTAGGTCCATCAACACCATTCCTATCCATTTTACAAGGCATTTATCACATTTTTTGGGAAAAAATCAACATATTGTTTCTCTCTGGTAATTATTCATATCCTGCAATAATAAGTCCCGCGCCATAGCCGAGTGGTTAAAGCAAAAAGCCTTGGCGCAAAGTTACGGGACTTGCGCTGGTTCGTGTCCCCGTGGAGAATGAATTTTCTCATGTAATTTCGGTCAGTATGGGACCGGTGCCCACCCAGCATCGTGAGACATTTGGGTAGCTACAATAAGTAGCGACTCCAGGTTCAGAAGACCAGCTATAACGGCAGGTGGATCCGACATGCTGTCCACATGTCACCCTACACTGGCTAAATGATTGCCTATGTGATTAACACATGTGGATATGAGGCCAGCAGCAGGCTGGTAGGCCAAGGGCCTTGTAGGCCTGTCGCGCTTGGAGTTTTGGACTATTTGTGATTTTTCCGTTTTTTTATTGAATTTATGTGGGTGGGACGATAGCATGAATCCCCGAAAATTTATTGTTGAGAAGCCCTAACTATCTGATGTATCCAGAAGACGACCTGACAAAAGAAAACGGATTAACGATTGGTATATGGCTATCAAACCTGTTGTGATGTACATTGGCATCAGGCAACTTGATGTTAAAACATGGAGAATGAATTTTCAAGACAGGCAAAAATGGACAGAGGTGATTAGTAGGGCTAAAAAAAAGTATCGGTATCAGGGTCATCATCATCAACAACAAAGATTAAGTCCAATGGCCTGTTCCGATCTCATTATAGGTCGAATTGGTCCTTCCAACTCTTCAATGGTCTTCAACAATCTTCTCCCTTTTGGTTTATAATTATACATTCTTCTTGGTATGCGCTGTTCATTCATTCGTAATACGTGCTGAAGGTAAGCATTTTGATAATATTTTATTCTTTCACAGAGATTAAATATATTAAGTTCTGTCCTTATATATTCAGGGTAGTAACTAATTTCTACACAAAATGCGTGTCTTTGTCGAGCGTCTCCACTGCCTACTCGGAGCGGAGAGTGACACTCTCCTCAGTAATAGATCTGTTTACGGAACGTGTGGTTGTATCAAAATGCCGAAACAAAAATTGTGTAAAGATCAGTCCATTCTTACACAAAGCGGACTGTACTAGAAGTCTGTCCCTAGTAGTGCGTGTCAACGTGCAGTTTGTAAACACAGAGGACTAAGTACGATGTAGTGAAGTCAATGTTAAACTCAGACGACCATAGCGCCGAAGAAGAAGAAGGATAAGAACGTGGAAATATTTTACAACATGTGATCCGAAAAAAAATTCTAAGTTCCAATCGTATACCATGCGCATGCGCCAACAAACGCGAAGCGGTTTACATTATGGAATCACGGGATGCAGCCAACATATACACGATATTTAACTAACTTAAAAGCTAACCTAACGCAATTCAAGTACTCTAACCTGTGAAAGAATGCAACGCCCAAAAATAATTACTCATCTTCAGCAGCATCAAGGATTAGACCTTAAGGCCTGTTCCGATCTCATGCTAGAACTGGTCTATCCTCCGATCTCATGCTAGAACTGGTCTATCCATCTTTTACTGGGTCTTCTTACATTTCTCGTCCTAGTAGTTTGTAATGAAGAATCTGTTTCGGAATTCTATTGTTATCCATTCTATTGATGTGGTCCTTCCATTCATCTCTGTAATAGTTTTAATATATTTAGTTCCCTTTGTATATTTTCATTGCGTTTTCGATCTGTTATTGTATAGCCAGCCACACTCCTCAGAAACTTTATTTGTGAGTCGTAGATGGCAGCCCCATCAAATATCTTACCATGTGAGACGCTAGTAACGTCTCCAGGAGACATCAATATATACTTTCAAGTCTTATGGTAAAATAAATAGTAAGTTCTGAAGTTTATATGTACAGTTAATTAGTACATAGTCTGTGTTGGCTGCACTGGAACATGTCTTTGTTGTTGCATAGAATATTCGTTAAAATCAATATGGCTGCCACGTCTTCACGCTACGTATGTAGTAATGTATAATAGAAAAATATATTGAAATAATCGTTAGAAAAAATGTAAAGATCGTTGTAAATTGAATACTAATAAAATTCATTGTTAAAACCGTTGAGGTGGAGAGTCATAAAAGGAAATAAGTTAAAATATACCTTCTTAGGTAAAATCCGTCGTCCTCAACTTATGAAATATGTATTCTTTATGCCTGTAGGCCTTTCAGAACATCCGTTCCATCTTCAGCAGGTCCTTCTTCGCTACAATCTCTAGTATGATGGTTGATGCTGCTGGTCAACCACAACAGGCCCGGAGGCCCTTGGGGTAGTAGGAGGTTAAGGCTCCCACTTTTTTTCTAGACAATCGGCACTTTATGTCAGCTGGGTTGTCAGCCCTGCGTTTTGACGGAGCGCCGCCTTTACACGTTACCGGGCCCGAGAGACAATCGTCTGGTACTCATTTCAGTTAGAGGCTGAGTCGACCCCAGTGTCATAGTGCCGCCAAAGTGTTTGGGTCAGTTTTAAAATCCGGATCCCCAACGGGACTTGAACCCCCTCGACCCTCCGGCCTGTTAGCTGTCAGGGGTGGCCTAAGCCACTAGGACGTCTCCTGGCGTGCCGCCTACATGCGTAAAGAATACAAATTTTATAATTTGAGGAACGACGGATCTTACCTAAGAAGGTATGATTTTTACTTATTTTATATCGTTGTAAATTGTGGAAAATAATTTTGAAAAATGGGAAACCTAAGATTAAATTTTGAAGGGATATAAAAAAAGTGGTGGCACATGCTTGCAATGTTTAGGCCTAGAGCATGGAACGCTAGTTATCGAAGCATAGAGTTTACAGATCTCTGCAAAGTCAACTTTATGCTCTAATATAAAGACGTTGATAGCTAAATTACAAACATCTGTTAACATCCGATGAAACAAACTTCCATTTCAATGTGGAGGGTTTTCAAAATAAACATTTAAGTCGTGCTACTTATTGTCGAATATTCTGGAGCTTAAATTTTAGTGAGAACAAATTCAACGCTCCAGTAGCCAAGCTCCTGAGATCAAATCCCGGTGACAACCAACATGACTAGTTCTTGGAAGCTGTGTTGAAAAGTGCCGCATTTAACCAATGTAGATACAGTTCAATACAGTAGACAAACTAACTAACTCACTGGCACTATCCAACCCACAGGTTCATGGCCGCGCGGATATAAGCTCTCCATACATCCCTATCCTGAGCTAATGTTTTCGAATCATCCCCTGTATAATGTACGTCTCTCAAATCATTAATAATTTTATTCTCCCAACTCATTCTTGGTCTACCAACTGGGCGTTTTCCCTCTGGTTTTCCTACCAGAAGCTACCACGCAACTCTTTCATCCCCCATTCGTGCCACATGTCCTGACCATCGCAGCTTACGAGACTTAACTGTTCTTATTATATCTGGTTTCCTATACATATCATGTAGCTCACTATTATGTAGTTTTCTCCATTCACCTGTCTGTTCATCTCTTTTTTGGCCCAAAAATTTTCCTAAGAACTGTATTCTCAAATACTTGTAATCTCCTTTCCTCCCTTAAAGTAAGAGTCCATGTTTCACACCCATATAATATAACTGGTAGAATAATAGTTTTATATATTTTCAGTTTGACGTTTTTTGAAAGGAGTTGGGACGACAAAAGTCTCTGTAATGCGTAATAGCGCGCATTTCCAGAATTTCAATTCAGTAGACTATAAAATAAAATTTATGCATATACGTTATTCAGTGGCTTCACTCATATAAGTGGTGCATATATATATGGTATGATAAGAAAAATAAATGCCTGGACGGGATTCGAACCCTGAACTCTGAGTCTGTACCTCAGCGTGTTATCCATTACACCACCAGGCGAATCCAATTCAAACATATATTTTTCTTATATATGTATTATATTTAATTATAACACACATTATATATATATATATATATATATATATATATATATCCATCTCGTTGGGTAGGAAAAAGAAAATATATCTCCAAAATTGTGAAAAATAGTTAATCTAGCTAGAAAGAGTGGCCTTTTTTTCTGTGTCATAGAAAAGAAAATATTGACAATATAGTGACAATGGTGATTTATATATTTCATAGTGTATTTCATGGCAACTCATAGTTTTGGATTCTTGTTGTGTAAAAAGATGAAATTGGGAGGGATATATCTACCTTTACATACCGACCCAAACAATTGTTGCTTTAATAAATCGCCATTTTTCATGAACAATAAATCTGAAAAGCTAACCGACCGAAATTAAATCTAACTAATAACAAAGGGCCTATACTAGACAGAAATGTTAAATCCAAGGTTAGTGTGAGCCTTTTTGGTTAACTTTTAAATTAAATATCGATTTGTGTATATCAGAAGCGGAAACCAACATATTATGTGTAAAAAGTATATGAATTGATTCAAACAATGGGTAGCCATATTGAAAAGTGAAAAAAAGTAGTACCACTAATAAATCATCAATATGTCCAAAAGTATAACTGTTTACTATTTTAGGTGGGGTTGTACAAGACAAGCTTTTTACTTACGCGACTTGTGCCATTTTTGATATAATTTAAAGTATTGTAATGTGTTAATGAATCAGTTTTGCTAAGAGATGTAACCGCTGTTTAAATATGTATAATTAACACGAAATGAAGTAGTGGAAATATGATTTTACATGGTAATCGTCCGACATTTTGAATTTTTCATAGAGTAACAAATATGAAGATGTAATTTATTTTACGTATCAAATCACATTTAAAACGCAAGGAACCTAAAAGCTAACCAAACCTAAATCAATTACTGTAACAAATCAATTACTCTAACGTAGGTGAAATCCAGGGAACGTCCTTTTTCTTATTTTACGCGGTTAAATAAGTAAAGGATAAGTCCGGACCTGATTTGTTGAAACCATAGATATGGTACATTGATATGAATCCCTTGATTAAATGTACACATTGTGCTCATTTGTGGTATATCGCTGGTTAAAAGTTTGAAAATTTTAGTTTATCGCTGGTTAGAAGTAAGGACTCTTATAACCTATGTGGTCATGACAGGACATAGTCCCTAACCTATGTGGTCATGACAGGAAATAGTTCCACTTTATTTTCATATTTACAAGTAAAATAATGAAGTGATAATTACATCTCTTAGTTAAATACGTTTAATATAGTGTTTTATTAATATTTATTGTAATTAGATACTCTTAAAGTGGGTAGAAAAAAAGCTTGTGTACTCCCACCCGGCCCTATTTTACAATAAAAAATACATTGTTCAAATTTTCTTTTCAAAGATATCAAGTAGGGCCTTACTGACATGTTTCGAAGCAAGTCGGCACGGGTTGCCAAGGGCCTACCAAACTGTACAATTGTTTTAACGTTATACAAATAAATTAAGAGGATATGCGATAAAAATAAAATACTTCGATATGTTTGGGACACCCTACTCTCCATACATCCCGATCCTGAGTTAGTGGTTTTCAATCAACCCCTGTATAATTAAATTCCTGCCCATCTGAGTCTTGGTCTGCTTCTGACATTCTTGCAAGTCCTATAAAAATATTTAAATCTCTCTTTCATCCCCCATTCATGCTACATGTCCTGTCCATAGCAATCAATGAGGCTTGACCTTTCTTATTATGTCTGGTTTAGTCATAATACCACTAATTTATTTTGATGCAATTTTCTGTATTCAACTGTCTTTCGTCTCTCTTTGGTCAAAAAAATGTTCATATTAGCTTCATTCTCAAATACTTGTACTTTTATTCCCTTCCTTAAAGTCAGGGACTATTTTCCGCATCCATATAATAAAACTTGATGAATAATCGTTTTATATATATATATCTTTAGCTTAACATTATTTGAAAGAGTTGGCATTACAAATGTCCCTGTAATGTATAATATCATGCGAATAATACTATCACAATAAAGTATCAACGAGAATATATGAACCAATGAGAGTATAATAACATTTTTCCCCCATTGAAATATAAAATATACAACCCCTTGAAAAATTGGTAAACAGTTCAATTATAAACACGTTTACAATGTAATAAAACATTTTCCTGTGTCCAAAGCGTTTTAAAAGTTCAATTGAAGGGCTTAGGGCAATAACATGTTAAACCACATATTGTTATTTCTGAGATATAAGGATTTTAATATTTTAAAAAATTATAAAAACTAATTGGGCAGTATTGTTGTTAATACATTGTGTGTCTGTATGTTTTAACTCATCACTGGTGCACTTACAAATGGTTTTATGGATATTTCAATACATTTGTTTGTTTTTATATGGGGATATATCATTTCTTAACAGAACATGTTACTGCCCTAAGCCCTTCAATTACATAAAATGTTAATAAACTTGCTTACCTCAAGAATAATCCGTATCTATGGCAGTAACACTCACACGCAGAGAGTAAAGTGAAGCGAATGTTGTTTTTCCATGTGGTACGCTTAGAACTAATAGCATCCAACCTGCTTTGCGTCTCGGCGTAGAATGAAAAAAAGTATGTAACACCAAGTTGCGCACGCACGCTAAACTCATATGGGATAGCTCGTAGCAAAAACAAAGGGTGTTTTGGTTAGTGCATTTGTTTTCGTCTGCCATATCGTGACAAATGACGATATCCTTCAAGATATATGTAAAGATAGAACACATGTCTCACTTAATGCAGACAGCTTAAAAATGTTCTGTTCTATATCATTTGAGAAAAAGTTCTGATTAAAAAAAATCTCTTCTTCTTCATGCAAGGATTGAACCTTTTTGGTTCGTTCCGTCTCGAAATGTTGTGTCCATCTCTTTTGTGGGCGTCCCCGATCTCTTTTTCCTCCTCTTGGTTGATAGTTCAGACTTTTCCTAGGCAATCTGTTGGTATCCATTCTGCAGACATGTTCATACCATTTTCTCCTATACTCTTCTATTTTATCTGTCAAACTGAATATTTGTAGTTCTTTACAGATATCTTGATTTCGTTTTTATCCATTGGAATATATCCTGCCACAAATCGTAAATATTTCATTTCTGCGGCTTATATTCTTTTAATTGTCTGTTTATTCAGAGTCCATATTTCTGAGCCACACAATATTGCAGGTACAGCCAATACTTTATAAAATTTTAAATGTGTTTCTTTTCTTACTTTCTTTCACAGTGTTCTTTTAAGGGTGCCACATAAATATTTAAATATTTGTAATTTATTATTTATGACTTTTTTTCTCTACTACAACCTAAATATAGCCAACACCTAGATAATTGAAATATTTTACTTGTTCTAGCGTTTTGTCATTTACTTTCTTTCCCAGCGTTCTTTTAAGGGTGCCACATAAACATTGAAATATTTGTAATTTATTATTTATGTCTTTTTCTCAATTACAACCTAAAGATACACCTAGAAATTGTAATCTTTTACTTGTTCTAGCGTTTTGTCATTTAGTACTAATTTTGTTATTTCCATTTCTTTTCCACACTGGGCCATTACCTTAGTTTTTGTTGAAGAAATTTCTAGATTGTAATCTTGTGCAATATTATTTAATTTAGAAATTGCTTTTTGTAGGTCATTCTTTGAAGAATATTAAAAATATATTTATACGTTTCAAATTATTTTTCATTCAACTTATAAAATGTGTGGATTTATAATACTGTAGAGTTGAGAAGCTATCTTCTTACCACACTAGGTCACAAGATAACAGTCTGCTAACAATCCCTTTTCATAGCACTTCTTATTATTCTACTTCCTTCACAGTAGCCTCTGCCCGCTCCTTCCTCAAGATATCAGGGGTTGCCGCACACTTGGCATTTTTAAGTCACGCTTATACAGAGTTACTTGTTGTCTAATAATTAATTCTTCACTAGAGTTAAATTTAATCTGTGTCATTAACAGTTTTTTTCTCATTTTTATATATTGTACATTTTATATCCCATTTGTTAAATTTAGATTAAATAAAATATTTTGTAAATAATAAGTTTTTATTGTACACATACTATGTAATATTTATTTTTATTGCAATTAGATGTAAGAATCATTTTTTTAACCTGGTTGAGACAATTATTTTTTTTTGTATTCTATTGTATTGTAAGCCCATGTTTTCCCTTTACAGATATTTAGGCGCTCTCCCCCTACAGGGAAGATTTCAACCATACTAATTTAGTTACACTTGTTTTCGTATAGATGTCATTTGAGTGGTCCGTGGTCAGCGTTCCGCCTCATACTGACTTCTAGGAAACCAAGGTAGTACTAGGACGGGAAAATTAGGTAAATTTTGCTTAGAGGCTTTTTCATTCAGGCTTAAGGATTTTTTTACGAGGCTGAAAATCTTCAGACTCGGGACCCACGGCTTAAAGTCCCTCCTTGCTCCTTGGATTTTTCCATCCTAAAAAATCCATCGGCCCCGGTCGGGTTTGAACCCGCGACCCTCGGGACCAGAGGCAAGGAACATAACCACTAGTCCATCGCGGCCGATGCTATTATTATTATTATTATTATTATTATTATTATTATTATTATTATTATTAATATTATTTTTATTATTATATTTGGCGGCTCCGTGGCGCAAGCGGTTAGACGCTCGCCTCTCACCGCTGGGGTTCCGAGATCGAGTCTCGTCAATCCACATGGGTTTCATGGTGGACGAAAAGGAGCTTGGGCTGGTTTTTGGGGTTTTCTCCCGTTTTCCCCTGTCATAATTTCATTGCACCATTTCTCCATACTCACCTCATCCATTTCGTTTCATTTCGTTCATCTGCCCTCGTGATGGTGCGTCAGGCGTGGTCGGCCGACACCCCCTGTCATTCACAGACCTCTATATAAGGGGCTTCATATCATCTCATCCCTCGACCCGACCCTGAGTTGGACACGAGTTGAGTATATTTATTATTATTATTATTATTATTATTATTATTATTATTATTATTATTATTAAAAACTATTCTCACAGCGTTTGTCGTCTTATTATTCTTCTTCTTCTAAAGCGAATGCCTTATCAGTAAAACCATTTTGTTTTTGCTGTTTCCCTTTTCATTTCTTGATACTCTTGGAATCAAGATGGAAACAGTAGCAATTTGGAGCCGGAACAGGCTAGTAAATAAGCCTAAACCGTGATGATGAAGAAGAAGGAGAAGAAGAAGAAGATACTCTTGGAATCCTGTAATATATGTTACACTTTCCAAATAGTTTTATTTGATCTTCCTCTTAATTAATAGAAATATTAGTAAAATTCATATCAAATTCCGTTGAGGTGAAGTCATATGATGAAAGTTAAAAATTAAATTGTACCTGTTGGTAGGTGCTGTCGTCCTCAAATTTGCTAAAATATTGTATATAAAATTAACTGGAGCGCTTTTGGAAGTTATCTTCCATCTTCTGCAGGTTGAGTTTCCGCTATTTTTTGTTGTTGTGTACGGTGATGTTTACTCCAACTGTTTGTAGCAGCAACTGCAGAAGATGGAAGATAACTTCCGAAAGCGCTCCAGTTAATTTTATATACAATATTTTAACAATGTTGAGGACGACGGCACCTACCAACAGGTACAATTTATTTTTTAACTTTCATCATATTAACTTCCTCTTAATTATTTCCCAAAATGTTGCCTTCAAAATTGTTGCGACAGCATATATGGCCAAAAAAAAAGTATATTTCTACTATTTATTTTGAAGAATAATAATCTTTTTCATAAGTAATGCCACGAGTGATTTCCAAATTATCGATAAATTCACAACTCACGAAGTGAGGAGTGAATTTAACTAGAGAATTTGGAAATCAAGACTGGCATTTGTTAGAAATATTTAACGAATAAAATTAAGCTGTTTACTCACAAATCATTATTTAACTATAGTTATTTTAAAATATTTATATATTTAATGTAAACGACGATGTTTGAAAACAAATGAGAAACGATTGGTACGCTTCATTTCCTTCCTTTGTTCATCACTGCAACCAGATCATAATATTATTTATTGCCAAAGGATCGCAATATTGTAAGAATGCACCCTAGTGGAGAAATTTATAACCAACTTTATAGGTTTCTGATGTCCTATGATGTAAATATGTCAATTATATTCTTCTGCAACGTCATTTCCTGGAAAATAATTCGTTTAAAAAAGTGCAAACAGTGTTTTTTTGTGGTATAATCAATTGTTACAAATGTTTTTATATTATCTATCGCAGCGCTTTCTGTTGACATTCATGCACTATACATACAATCTGGTAGCCGTGTTTCTTAGAGTCAGTCACTGCAAAATAATGCTATGACCTATTCAGATTATTAAAAAGGAGGTGCTTTCTTTATTATGATAAACTTTAATTGGTAAATTTTAGGCGAAACACGACTGTGATTGGTTGTAAATGAAAAATCGTTGAAATGAGATTGGTCATTTACTCCCATTTAGGGCATGAGTTAAATAGTCTCTTTTATTTTATACTTGCTGATTTCTAAATATCATTGTAAATCACAGTTGAGGTTATGTAATAAAATGTTAAAATATTAAAATAAGTACCTGATATATCAGTTGCCCTCAACTAAAACGGATTTCTGTTAAAAAACGTGACGAAGTCATATCTGTTTTCTAAAGCGGATCGTTTTATCACGAACATGTCATATTCTGGACTCATGAATTAGAAAAACCAAAAAAATGCATAATACAGCAATATACATTTCCAGAAATGAATCTATGTTTAACTTCTTTGTGCATATCATTCCTATTTTGTGATTATAGTTCCTAGGTATTTGAATTCATGCATTACAGGGACTCTTAATTACCCAACTCCTTTCAAAAAACGTTAAACTTAAAATATATAAAACTATTATTCTACCAGTTATATTATATGGATGCGAAACATGGACTCTTACTTTAAGAGAGGAAAGGAGATTACGAGTATTTGTGAATAAAGTTCTTAGGAAAAATTTTGGACGAAAGGCTGATAAAAAAACATGTGATTGGAGAAGACTACATAACAGTGAACTACATAGTCTTTATAAGAAGCCAGATATAACACGAACAGTTAAGTCTCGTAGATTGCGATGGGCAGGAAATGTGGCACCAATGGGGAATGAAAGACGTGCATGGAAGCTTCTTGTAGGAAAACCAGAGGGAAAACGCCTAGTTGGTAGACCAAGAATCAGGTGGGAGAATAACATTAACTAAGATTTGAGGGAAGTAGATTATACAGAGAATGACTGGAAAACAATAGTTCAGGATAGGGATGTATGGGGAGCTTATGTCCACACGGCCAAGAATCTACAGGTTCGAGAGTGCCAGTGAGTAAGTAAGGTATTTAAATTCAACCTCTTCTTCAAAATTTACCTCACCATAACTTAAACACACGGTCGAGAGAAAATTTAACTCTAGCTGTTCCTCTACATCGAACATCTCACTATTCCTCATCCTTCCTTGTTTCAGTCACACGACTCTGGAATTCCCTCCCCTCGTATATCAAGGACTGCCCGACTCAAAAACAGTTTAAAAAGAAACTCACTTCATATTTCCTTAGTCAATATAATATATAACTCTGTTCCATGTATACTTTTATTGTTTCTTTATATTTTAAACTTCCTTTACCAAGCCAATTACTTAAACTAATTATAGGTTATATTATTTTTGTTATTATTATTATTACTATTATTATTATTATTATTATTATTATTATTATTATTATTATTATTATTATTATTATTATTACTATTTTTCTTTCTTACCTTTGTCAAATTTATATTGTGTAGTTTATATCTATTACCAAAGAGAGATAAACAGACAGGTGAATGGAGAAGACTACATAACAATGAACTACATGGTCTTTATAGGAAGCCAGCTATAATAAGAACAGTTAAGTCTCGTAGACTGCGATGGCCAGGACATGTTGCACGTATGGGAAATGAAAGACTTGCATGGAAGCTTCTTGTAGGAAAGCCAGAGGGAAAACAACCAGTTGGTAGACCAAGAATGAGGTGGGAGAATTACATTAACTATGATTTGAGGGAAGTAGATTATACAGGGAATGATTGGAAAGCATTAGCTCAGGATAGGGATGTGTGGAGAGCTTATGTCCGCGCGGTCATGAACCTACGGGTTCGATAGTGCCAGTGAGTAAGTAAGTAAGTTTACATATATTATGTACCTGGTGAAGTGGAAGAGAAGACCTTACGGTCTTAACTCCATCAGGTAAAATAAATAAATAAATAAATAAATAAATAAAATAAAATAAAATAAATAGAATTTCTTCTTCTTCTTCTTCTTCTTCTTCTTCACTTCACGGGCTAGGCAAATTGCCTGTTCCGCCTCACAGTTGTTCTGTCCATCTTTTCACTGGCCTTCCTACATTCCTTGAACCTCTTGGCTTGTAGTTGAATACTGCTCTTGGTAATCTTGATACATTCATTCTTTCCACATGTGTAAACCATTTTTATCTCTATATTCTCTGATTTTCTCATCCAATGGATATATATTTAACTCTGTTCTTATATCTTCATTCCTTATCCGATCTAAATTTATTAACTGTCTATTTCCATTACATAATGTATTTTTATGTGTGAACATATATTGAGTTTTATTGATATTTATTTCCAGTCCCAATTTCTAACTGTTATCAATAGAGTGTGTTTCAGAATAGGGATAACTTTTGTAAATTGTTTCGCAATATATTTACATCACACTGATGTGGTACAAAGTCAAGATCGAATTTAAGAGATTTAGTGATCCAGGCGTCACGAAATGAGAAGGGTATTAGAGAAAAACACCAGAATCGATGCCAGTGAAATATATTGCTAATTTATCTTTTATGGGGAATTACCTTTATCTGTGGTTGTAATTTATAGCCGCTGTATAAATAAACATGGGCAGGCGGTTCCATGCTCAAAGGGGACCACACTATTACAGTATCGTGAATAAACAAACATAACCTACAAGTATCTCTCTGTTTACAATTAACCGATATTCATTCCACATCCACACCTTCATCTGTCTTTAAAATATTCCTCCTATAGTCGATGTAGCAGCAGGCCCGAGTTCCATTCCCAGTCGGGACAAGCTTCCTGTGTGAGGTTTTTTCCGGGTTTTCATCACCTGTAAGACAAATATCAGGTAGCGTTGAGGCCCAAAAAGGACCCCGTACATCATCTGGCCATTACCATCCCCAGTGTAGAAAGCTACCACACCTATACTTTCCTAGTAAAGCCGCAAAGCATAGCATGAAAATACTATGATTGCAGTGAAGGACCTGCCCTAAGGCAGAACACTATGGAATACACCTATAAATAAAATCACCAGAGTTTCTGCAGTTATAATAATAATAATAATAATAATAATAATAATAATAATAATAATAATAATAATATATTTATATACAGATGTTAATGTTTACACATCTTTCTGTGCCTAAAGTTTAATTTTCCGTCACCACTCGTCTCTATCCATCCACTCTATGTCCTCCAGTCCTCTTGTTCTCATCCCAGTTCTTATTTCTTGCATATACGAGTTTCGAGGTCTACCTTTCTTTCTTCTTCCAGGTGGACACCATTCCAATGATTTTCTGGGTAACCTTTCTTCTTGCATTCGTTGTACGTGCCCTTACAAATTTAACTGCTTGTATCTTATATAATCTACTACTGAATATCTAATATTCATTTTTTCTCGTATGGCAGTATTTCTATTTTTTTATAATTTTTAACATCTTGCTGCTCTCCTCAAGAAATCCATTTTTTATCGACATAAGTTTTTGTTCTAAGTTTTGTTAAATTTCCAAACTTCAGCTCCATATGTGACTGTCAGTGTGTCCGTCCGTTTTGCTGACAGGATTTGTTTGCCGTCCAGTGTACTGTTCCCAGGATCTGGTTTTACTCTCTCGGCAGCAAAATATGTAGTGGCTATCACTAAGTGGCTTTCTTAAGTGTAACCCTTACCTAAACGGTGTTATTAGGAAGTTATGTGAGATATGGTTACGTAGATGTTTGGCATGCGCTGTGTTGTTACTTAGCGTTGTACTTAAGTTTTCCACTTGTTTAGCCCTTATGGAGGTCGTTCTTCTGAAAATACGTTTATATGCAATGTACGTCATTGTGGCAATTGTCCTATCGTGCGTACTATATGGTTTTCGTGTTCCAAAATGTTTTGATGCATTTTGGTAACTTGTACTTGGACAATAGCATCAAGATAGGGCAATTGTGCTGCATCACGTAGCTCTATTATTCTTGTATGTATGTATGTATGTGTGTGTGTATATATATATATATATATATATATATATATATATATTATTAACAACATGCTCCATTACAGAGTAATACTACATGTTTGGAGTATTCTTTTACAAACCAATTAAAATTTACTTAAAATACAAGTTCTATGAGTATAATGTTATAATGCTGATAAAATAATAATAATACTAATAAAAATAATAATAAATACTAATAATATTAACAATAATAATAGCAACAATAATATTGAAATAATAAATAACATGATACAGACTAATTACTAGGTATTAATGTAGTGGGTTTTACATTTTAATAAATTGTTCTTAGAATGTACTTATACCAATAATTATAATTATGTGTAGAAGTTTATGTAGTTACACTATTACTTGTATTTTTTATGTTTATAATTTGATTGTTAGTTTAGTTGTGTACATATGTCCGAATGTCTTTTTATGATTAGGGAATATCTATTGTATATATGCATTTATGAAAAGCATAAAGATGTTTATGTGTGAGGGTATGTATGTATATATATATATATATATATATATATATATATATATATATGTGTGTGTGTGTGTGTGTGTGTGTGTGTGTGTAGATTTTAGCCAGCAAGTTTTGGTGTCTAGAAAAAATCAAGAACCGTTGCATATGTATAAACTTATCTACATTCCTTCAAAATTCGCTAAAATTCCAGATTATGTAGGACGGGGAATCTGACCGGATGTTTCTCGTACAGTAGGCAAAAAGGTTTAAGAAAGACGTTAATATCTTCATAGCATAGACTTGCTGTACAATGCAGACAAATGATAACACTATGCATCCTTCTTGTTTATTCCCAAAGAGCTTAGTTTAGATGATATACATCTGTTACAATCTTAAAATTTATCATAAGTAATGCCACGAGTGATTTCCAAACTATCGATGAATTCACGATTCACGAAGTGAGGAGTGAATTTATCCAGAGAATTTGGAAATCAAGAGTGGCATTTGTTAGGACTATTTAACGAATAAAATTAAGCTGTTTACTCAAGTTATTTTAAAATATTTATATAGTTAATGTAAACGGCGATGTTTGAAAACAAATTAGAAATGTGAGGTTATGCACCTGCAACTCGATCATTGTATTTATTGCCAAATATGATCGCAATATTGTAAGAATGCACTCTAGTGGAGAAATAATGAAACACATCAAACTATTATAATCAACATTGTAGGTTAATCATTTATATTTTGAATAAACAACTCAGTAAAATCACTGAATCTATTCATTATTTGCTATATTCAATGTATTTGTTGGAGAAAAATAATGGTCTAACCTGTTCAGAATATTAAAAAGGAGGAGCTTTCTTTATCGCAAAAGCAGGAGCTGATAAAGAGAAATCGATAAAGAGCGAGGTGAAACACGACTGTCATTGGTGTAAAACAGAATTCATCGAAACGTGATTGGTCATGGACTACCATTTGCGACATGAGTTATATGGTCATTGATAATAGGTACGATATTATTAATTTAAAAAAAATAGCTGCCAAATTTAATATGGAAATATCAATTAACAAAACTAAAATTATGGCATTTCATGGGAAGGACCCCATACAAAGTAAAATCTGTCTCCAGAATAAAATTCTAGAGAGATCTAATCAATTTAAATATCTCGGATATTATCTCTCTATCTGGGATGAAAAGGATATCCCTGAAAAAAATTACTAGTTATAATAAAAGTCTGGGAATTATTAATCAAGTTATGAAACCATCCCTTGTACAAAAAATCACCAGATTACGTTTATATAACACTTTGGCTAGACCAGTGTTGACCTATGGTAGTGAAGCATGGACACTAAAAAGACAACATAAAAGCAGAATAACGGCTTGTGAAATGAGATTCATGCGCAGAACAGCGGGTTCCCCAGATGGGATCGGAAAAGGAACACCGATATCTTAAAAGAATTAAAGACTACGCCAATTTTGGAATATATTAAACAGTACCAACTAAATTGGAAACACCATCTTGAAAGAATGAGTTCAAATCGGATCCCCAAAGCTGTTTATAATTATATACCAAGAGGACGAAGACGTTATTATTTAATCGTCTTTTATGGTCTAGGGGTTAATTTCCTTGCTTCTGGTCCCGAAAGTCGCGAGTTCAAACTCGGTCCAGGTCAATGTATTTTTTAGGATGGAAAAATTCGGAAGACTACTCCTCCGGGAAGGATTTTAACCCGTGGGTCACGAGTCCGAATATTTTAGTGCTCGTAAAAGAACCGTAAACCTAAATTAGAGCCTCTGAGCAAGCAAAATTTAATCCGTCTTTCCTATCCAAGTAGTACGTTAGTTGCCTACAAGGTGTTTCTTTGGTACAATGAGCTGACCATTTGACATTTACTGACATTCTAGTTCCCTTATGTCTAGAATAGTGGCTTTCAGGGCCTACTGTACGGTGATGAATATTTTTCAAACTGATAACCAGTGGTCGATAGTTGGTGTTGCTGCCAGACGTTTCGTCTTCGGCTGCGGCAAATATCTTCAGTGGCTGAGTAGGTTCCTAGTTGGAGGTTATAGTGGATATTAGTATACAGGATGTAGCATAAGTCAGTTAACCGAAAATACAAATATATTATTTTTTGTAGCTTGCAACAACTGTACAAAAACTACTATGGACATTCTTCAAAATGACGTCCATTGTTGTATAAACTGGAGTGCTAGAGATTATATTCTGAAGGTTAGGTATTGAAACCCCAGTTTCAACCAATCTGATTTTTTCCTTGCAACCTTGTGCAGTGGTTAACCGACTTATGCAGCACTCTGTATATTAATGTTTATGTGTGTTCTGCCCAAGTTCTGCAAACTCAGCATTTTCCACTCTTTCCTTAATTCAGCCTTCCTTTTTGTATCCGCATGCAAATCATTTATTTTAATATTGTCTATCATCTGATGTCTTCTTCTGCCTCTAAGTTTATATCCGTTGACCATTACTTCTAGGGTTAGAATATTGGAGACGTCAGTTATTACTGGAAAGATTTCTAAATTCTAATCGTGGAAGATTGGCATGCTACGAGTTAATGGTAATTCAGAATATTGGATAAACTTGGGTAAATTTCTGGAGAAAACGCGGAAAATAAGAACAACGCTCATTCATGAATAAATATATGTTATCAAAATGCAATACCATTAATTATTAATAATTATACATAACTTAATTAAATGTATAATGCTATTTTATTATTATGTAATTGTAATATTATTGTGTTTTCTTTATGTAATGTATTATTATTGTTTTCATTTTTGTTTTTCTTTATACTATTACCAATTATTACTTTATTGTAACGGACTGTCAACAGCACGTACGGCTTACTGCCCGTGCGACCCATATGTGTAACTAATATTGTAAATATCTTACTTTTGGTCTAATAAAGTCCTACTATATATATATTTCTAGGGCATCCGTCAGCAGGCAGTTTCTTCTTAGCCAGTGGCCAATCCAATATCTTTTCCTCTTCTTTTATCAGTTCCAGTATTATTCTTCCTTCACCCATTCTGTCTAGCACATCTTTATTTTTTATTTTGTCTGTCCATTCAATACGTTCCATCCTTCTCCATGTCCACGTCTCAAAAGCTTCTAGTCGCTTTTCCTCATTCCGTCGTAATGTCCAAATCTCTGCACCATACAATGCTACACTCCACACAAAGCACTACACTAGCCTCTTCCGTAATGTTAATTTTGTATAAATAGGGATAAGCATATTTGTAAATTTTTATAAGTAATTTAAAAATTAGGGATTAAATTATGGTAAAGAGAGATATGGTTTCGAGATATTAAAATGGAAAACACATTATTTACTGATAATTTAAGGAGGTTGTATAAATCCATGGATGAGAGGAAACTAGCAGATAGTGGATTACATTTGAGTATGCTTAATATATTCTGTTATCGAATTCTTTTACTTTCTCGAGTCATTCGTGCAGACAGGCGAAACCAATAAATCAAGGAAATTAGAATTCCAAAGATTTTCTTTACGAGATTTTTTTTTAATGCGATCAATTTGAAAGTCAGGATTCAATTCCAGGTAAAGAAACTGGGTTCGTGTGAAATAATGTAGATTCAATTGTGAAAAAAGAGTTGATTTCCGATAGAAATTGAGCTTATAGGGAAGATGTTGCAAATCTTCCAATTCGAACGACTGACTGAATTCAATCAAGTTGCCATATTTGTTCACAAGTGATCTGTGAAGTTAACAGTCTCGCCTTGAATACAATGTTTTCTGTCTTTTAATCAGAGTCCTACACATGTCAATAGCTGTAAAGAATTACTTTGTGCAGCACGACAGTGATTTGTCTAAAATACCTTGGCTTACATTCTCTAACATTAAGATTGTATTAGGTCATGGTAGCCCTTCTCAATTCAAGTCACGTAAGTATTTATAATTAAAGGATCTATTTTATTTGTTTTATAACACAATTTATTCTGTTCTTTTGTGTTAGAAGGAAAAGTAATAGAAGCTGCAAAGAATTTACATATCTGGGTAATATGATATCTAGTGCCCGGATTTGTATGCGAAATGCATGTTTTGTTTTCCGCATTAAAAAAAGTGTGCGGAAATGATTTACATGTTAAGTGGACCCTTCACAGATAATTTGAGCGGTATTTGATAATGCATAGAAATGCATATTTCGGAGGAAAATGCTTATCTTAGATTTTTAATGCATAAATGCATATTTTACTGCTAAATGTGGTTTTAAATTATAATTTTCCCTTCAGCTAATTACTAATAACTAATTAAGGGACGGGTGGGAGAATAACAGATTTTTATTTACGCACTTTAAGAGTATCTAATTGCAAGAAATATTAATAAAATATTATATTAAACTATTTACTTTCGAAGAAGTAATTATCATATCTTTATCTTACTCTTAAATATAAAGTGGGACTATTTCCTGTCATGACCACAAAGGTTACAACAGTTCTTTCTTCTAACCAGCGACAAAGCCACCGATCATCACACTTTTAACCACCGATGACCAGCGGTAAACCCACTGCTAGAGCATATCTGTGGTTTCAACAAACTGTGTCCGAATTTATCTTTTACTTATTTAACCGCGTAAAATAATAAAAAGGAGGTTCCCTGGAATTCACCTAGGTTAGAGTAATTGATTTAGGTTACAGTAATTGAATTAGGTTTGGTTAGCTTTTAGGTTCCTTGCATTTTAAATGTGATTTAATACGTAAAATAAATTACCTCTTCATAACTGTTATTCTATGAAAAATTCAACATGTCTGACAGTTTCAACGTAAAATCATATTTCCACTAGTTCAGTTCATGATATGTTTACATATTTTGACGATGGTAATTTCTCGAAGATAAATGGTATCATTAATACATTGTAATACTTAGATTATACAGGGAATGATTGGAAAGCATTAGCTCAGGATAGGGATGTATGGAGAGCTTATGACCGCGCGGCCATGAACCTACGGGTTCGATAGTGCCAGTGAGTAAGTAAGTAATACTTCAAATTATATAAAAAATGGCATAAGTCGCGTAAGTAAAAAGCTGGTCTTGTACAATCCATCCTAATTAATATTGTTTTAATTAATAAAATCTCTGCAATCCATTCGATATAAGCGTAACGTGTATATTTACATATGTGAAAAAAGGGGAATACCCGTGGGCGTTGAGAAATAATATTACGGTATTCCTAAAATTACATTTGATAAGCTTAGTGAAGTATTGAATAAAAATCCTGGCTACAATAGAATTTGTCAAATTAGCAAAATGTTCTCTGGTGATAGTGAAAAACCTGTAACCGAAGAGAAATTCACTGAAGATAAACTGTGGTGTTTTTCACACGCACATGTGTTGTAGAAAGGATATTTTCATTGTATAAAACCTTCTTCACTGACAGACAAAGGAGCTTCACACAAGAAAACCTCATGAAAACCTTCCTTATCTGCTGTAGCAGCCAGGAATAAGCTAAGATTACCCACGAAGCAAATAATTTATCTGGTTATTACAATCTGTTTTTGTATATTTAGGGTGTATATTTTTTACATATTTATATTGATATTTAGTACTTTATTTTGCACACAAATCCAGGCTCTAATAATATCTGTGAATGGTGGCTCAGATGAAGATGTTCATGCCAGAAAAAAAAGCAAGATATGCCTATATTCAATTGAAATCAATTTGAAGGGTCGAAACAAATCTCCATAAGACTTAAACTAAGATTATTTAATTCAAATGTGAAATAAATTTTATTATACAGCTGTGAAATTTAGAAGGCTACAAAACAAATTGGAAAGAAATTGAAAATCTTTGTAAATTGTTGCCTGAGAAACATCTTGGGTATATGGTGGCCAGATATTATAACAAATAAATAACTTTAGAGAAGAAAGGAACAAAATGAAATTTGTAAAGAATTTAAATTCAGAAAATGGAAATGGGTTGGTCATGTGTTAAGGAGAAAATTACATTTGATTGGAACCCACAAGGATTGAGAAGGCGAAGAGGAAGACCTAGAGCAACATGGAGTAATACCATCAGGGATGAAGCTGAACAGGCAGGGATGAGTTGGAATGAAATTAAGACATTGGCAAACAACAGAGTGCGTTGGCGAGCTTTTATCAAGGCCCTATGCTTCTCAGTGCACTGACCAGGACTATTACTACTACTACTACTACTACTACTACTACTACTACTACTACTACTACTACTACTACTACTGCTACTATTACTATTGCTTTTATTTTTTAATTAATTAATTTGTTAACATGTCTGAAGAAGGTACAAAGTACCGAAACAGCTGTAACTAATTTATATTTTAAAAAATATGAAAATCACATAAAACTATAATTTTTATCTTCTTCTTGTATCTTGTAAGCCCATGTTTCCCATACTAATTTAGTTACACTTGTTTTCGTATAGATGTCGTATGAGTGAATGAGGAAAGGCGACTGTCAGCTTTTGAGATGTGAATATGGAGAAGGATGGAGCGTATAAAATGGACAGACAAAATAGAAAAATAAGCATGTGCTAGACAGAGTGGGTGAACGAAGAACAATGCTGGAACTCATAATAAAGAAGAGGAAAATAAATTGGGTTGGCCACTGGTTAAGAAGAAATTGCCTGTTGACGGATGCCCTAGAACTCGGTTCTCTATGCCCTAGAAGGAATGGTCAACGGAAAGAAGATTAGAGGAAGAAAAAGACATCAGCTGATAGACAATATTAAAATACTGTAAATGGTTTGTATGCGGATACAAAAAGGAAGGCTGAGTTAAGGAAAGAGTGGAGAATGTTGAGTTTGCAGTGAAAGACCTGCTCTTGGGCAGAACTATGTGTGTAATATAGTACATTGTAATAATGTTATTGTAGTGCAGAAAGACAGATACTAGAAAGACGACAAGAAATGACACTTGTAGGTCAAGGCTTGTTTACAGTGAAGTCAGACACATCAAGAGAATTAACTGTTGTTTTTTCTGACAAATGAATTCTTTAGAGCGTTAGAAATTACGTTGGGAACACTCGTTCAGAAGATGATCTACAAAGAGCTATTTTTAATTTGGAAAAAATAAGTGCCAATTACAATTTTAAAATTTCAAAGAATAAAACTAAAATTTTAGCATTTAAAGGACACGGTACCTTAAGAGCAAAAATAGTAACTGATAATCAAATTTTAGAGCAGGTGAACAGTTTTAAGTATCTAGGTTTCAATTTATCATACGTTAAAATTGAAAATATTAATGACAAAATAAATAAATTTAATCTAATGCGTGGCACTATTAAAAGAACCCTTAAAACACACAAGAAAAGAAACAAAAATGAAATTTTATGAAGTAATGGCTGTTCCTGTATTGATGTATGGATCAGAATGTTAGACGATCACTAAAAGACAAGAACAAAGATTGGAAATAGCTGAAATGCGATTTTTAAGAAATATAGCAGGATATACTCTGCTGGATAAGAAAAGAAATTAAGATATAAGAAAGGAACTAAATATTTTCAAACTTACAGACCGAATAATTAAATATAGGAACGACTGGAAAGAACATATTGATAGACTGCCAGAAGGAAGATTTCCAAATTTATTGCTAAATTATAAACCGCACGGAAGGAGAAATGTTCGTCGCCCACACAGAAGATGGTCTGAACGATTTTAACAATTGTAGCTTTCATGAAACCGGAACGAGCCCAGACTTAATCCCTGGATGATGATGATGACACTCGTTTATTTTGAAGACTATTTTTTTCAAACTAAACTCTATAGCCCTAGCTTACCAGCATGATGCTGACCTTACATCCACATGTGACATTTATAGAGGTGGCCGATCATCAAGCCACTATAGGGGTAACAAATAGTATGTCGAATACTCCAGTCATTACACCTAGTTTTCTTAACCTGGAACTGTTAATTATTTTAGCTCCCCAAATTTCTCACTATGCTGATTCGGCATTGGTCCCACACGGACTGAAATTCGATGAGAAAATTTCTCTCCCCATGGTGGTCTTCCACCAGCACTTGTCCATTAGCGTTATTTCAAAGCATAATGCCTTAGACGGTCCGGCTCGACATATATAGCAATCAAACGTAAAATTTATAAAATACGTATATGACAGTCGGTTCCGTGACGCAAGCGGTTTGAAGCTCGCCTCTACAGGTCTCGAGATCGAGTCTCGGTCTCTCCATGTTGGTTTCGTGGTAAAAAAACGGAGCTCGGGCAGATTTTTCTCGGGTGTTTCTTCGTTTTCCTCTGCCACAAATTTCATTCCACAATTTCTCCATACTCATTTCTATCATTTCGTTACATTTCGGTCATCTGCCCTTGTGTCGGTGCATCAGGCGTGGTCGGCCGGCACCATTGTCGTTTACATACTTCTCAAATATAATGGCTTCATCTCATCTCATCCCTGAGTTGGACACGAGTTGAATATATTATTATGTATCTGACAAGTGCGACCTCAGTCGTTCTCAACTTGTGAATTTTCAGTTTAAAAATTCGTAGGCCTTTAGCAAAGTCATCCATCTTCAGCTATTTAAAAGGTAAATCTTTACTTTGCAAAAAAAATCTGATTTGCTTCTCTTCATTTTTATTTATCTTACCTACATCTGAGAAATCATTTTTTCAAACACACACACACACACACACACACACACACACACACACACATATATATATATATATAACAAAGTCCACCGCTGTGGTTTCGAGGTAGTGTGCTGACTTGTCACGCAGCGCGAGCTCGGGTTCGATTCCCAGTCGGGACAGGATCCTGGGTGAGGTTTTTTCGGTTTTTTTTCCTCGCCTGTAATACAAATATCAGGAAGCTTAGGGTCCAACGGTCCCCGAAAATCATCCGGTCATCATCATCATCATCATCACCATCCTTATCAATATCATCATCATCCTTCAGTGGTGTGGAAAGCAACGAGAAGTTACCACACCTATAATTCCCTAATAAAACTGCAAAGCATAGCATGAAAATGCTAAGATTGCAGTGAAAGATCTGCCCTCGGGAAGAATTACTATGGATGGATATATACATATATATATACATACATACATACAACAATTTGTAGTATTGATACTAATCTCAAGCTGAGATTGTTAGGTTTACAAAATTTTAATCAAATGTGATTGTTTAAAGAGAGACTGGATAGAAAAACAATGGGCTGTACATCAGTCAGATGTGGAACATGAAAAAAGAACACGTGTTTTTCAATGGGTGACCCTGAAATAGCAAACAATTTTAAAATGTTTATATTGAGATTCTCAGTGTTTCTATTGTCAGATCAGAGACGGGATGTTTTCTAAATTTAAACAAGCTTACTACATAAATAATTTATTATTTGCAGAAATGGCACTTCAGTGTTCAATGCAGAATTAATGTAAAACCGGTATAGTAATTTTTAACAGAAATTTCCTTTATTATACAGTTTCTCTTCAACCAAACAATTTGTTAAAAGGACGAGTAATTTCCAAATTATCGATAAATTCACGAGTTGTAAAGTGACGAGCGAATTTATCTAGAGAATTTGGAAATGAAGAGTGGCATTTGTTATCACTATTTAACGAATAAAATTAAGCTGTTTACTCACAAATCATTATTTAAATATAGTTACTTTGAAATATTTATACATTCAGTGTAAACGGCGATGTTTGAAAACAAATGAGAAACATTTGGTTATGTTTCATTTGTTCATCCACTTTAACTAGATCATATTATGTATTACCAAATAGGATCGCAATAATTTAAGAATGCGCCCTAGTGGAAAAAAAATGAAACACATCAAACTGTATATTATAACCAACATTATAGGTTATTAATTAATATTTTTTAAGAAAAATATCTCAGTAAAATCATTATTTAAAAACACAATTATTGAACACATAATTAACAAATGTGTAGTTGGAAGGAATCTGTTCATTATTTGCTATATTCAATGTATTTGTTGGAGAGTCAGTCACTGCAAAATAATGTTCTGACCTGTTCAGAATATTAAAAAGGAAGAGCTTTCTTTATTTTGGTAAACAGAATTCGATAAATGTCGAGGTGAAACACGTCTGTGATTGGTTGTAAAACAGAATTCATTGACTCCCATTTGGGGTATGAATTGAATAATAATCCCAACTTCTCTAAAAATGTTGAAATAAAATACATGTATGTAAACGGTTATTCTTCCAGTTATATAGATGCGAAACATAGTTACTGAATTTACGAGAGGAGAAAATATTATGAGTGTTCTATGAAAAAAGGCTCAGAAAAATGAGATAAACAAGAATACTTCTCAGATAATGCAAGAAATTATTTCTCAAATAAATGATAACAAAATTAACGATAATCTTACTTCAAGTTGTCAGCAAGTATGAACCAATATTTCCTTGAAATTGCTTTTAGACTTAGTACCAATTCACCTGTTGTTTCGCCCCCTCAAGTACAAAAATTACGTCACGGACCCGCTATTAGAGTGCGCGAGCTATACATTTCTCAGATCACGTGTTCATATTTTTACACGCTTTATATTAGCTTGACCTGTATCTATCTATGTAACTGAATCTTTTAACGCGAGTTTCACCCACTTAAAATCATTGGATCGACTTGAAACTTTGCATACTTGTAAAAGACCCGTGACAATGTAATAATTTCATATTTTGTTTCTAAAATCATGGCCAGAATCGTAAGAAATAAAAAAAAGTGTCTTTGTATCTATGTAACGGAATTTTTGAACACGATTTTCACCCACTTAGAAACATTGGATCGACTTGAAACTTTGTGTACTTGTAAAGGACCCATGACAACACAATAATTTCATATTTTGTTTCTAGAATTGTGGCCAGAGTCATCAGAAAATAAAAAAAAATGGAAACTGGTATAATAGGTTGCGGACTTGTCGACTTCTTAGTCGATCGTTCTAAGAGCTCAGTTGGTAGAGCGGTACACTCTAGTGGTATATAATTTCTGTAAACCATAGGTCGCTGTTTCAAATCCGGCTGGGAGTTTCTTTTTTTTTTTTTTTTTTTTTTTAGGAGAGTATTACTTTCAGCTCATATTACAATAGAATAGAATTTAAATATATTTACATTTTTATCTTATTGTGTTTAAATATTAAAACTAAAAAATAAAAAATAAATAATAGTTTTAAAAAACTAAAACAACACGCTTTATTAGAAAACCGAACTAAAAAAATGAAAAAAAAAGTAATTTCCAACACGCTTGGGATAAATAGTTTTACCATCAAAAGCGTGGGGTGGTTTTTATGATTTACATTTTCTTCTTAGAGACTTTACATTTACCAATATTTCTTTATTATCAAATATATTAATTGATAAACAGCACCCCACGCTTTTGATGGTAAAATTATTTATCCCAAGCGTGTTGGAAATTAAAATTATTTTTCATTTTTTTAGTTCGGTTTTCTAATAAAGCGTGTTGTTTTAGTTTTTTTAAACTATTATTTATTATTATTTTAAATTGGTTTTTGAAGTGAGAGTCATCCTGTAGATACTCGGCGGTTCTCACAGAGTCATCCTGTAGATACTCGGCGGTTCTCACAAAGAAAAAAATTAAGTTGTTTCAGATTTTACAGTGTATTTTCTCTCTTTCTGTTTTAGCCTTACAGTAGCTGGAAGTTGAACTCGGAACTCTGAGCTATGTTGAACGTTGCACCGCAGAGGTTTGCTTGTAAATACCGTATATCTTTTCATTTCACATCTTGCTGAGAATTTCACGATTTATTCCAGTGTTGCTGACTGAAGATGTTTTCTTGTGGGAACACACGTTTCCGGCAACTTAATGTCATCTTGCGTTTATAGCTTCCATCTTCATAATTATTATTGCATCTTCATTGTGTTATTTCACAACACTTCATTCTTTGTATATTCACACCTTTTAATAATTTCCGGACCTTTTCTTGACGTCTCTCAGTACTTCATAATTCCAGATACTAAACAATTTTAAACAAGAAGAGATACTAGATTGAAGTTTTATAAAACATTGGCAGTTCCTGCTTTACTTTATAGGAGCGAAACTTGGGTAATGACCAAAAAATTGCAAAGTAGAATACAAAGCGCAGAAATTAACTTCCTTAGAAGAACAAAAGGCTGCACAAGATTGAATCGGATAAGGAATGAAAATATAAGAACAGAGTTAAATATATATCCATTGGATGAGAAAATCAGAGAATATAGAGAGAAATGGTTTACACATGTGGAAAGAATGAATGTATCAAGATTACCAAGAGCAGCATTCAACTACCAGCCAAGAGGTTCAAGGAATGTAGGAAGGTCAGTGAAAAGATGGACAGAACAACTGTGAGGCGGAACAGGCAATTTGCCTAGCCTGTGAAGTGAAGAAGAAGAAGAAGAAGAAATAATTTTAACCTTTGTGTATTGACTTAGGCTTTCACGGCCGGAGTTGCTATGATGATCTTGAAGAAGATTTCCGGGCTGTAGGTCGTGGTCTGGAGGCTTGTAGTTCCCCCCCCCCAGTCTCAAGACAACCCTTGGAAGATGCCAGACGCAGTCTCTGGCGAAACTTCGGGGAACTTTAAGCCTCGAGACCACGGCCTACAGCCCGGAAATCTTCTTCAAGATCATCATAATTTTAACCTTTACTTGCAAGGGGGCACGCCGTAGCGTAGTGGTTAAGGCACTGAGCTACAAGCCGGAGGGTCGAGGGTTCAAGTCCCGTTGGGGTCAGGATTTTTAAACTGACCCAAACCCTCTGGCGGCACTATGGCCCTGGGGTCGACTCAGCCTCTAACGGAAATGAGCACCAGACGCTTGTTCTGGGGTAAAGGCGGCCGTCACGCAGGGCTGACAACCCGGCTGACATCAAGTGCCGATTGTCTAGAAAAAGTGGAAGCCTTAACCTCCTACTACCCCAAAGGCCTCCTGAGGCCTGTGTGGGATCACTTTACCTTTTTAAAATGCTTTAATGAGAAATTTAGGAAATGTTCTACAAAACAATGTCTGTACCGGTACTTTTATACGGTAGTGACACCTTGGTAACAAATAGGCGGAGTTCGAGTGGAATACAAAGTGCAGAAATCACTTTTATATGAAGGACCAAAGAGTGGACAAAATTGGACCACGTAAGAAATGAAGAAATAAGAAATGAATTAGAAAATATATTCAATAAATTATAGAATTCAACAACACCGCGTCGGCTGGGAACAGTATGTTCAGAGAATGGAAGAAACAAGATGGCCCAAGATAGCATATCATTATAAACCAAAGGGATGTAGGAAGACCTAGGAAGAGATGGAAGGAATCGTTGTGAATTCGGAACAGGCGAATTTCCTAAACCTTGAAGTGAAGATGATGATAATCATCATGAGGAAGTAAGGAAAGATACACATTTGAAGATTTATAAATCAGTGTTATTGAAATTCTCCTATATGGGACATAAACATGGATATTGACGAAAGAAGATAAAAGAAGAATAAAGCAGCGACATTGGTTGGGAGTAGGAATCATATCATGTGGAAAAACAAATACTTAAATAAAGATACCAAAACAAGAATATATAAAGCAGTGGTATACCCAATATTGACCTATGCCTCCCAAACAAGAGCAGATACTGTTAAAACAAAACAAAGTTTAGAAACAAATGAAATGAACATTCTGAGGAAGATTGTGCGTAAATTGAACATATAAAACAAAAAATAAAGGTGTGCTAGACACAGTGGGTGAAGGAGGAACAATGCTGGAACTCATAAAGAAGAGGAAAAGAAATTGGATTGGCCACTGGCTAAGAAGAAACTGCCTGCTGACGGATGTCCTAGATAGAATGGTCAACGAAAAGAAGGTTAGGGCAGAAAAAACATCAGATGATAGACAATATTAAAATAAGTGGTTTGTATGCGGATACTAAGGAAAGAGTGGAGAATGCTAGTTTGCAGTGAAAGACCTGCTCTTAGGCAGAACACTATATACATATACATATTTTTGCTATCGTCATTTTCAATGTCTGCTAAGTAGGATCAATGAAGATAGCGTATCTAAAAACTTCTTCAAAAATCTATTCATGAGAAAATTTCGATAGTTTCATTCCTTTGGAATTCACTATTAAAATACTGTAGTATTACTTGTGGAAATGCGAGTTAAATGTTGAAGGAATTCTAATCAGAAGACAGAATGGAAAGTGGAAACTTATCTTCACGTTATCACCAAGTGTTGTCCTGTTATAATGCAGTGTTTGCACTTATCGCTTAGTATCAGGTAGCGGTTGAGAGCTATGTAAACTTAAGCTACTGCCATTATGATATGAGGCTTCCGTTCTACACAGTGGCACCTAACTTTGCAGCCAACACCTGCTTATATAGAGTGTAGCGATACAAATTAATTTGATATTCAATAAATAATAGTTTTAAAAAACTAAAACAACATGCTTTATTAGAAAACCGAACTATAAAATAAAAAATAATTTTAATTCCCAACACGCTTGGGACAAAATTAAAGTGGTCAACAAAATAATCATCTCCAACACATCTAGAATAAAACTAGAGTTATCTATAAAAAAATAATTTTACCATCAAAAGCGTGGGGTGCTTTTTATAGTTTTTACGTTTTCTTCTTAGAGACGTTACTTCTACCAATATCTGTTTATTAACTCTAACTCACTGGCACTATCGAATCCGTAGGTTCATGGCCGCGCGGACATAAGCTCTCCGTACATCCCTATCCTGAGCTAATGCTTTCCAATCATTCCCTGCATAATCTACCTCCCTCAAATCATAGTTAATGTTGTTCTCCCACCTCATTCTTGGTCTACCAACTGGGCGTTTTCCCTCTGGCTTTCCTACAAGAAGCTTCCATGCACGTCTTTCATTCCCCATATGCGCGACATGTCCTGCCCATCGCAGTCTACGAGACTTAACTGTTCTTATTATATCTGGCTTCCTATAAAGACCATGTAGTTCATTGTTATGTAATCTTCTCCATTCGCCTGTCTGTTCATCTCTCTTTGGTCCAAAAATTTTCCTAAGTACTTTATTCTCAAATATTTGTAATCTCCTTTCCTCCCTTAAAGTAAGAGTCCATGTTTCGCACCCATAAGTTATAATATAACTGGTAGAATAATAGTTTTATATATTTTCAGTTTAACGTTTTTTGAAAGGAGTTCGGACATCAAGAGTCTATGCAATGTATAATAGCATGCATTTCCAGAATTGAGCCTATGTTTAATTTCTTTGTGCATCGCATTCCTATTTGTGATTATTGTTCCTAGGTATTTGAATTCAGCCACTTCCTCAAAATTTCCCTCATATCCATTAGCTGTCCATTATATAATGTATTTCTACGTGTGACCATATATTTAGTTTTATTGAATTTACTTCCAGTCCTAATTTCTTAGTGTTACTCAATAGTGTGTGCGTGTTGTCCTTTAGTATCTCCTCGCTAACGGCCAATATAGTATTACTTCAGCATAAACTAACAGCTTATTAACACCATTGAGTTGTAAGCCTTCCCCATTCTCTAAAGATTTAATGGCATGCTCTAGTACAAAATTAAAGAGTAGAGGAGATAGTGCATCTCCTTGCTTCAACCCATTCTGGATTTCAAAAGTGTCCGAAAACTGTTTGCCTACACGCACCCTACTCTTTGTGCCATTTAGACACATTCGTATAAGTCTAACTAACTTTTTAGGAATTCCAAACTCCAGCACGATACTATATAACTTCTCCCTCTTAATTGAATCATATGCTTTTTTGAAGTCTATGTATAGTTGATGTACAGTACCATTATATTCCCATTTCTTTTCTAAAATCTGTCTTGTACTAAAAATCTGATCTGTTGTAGACCTGTTTCTTCTAAATCCACATTGATGATTTCCTAGAATGTTATCAATATAGGGAGTAAGTCTGCTTACTAATATATTTGTTATAATTTTGTACGAAGTTGAAAGTAATGAGATGTCCCTGTAGTTGTTGCAATCAGTTTTATCTCCTTTCTTATAAATTGGTGCGATAATTGATTCCTTCCATTCATCTGGAAGAACTTCTCTTTCCCAAATCATACTAAGCAACCAGCGTATCTTGTCCATCAATTTTTCTCCCCCTGATTTTATCAGTTCTGCTGGGATCTCATCTGAACCTGATGCTTTATACATCTTCAATTTTTCAATCGCCATTTAAACCTTTAATGCACTTGATTCTGCAACTAGCATTTCTGCTGTCTGTAAATTATCCTCCTCAATGTCCTGATCTATATGCACATTTAATAGCTGATTAAAGTAACTTTTCCATTTATTTAATATACTCCTGAAATGTGCAATCATATCCCCATTTTCATTCCGAATTATGTTAGTTCTAGCCTGAAACCCTTTCTTCTGTATACTAATTCCCTGATATAATTATCTAATGTTACTATTTTTTGCATTCAGTTTATTATCAAATATATTAATTGATATAGAGCACCACACGCTCTTTATGATATTTTTTTTGTAGATAACTCTAGTTTTATTCTAGATGTGTTGGAGATGTTTTTTTTGTTGACCACTTTAATTTTATCCCAAGCGTGTTGGAAATTAAAATTATTTTTAATTTTTTAGTTCGGTTTTCTAATAAAGCGTGTTGTTTTAGTTTTTGTAAACTATTATTTATTATTTATTTTTTAGTTTGGTTTTCTAAAACGTAAATATCTTTAAATTCGATACTATTGTAGTATGAGCTAAAAGTAATACTTTTGTAAAAAAATCCTCCGGGCCGGATTTGAACCAGCGACCTATGGATTACTGAAATTATATACCACTACAGTCCACCACTCTACCAACTGAGCTACGAGAGGATATAATATTAATTTCTTACTACGATGGACTAAAATGTCGACCTATTATATATTATATATGAAATTAATGTATTGCCATTGGTCCTTTACAAGTATACAAAGTCTTAAGTCGATCCAATGTTTTTAAGTGGGTGAAAATCGTGTTGAAAGATTCCGTTACGTAGATAGATACAGGTCAAGCTAATATAAAGCCTGTAAAAATAGTCCCTAAACTAAGTGATTTCTTCAACAAGTCGAATTTATGGTCCGATTTTACTCCTTGTGTTTCTTCTTCACTTCACGGGCTAGGCAAATTGCGTGTTCCGCCTCACAGTTGTTCTGTCCATCTTTTCACTTGTCTTCCTATATTCCTTGAACCTCTTGGTTTGTAGTTAAATTATGCTTTTGGTAATGTTGTTACATTCATTCTTTCTACGTGTCTAAACCATGTATCCCTTTATTATTCAGTGGATATATATTTAACTCTGTTCTTATATCTTCATTATTTTTCCAATCCAATCTTGTGCAACCTTTTTATCTTCTAAGGAAGTTCAAAGTTCATTTCTACGCTTTGTATTCTACATTGTAATTTTTTAGTCACTACCCAAGTTTCACTCCCATAAAGTAATACAGGAACTGCCAATTTTTATAAAACGTTTACTAGTTTATAGAATATATCTTTGTTTCGATAATTAAATCGTATGTAGGCCTACCAAGTTTCATTACGAAAAAATATCCGATAGAACGTTGAAAATGTTCGTACTACTATGATTTGAGACCTTTAGAAGCCAAGGGGTACAAGCGACAAATTGATAATTTTGGAGTCAAATGTGGTCTTAGTACTTAAAGCAGATACTAATCTGAGTGGTCAATGGATACAAGTAAAAATATGCCTGGTGCTGAAATCTAGTGGTTGAAAATAGAACTGCTAACACAATCACATATGGAGTCCGTCGCCGTGGCGTAGTCGGTAGTCTCTCTACCTTCCACTCCGGCGACCCGGGTTCGATTCCCGGCGGGGTAAGGGATTTTAAATCTCCACCTTGTGTCTGGGTGTGTGTGCTGTCCCACCATTAATGCTCAACTGAGTGCACAATTCCTAATAAAAAATGGAGTATCTCAACATTGAATTTCATTTACTCGAAAGTGACTTTTTGTTACTTACATCATTTAGTCACTAAGTGTCTCTTAATGTTCGCTTTCAACAGCCCGATTTTGATGATTAATGGATTTTGTATTTTTTAATTAATTTTTATTAATTAAATAAAAAAGATATTAATTTCTTTATAGGAAGCCAGATATAATAAGAACAGTTAAGTCTCGTAGACTGCTATGGGCAGGACATGTTGCACGTATGGGGAATGAAAGACTTGCATGGAAGCTTCTTGTAGGAAAGCCAGAGGGAAAACGCCCAGTTGGTAGAGGTGGGAGAATAACATTAACTATGATTTACTCCCTATATTGATGACATTCTAGGAGATCATCAATGTGCATTTAGAAGAAACAGGTCTACAACAGATCAGATTTTCAGTTTAAGACAGATTTTAGAGAAGAAATGGGAATATAATGGTACTGTACATCAACTATATGTAGACTTCAAAAAAGCATATGATTCAATTAAGAGGGAGAAGTTATATAGTATCCTGCTGGAGTTCGGAATTCCTAAAAAGTTAGTTAGACTTATACGAATGTGTCTAAATGGCTCAAAGAGTAGGGTGCGTGTAGGCAAACAGTTTTCAGACACTTTTGAAATCCAGAATGGGTTGAAGCAAGGAGATGCACTATCTCCTTTACTATTTAATTTTGTACTAGAGCATGCCATTAAATCTTTAGAGAATGAGGAAGGCTTACAACTCAATGGTATTAATAAGCTGTTAGTTTATGCTGATGATGTAGTACTACTGGCCGATAGCGAGGAGATATACTAAGGCCAACACGCACACACTATTGAGTAAACACTAAGAAAATTAGGACTGGAAATAAATATCAGTAAAACTAAATATATGGCCACACGTAGAAATTCAGTATATAATGGAAGTGGACAGCTAATGACAAATGAGGGAAATTTTGAGGAAGTGGCTGAATTCAAATACCTAGGAACAATAATCACAAATAGGAATGAGATGCAAAAAGAAATTAACATAGGCTCAATTCGGGAAATGCATGCTATTATGCATTGCAGAGACTTTTGATGTCCCAACTCCTTTCAAAAAACGTTAAGCTGAAAATATATAAAACTATTATTCTACCAGTTATATTATATGGATGTGAAACCTGGACTCTTACTGTAAGGGAGGAAAGGAGATTACGAGTATTTGAGAATAAAGTTCTTAGGAAAATTTTTGGACCAAAGAGAGATGAACAGACAGGTGAATGGAGAAGAAGACTACATAACAATGAACTACATGGTCTTTATAGGAAGCCAGATATAATAAGAACAGTTAAGTCTCGTAGACTGCGATGGGCAGGACATGTTGCGCGTATGGGGAATGAAAGACGTGCATGGAAACTTCTTGTAGGAAAGCCAGAGGGAAAACGCCCAGTTGGTAGACCAAGAATGAGGTGGGAGAACAACATTAACTATGATTTGAGGGAAGTAGATTATACAGGGAATGATTGTAAAGCATTAGCTCTGGATAGGGATGTATGGAGAGCTTATGTCCGCGCGGCCATGAACCTTCGGGTTCGATAGTGCCAGTGAGTTAGTTAGTTAGTTAGTTATGATTTGAGGGAAGTAGATTATACAGGGAATGATTGGAAAGCATTAGCTCAGGATAGGGATGTATGGAGAGATTATGTCCGCGTGGCCATGAACCTAAGGGTTCGATAGTGCCAGTGAGTAAGTAAGTAAGTAATTTTTATTAATTATTTTAAGCATATTATATGGAGAGCTTCAAATACTTGGGTTGTACTATCAGTAGTAACATGAACTGATGTCAAGGATAACAATGGCAAAAGAAGCTTTTAACAAGAAGAGAGGCATTTACTGATCACCTTTGGCAAGAGAATTACGGAAGATGCTAGACAAGTGCTTTGTGTGGAATGTAGCATTGTATGGTGCAGAGACTTGGACATTACGACGGAATGACGAAAAGCGACTGAGATGTGGATATGGAGAAGGATGGAACGTATAAAATGGACTGACAAAATAAAGAAATAAGCATGTGCTAGACAGAGTGGGTGATGGAAGAACAATGCTGGAACTCGTAATAAAGAAGAGGAAAGGAAATTGGGTTGGCCACTGGCTAAGAAGAAACTGCCTGTTGAAGGATGCCCTAGAAGGAATGGTGAATGGAAAGAAGGTTAGAGGCAGAAAAAGACATCAGATGATAGACAATATTAAAATAAAATGATTATATATTTCTTCTTCTTTTGCTTCTTCTTCTTCTTCTTCATGCTTTCATGCGGTAGACCTAGTGGTCTGTTACGGTCTCAATCCAACGTTTGAAGGGTTTGCCCAAAGATCTCTCGCCTGGTGGCTGGTAATTTAAGATTTGACGTGGTATTCTTGTTCTGCTCCTTCTTCTTACGTGAGATTTCCAGTTTTTTGTATTTTTGTACATATTCCATGACTGATTCTGTTTGTAATTCTTTGAGAATCTCAGAATTCCTTTTATGGTCTGTTCTTGAGTAACCTGCAGTACGTCTCATAAATTTCATTTCTGCCGCAATTAGTCTTTAAAAGGTTTATATGCGGATACAAAAAGGAAAGCTGAGTCAAGGAAAGAGAGGATAATGCTGAGTTTGCAGTGAAATACCTGTTCTTGGGCAAAACACTATGTATGTATATGACGTAAGATGTTAAAGCATCTATAGCCAAGTGAAATAAAGAATGCTGATCCCTTGGTATTCCTCATTGTTAACATAAAGCAATGCTTCAATTTTAAAAGATGAATCTTTTGGTATTCTCGAATGAATTCTCTCTTTGATAGTATATGTATGACAACAAACTTTTGCATTCAGAGTGAGTCAAGACTGAAATTTTATGGGCTTGTGGAATCCCTAGAGACACACTATATTCATAACTTTGTGGTCCACGTGCTGATGTAAAATGGTCTGTAGAAGATTTAGATTCAAAATGGATGTTGCATACATTACGTAGATTTATTCCGCTCTGAGGTTGTTTAATTAAAAAAAAACTCTTTGCCGTTTTACAATAATAGTCTCTAATGAGTCATTTAATGAATATAAATATTTTTATCTTTCAATCTCTGCATATTTATAAAATGTTCTTCATTAGTGGCAAAGTAGATGTAAATGAAAAACCGAAGCGAGATTTCAACACAAAATGTATAATCAATGAACTTAAAAATCGAAGATCTATGAATGCAGAGTTCTGTCAGATATTTTATTTCATTCTATGTCTCTTTTCAGCACTTCATGTTTTTACAAAAAAGGCCGTTACGCGGGAACTGCGTAAACTAAGCGAATTTATCAGCAAATTGAATTTATGGTACGATTTTCCTGGTTTACTGTATATATCATACCTTGTTCATATTATTCGTTTTTAAACAACTTAATGATGGACAAATTATATTTGAAAAGAAAAATATACGCCTAGACTGGGGTTTGAACCCAGAACCTTTGACTCTCTATGTCAATGCTCTTCCGAGTGAGCTACCTATGCCTCCAATCTAAACGCGTATTTTTCTCTTATAGGCGTATATTTTCCTTTTCAAATATAATTTGTCCATCATTAAGATGTTTAAAAACGAATAATATTAACATTGAAAGAAGCACTACTGGCTTTATACGTAATGTTTAAATTCCCAATAAAAAGTCTTCTTAACAAAGGAGCCTCCATTTGCAAAAAAATCGTAGCAGCGGCTCGTAGCATTTGGGGTTAGGGAATTAACTATGTATAAGAAAAAAATACGCATTTAGATTAGAGACCTAGGTAGCTCACTCGGAAGAGCATTGACATAGAGAGTCAAAGGTCCTGGGTTCAAACTCCAGTCTAGGCGTATATTTTTATTTTCAAATATAATATCATACCTTAGTAAATCATCATCATCATCATCATCTACCGTCACGGTTTATACCACTTCTGATCTGATCCGGATCCATATTATAGTTGCTCGCTACATCTTTTAAATGGTCGTCCACGACTTCTATGTCTTTGTGGATTGTAATGATCTTATAAGGTATCCTCTCTTCACTCATTCCACTAACCGTAATTACGAGTACCATAAATATACAGTTTAGTTACGAGAAAATGTACATGGCATCCGCTATAGCGTTTTTAATTTTTAGTCTCAAATGAAAATTGCATAATAAACCCCATAAACAAACAAAATTAAAATTCCATAAAACAATGGAAGTCCCTGTCCTTTTATATGGCAGCAAATCTTGAATTGTCACTACGAAACAAGAAAGTAAAATCCAAGTTCATATAGTATAGATGGTAAGATTATAAAATTTGTTATAGTTCCAGATATTTCATTATCCTTGAGGTGAAGTTCCACGTACCCAAATAAATAAAAATTAAATAAATCTTAATTCTAAGTAAAATAATAAAGCCGAGATGATTTTTTAAGAAGACTAAAGGTTGCACTAGAATGGACCAGATAACAAACGTGAAGAACTGCAGATCTACTCCATAAAAGAAAATATATCTAATGACAAGAATTAGTGGAAAGAACATGTACAATGAATGGAAGAATGTAGATTACTAAAGAAAATCTTACATTATTTTCCGAGACGAAGAAGTGATATCGGACGTCGTGGGAAGATATGGTCTTAGATCAATTAGTTAAGACGGAATAGGAAATCAATGCCTAAGCCAGGAAGTGAAGAAGAAGAAGAAGATTATGATGAAATACTACTCCTAATGGCCCAATTAGCTTGTTTAACGAATTCGTTCTTAGATTTTTAAATTATTGTTAAATACTTTTATGCAGATAAATGGTTTAGACACGTAGAAAGAATGAATGTGACAAGATTACCAAAAGCAGCATCTAACTACAAGCCAAGAGGTTCAAGGAATGTAGGAAGGCCAGTGAAAAGATGGACAGAACAACTGTGAGGTAGAACATGCAGTTTGCCTAGCCCTGAAGTAAAGAAGGAGATATTGATTTTCCATTGAGAGCCTCAAAACGAGGTTTTTGAAAAAAAAAAAAAAAAAAGAAAAAAAAAGCTCTCGTTCCCATAATATAGACCTAGACCTATACCTATTAGATTGGTCTATAAACTATATTAATTCCGAGATAAGATATTACTCCGCCAATTCCGCCTATTGGGGGAACCGTGGTACTACTTTTACTCTGAAGAATAATATTTTTATACATTTTCAGTTTAAACTTTTTTTAAAGGAGTTGGAAAAGAGACCCTATAATACATATTAGCACGCATTTACAGAATTGAGCCTATATTTAATTTGTTTGTGCATCTCATTCCTAACTAACTAATTCACTGGCACTATCGAACCCATAGGTTCATGGCCGCGCGGACATAAGCTCTCCATACATCCCTATCCTGAGCCAATGTTTTCCAATCATCCCCTGTATAATCTATTTCCCTCAAATCATAGTTAATATTATTCTTCCGCCTCATTTTTGGTCTACCAACTGGGCGTTTTCCCTCTGGTTTTCCTACAAGAAGCTTTCATGTACGGCTCTCATTCCCCAATCGTGCCACATTGCAGTCTACGAGACTTAACTGTTCTCATTATATCTGGCTTCCTATAAAGACCATGTAATTCACTGTTATGCAGTCTTCTCAATTCACCTGTCTGTTCAACTCCAAAAAATGTCATAAGAACTTTATTCTCAAATACTCGTGTCTCCTTTTCTCTCTTAAAGTAAAAGTCCATGTTTCGCATCCATATAATATAACTGGTAGAAAAATAGTTTTATATATTTTCATTTTAACCTTTTTTGAAAGGAGTTGGGAAGTCAAGAGTCTCTGTAATGCATATTAACATGCATATCCAGACCTCCGGAAAATTTTACTACAGTTGAACCCATTTCCGCATTTCTTGACGGTTGTATTTTTATGGAAAGATCGTCACTCTTTCGAACAAGGTACTTTTTTCGTCTGGCTTATCACCTTCGACCAGTCCGGCATGGGTAACCCTATCGGCAGCAATGCTACCGCCGGCATAGCTCTCGGGATCATTTAAGCACGCAAGCCACTCCACCACAACAACGTAAAGATACCATGGAGGGGCATCTCATTCCTATTTTTAATTATTGTTCCTAGGTATTTGAATTCAGACACTTCTTCAAAATTTCCCTCATTTGTCATTAGCTCCATTTTAGAATAGAATAGAATGGAATAGAATATATTTATTTAGCCTGGTGGAGTTAAGGTCATGTGGCCTTCTCTTCCACTCACCAGGACAAACATATGTTACATATAAATACGAAAAATTACAATAATAGTATGTACTAAACAATTAATTATCTGTCAAATTGAATAATTATGAAAATAATGTATAATAATACAATAAAATTAAATGCAAAGTAATTAAAATTAAGTTCTCCGGGCGGGGACTACTTCAGGGAACCCATGCCAAAGGCTCAAACACAGGGACATGTTTCTAGAAACATGGAATGTTAGTACTTTATACAATAGCGGGGCACTAGAGATCCCGTGAATTAGATAAATCACAATTGGATATAGTCGCTTTACATGAAGTTAGGTGGCCAGGAGAAGATAGTCAGGAATAAGGAAGCTTTGCATTATACTACGGGGGTGCAGAAAGGCCTGAATTTGGAACGGGTTTTTTAGTCCGAAGGAGGATCCTATCCGCTATTCGAGATATTAAGTTTGTCAGTGATAGGATATCATACACAATTCTAAAGGGTAAACGGCATGATTTTGTAATCGTAAATGTACATGCTCCCACAGAAGATAAAGATAAATTATTATTAAACTAATGGATTATTGTATACTCATAGGAATAACAGCTCGAATCTCCTATACGTTTCCATTATATAAAAATATTTTACGAATTCGTTTCGGAATTCCGACTTCATCTATATCTCAATTCACTCCTGAACATCAATTTAAATCCTTGTAACGTAAATAACAAAACACGTTGGTTGTTTTTAACAAAATAAGTGTTCTAGTCACTTGATGGAAGAGAGTAGAACATGTGCTTCTACTTTCCCTTCATTAATTTTAGAGCAATGAGTAAAGTATTAATCATTAGAGAAAAGCTCTTACTTTGATGATATACCAACTACAAGCTCTGTAAAACCGTTGTTTTTGTTTCATTTTTCATATTTAATCAACTGTTAGCAGGTGCACAAAGGCTCGTTTGTGTATTTTTTTTTTTTTTTTTTTTTTCAGTTTATGCATTCACTGCAGAATGATACATATCAGTTCATTATTTCATAAAGACTAGGCAAACTATGTAATGAGTAATGTATTTAGAACACCGGATAATAATTTGTTTGTATTCTCGGTGAAAAAGTAAGCAAAATTCAAATTAAATGTTCTCTGATTTCAGTTAACATAGACTATTCAACTCATGCCCCAAATGGGAGTCAATGACCAATCACATTTCAAAGATTTTTTATTTACAACCAATCACAGTCGTGTTTCGCCTAGAATTTACCAACTAAAGTTTATCATAATAAAGAAAGCACCTCCTTTTTAACATTGGGAATAGGTCATAGCATTATTTTGCAGCGACTTATTCTTTAAGAAATACGGCTACCAGATTGTATATATAGTGCATGAATGTCAACACATAGCGCATGCGGGAGTTAATATAAAAGCATTTGTAGCAATTGATTATACCACCGAAAAAAGAAACCACTATTTGCACTTTCTTAAATGTATTTTTTCCTAGGTAATAACATTCCAGAACAATATAATTGTCATAGGACATCAGAAATGAATTAATATACAGTTTGATGTGTTTCATTTTATCTCCACTAGAGCGCATTCTTACAATATTGCGTTTCTTTGGCAATAAATAATATGATCTGGTTGCAGTGATGAACAAAAGAAGCAGATGAAGCGTACCAATCGTTTCTCTTCAAATATGATTTATCCATCATTGAGATGTACGAAATCAATAATAAAAACTTGGAAAAAGCCGTACTGGCTGTAATGTATAATTCCCAAATATGTCTTCTTAATAAAGGAGCCGCCATTTGCAAGATAGAAGCATGGCTTCACAGCATTTGGTGGATGGGAATTACAATGTATATAGAGAAGGATTTGCGTTTAGATCGGTACTTGCTCAGGTAGCTCAGTTGGTAGAGCACTTGGTCTAGAGAACCAAGGGTCCCGGGTTCAAGTCCCGGTCTGAGCGTATAATTTTTCTCTTCAAATATGATTTATCCATCATTGAGATGTACGAAATCAATAATAAAAAAAAGTTTCTCATTTGTTTTCAAGCATCGCCGTTTACATTAAATATATAAAATATTTAAAAATAACTATATTTAAATAATGATTTGTGAGAAAACAGCTCAATTTTATTCGTTAAATAGTCCTAACAAATGCCACACTTGATTTCCAAATTCTCATAAGTAATGCTACGTGTGATTTCCAAATTATCGATAAATTCACGACTCACGAAGTGAGGAGTGAATTTATCTAGAGAATTTGGAAATCACTCGTGGCATTTGTTAGGACTATTTAACGAATAAAATTAAGCTGTTTACTCACAAATCATTATTTAACTATAGGTTATTTTAAAATATATAGTTAATATAAACCAGCGATGTATGAAAACAAATGAGAAACGATAGGTACGCTTCATCTGCGTCTTTTGTTTATCACTGCAACCAGATCATACGATTTATTGCCAATGGAACGCAATATTGTAAGAATGCTCTCTAGTGGAGAAAAATGAAACACATCAAACTGTATATTAATTCATTCCTGATGTCGTACTATGTAAATATGACAATTATATTTTTCTGGGTTATTACCTGGGAAAAATACATTTAAGAAAGTGCAAACAGTGGTTTCTCTTTTTTGGTGGTATAATAAATTGCTACAAATGTTTTTTATATTAACTTCTGCAAGCGCTATGTGTTAACAACAAAGCACTATATATACCAATCTGGTAGCCGTATTTTCTTGCAGGCTCAGCCACTGCAAAATAATGGTTAGACCTGGTAATGGTAAATTTAACACGACTCTGATTGGTTGTAAAACAGAAATCATTGAAACGTGATTGGTCATTGACTCCCATTTGGGGCATGAGTTAAATAGTCTAGATAAATTCACTCCTCACTTCGTGAGTCGTGAATTTATCGATAATTTGGAAATCACTCGTGGCATTACTTATGATAAATGAATATTATGTCATTATTTAACACAATGACATATTTTAAATAATGTTAGGTTGAACTGGAACTTTTTGACAAATGATTAACTATTTTAAATACGGCTTGAGTCTGGATTTAGTAGGCCTGTGTATTGATTAGGGTCAACAGCCCTGGGACTTTCTGTATTGAATTCTGCAGAGCCAATGTTTTGTTATGAGAACTCTGCGATCAAATGAGAAAAAATTTAAAGTTAGATTGAACATGAGACTGATACTCAACAGTCAAAACGAATTACATATTTGTTAAAAACCATTGCGTTCTTTCTTGTAATAGAATTGAAAATTTTTCTATCTTTGATTGCAATCTACAAAATTTGCTTCATTTTATTTAGAATGATGATGAACCATCAAGCCAAGCCAGAGAGAGAGAGAGAGATAGAGAGATAGGTAGAGCAGAGATAGAGAGAGAGAGAGATATACTGCCTTGACATGACTAACCGAACATTTGATAGAAAAAGTAGATTTCAGTCACGATAAATTTTGGGTCGAAGTTTTACTTTTTTCACAGTATATAACTCCTCTGCAACAATCCAATCTCGTTTTATTATCACCCTCAACTCGGGTAAAACTCAGGGTCGGGTTGAGGGATGAGATGAGATGAAGGTCCCTTATAATAATAATAATAATAATAATAATGCTAATATAATAATAATAATAATAATAATAATAATAATAATAATAATAATAATAATAATAATGCTTATTTTAGCTGGCAGAGTGAAGGCCATAAGGCATTCTCTTCCACTCAACCAGCGAAGAGTAGAATTATACAAAAATTACATACTTATTACAATTTTAAGATTTATTAAAATACAGACTAAACAAAATACACTGCTCAAAACAATTAGAGGAACACTATGAAATATGCAAATATTTTTTCATTGGATAAAGGTACAAACATGAAATTAATAAAGTACATTATTTGTGGTTATTTATTTATTGCTCATGTCAGTAAAAACAAATGAATAACGCTGACAACTTTTCAAATAATTCCGCTGTGTAAGCAATTAAATCTTGTGCTTATTTTTCAAAGTTAAACACTCGTTATATAGAGTTAGTATCGTGTATGGCCTCCACGACATTCGATGACACTTTGGCACCTTCGTGGCATGCTCCCAATAAGATTCTGGATTTACTCTTGCGGGATATTCTCCCATTCCTCCTTCAGAGCATCTCCAAGTTGATGCAGAGTTTGTGGAGCTTGATGTCGGTTCCTGACCTTCCTGTCTAGAAGATCCCACAAGTGTTCAATAGGGTTGAGGTCTGGGCTGACCGCTGGCCACTCCATTACCTCAATTTCATTCCTCCTCAGGAAATCCCTGGTGACAGCCGCAGAATGGGCCCTGGCATTATCCTGCATAAACAGAAATCCAGGGCCTACTCCAATGGCAGCAGGTACTACATGCTCTTCCAGAACGTGCTCGATATACCGGACAGCATTCAGTCGCTGGAGGACAAGTACAAGGTCCGTACGATTGTTGTACATAACTCCGGCCCACACTATTATGGAACCTCCTCCGAATCTATCAATTTCCTGTACAGCCTCTGCAGAAAATCTTTCTCCTGGCCGTCCCCACACCTTCAATCGACCATCACAACGTGTAAGACGATACCTGGATTCGTCCGAGAAGAGCACAGACTCCCACTGGTTCAGGTTCCAATCACCATGGTTTTCAGCATACGTACGTCTTGCTGCCTTATGCCCATTTGTTAAGCGTGGTTTTTTAACGGGCCTTTTTGGACGAATATTCTCTTTCCTTAATCTGTTCCTTATGGTTTGGTCTGAAACCCGGATTCCGGAAGCCATATGAAGGTCATTCTGCAGGTCTTTTGCAGTTTTTGTACGCAGAAAGAACAACGTATCTGTCATCCTGGGGGCTTGTTTTAAATTTACGGCCCTGGCCACGTCTTCTACAATACTGACCTGTCTCTCTGTGCCTGTTGCGTAACCTGGACACCACGGAAGTAGAAACCCCAAGCTCTCTAGCCACTTGTCGCAGAGATTGACCTTGTCGTAAAAGATCTAGAGCATGATACACTTCAAACTCATTTAAATGCCTCATTTTGTCAGAGACTTCAATAAACAAGGCAATAATCAACATTCGTCACCATAGCAACATCAGGAAGCTTACCAGTTAGAAGTGGCCAGTGCCTTCCAAAATAAAAAAATTCTCTATATTTGTTATTTGAGGTAATTTTTCTCTGTATTTAGGCCATGAATCTTTAAAATTTGTATCCAATGATAAAATTAATAATTACATTTACATATTGTCCAACTTTCAACATCACAGCTTTAAAAAACAATTACTTATTCAATTTATTACAAGTGTTCCTCTAATTGTTTTGAGCAGTGTACAATGATGATGTGATCTAATACTAGCTAATACTAACAAAAACATAGAATATAATACAATTAAAATGATAAAAAATAAACTAAGATTCCTAGATGATTATTTATAGAATGCTCTATATAGTTGTTATGCAGTTAATATTTTCATTGTACCGAACTTAAGATATCAGTTAATTTGTATTTAAATAATGATATCCTATGGTAGTGAAGCATGGACACTAAAAAGACAACATGAAAGCAGAATAACGGCTTCTGAAATGAGATTCATGGGGAGAACAGCGGGTTACACCAGATGGGATCGGAAAATAACACCGATATCTTCAAATAATTGAAGACTACGCCAATTTGGAATATATTAAACAGTACCAACTAAAATGGAAAACGCCATCTAGAAAAGAATGAGTTTCAATCGGATCCCCAAAGCTGTTTATAATTATATACCAAGAGGACGAAGATCACTGGACCGTCCTATGAAAACGCTGGAGGGAAAATTTTCTATAGGATCGTAACAGGCCTTGGCCTAATATTTGGAGGGAAGAAAGAAGAATAATATAGCGATTGACAGTCCCTGACATGACTGGCAAGCTCTAGTCATGGATATTGTGTAAGATTCAGAGTATAGACATATAGAGGTCTGTGAATGATAATGATGCAAGCCGACCACGCTTGACGCACCATCAAGGGGGGCAGATGGAATGAAATGAAACGGAAATGGATGAGATTAATATGGAGAAATGGGTGGAATGAAATTGTGGCAGGAGAAAATGGGAGGAAACCCCGAGAGAAAACCTTGCAGCAAGCTCCCGTTTCGTCCACCACGAAACCTACATGGAGCCAATCTCGTTTTAATCTATGGAAATTTCACTTATGTGCACTTCGAATTTGTTAAATTTTTCTTTCTTTCCCCCCCCCCCTACTTCAAACCTCTCCCTTTGTATGCCATTTTTTGTGTCCCGACCTTTACGGTATTGGAGAGAGACGATCTGTCGGGAGAGGATTTTAAACTTTGTATTAAATACGTACTGTTTTACCACATACGTACACGGAGAGCTTGCCCAGATGAGCATTCAGCTTAATGCTAGGGCCACCTCCGAGACAACACGAACATTTCAGACTAGCTGCACATCTTTAACTCATACATTCCTACTACACAAAACAAAAATGATCCTTATTACAAATAATAAATTAGGTTGTTCTGAGAATATTTGAGATTTACAATTGTACATTTACCTTAACAGGTGAGGTGAACATTCGAAAAAGTCCTTCAAGCAGGAACTACGTAAATTTAGTGATTAAATAAAATCAAACTGTTAAAGTTTTATATACGATTTTTATAAATTTATTTTAATACAAATTCGTTACAGCTGTTTCTCACTACTTTTTTTTCGTAAGAGCCTCTGTCCGCTCCTGGAATTTCCTTCCTCAAGATACCAGCAGTTGCCGTACACTTGGCACTTTTAGACCAGTGAGTTAGTCAGTAGGATCTATGAAGATATGTAAAATAATTTCAAAACATTTTTATGAGAACAACCTCAATGGCTACATTATTTAGAAATTCGATAATAAGAATATTTTGTAAATAATAATAGTTGGTTATACTCTAAGTAACTAACTAACTAACTCACTGGCACTATCGAACCCGTAGGTTCATGGCTGCACGGACATAAGCTCTCCATATATCGCTATCCTAAGCCCAATGTTTTCCAATCTTCCCCTGTATAATCTACCTCCCTCAAATCATAGTGAATGTTTATTCTCCCACCTCATTCTTGGTCTACCAACTGGGCGTTTTCCCTCTGGTTTTCCTACAAGAAGCTTCTATGCACGTCTTTCATTCCCCATTCGTGCCACATGTCCTGCCCCTCGCAGTCTACGAGACTTAACTGTTCTTATTATATCTGGCTTCCTATAAAGACCATGTAGTTCATTGTTATGTAGTCTTCTCCATTCACCTGTATGTTCATCTCTCTTTGATCCAAAAATTTTCCTAAGAAAACTTTATTCTCAAATACTCGTAATCCCCTTCCTCCCTTAAAGTAAGAGTCCATGTTTCGCACCCATATAATATAACTGGTTAGAATTAATAGTTTTATATATTTTCAGTTTAACGTTTTTTGAAAGGAGTTGGGAAGTCAAGAGTCCCTACAATTCATAATAGCACGCATTTCCAGAATTGAAGCTATGTTTAATTTCTTTGAGCATCTTCATTCCTATTTGTGATTATTGTTCCTAGGTATTTGAATTCAGCCACTTCCTCAAAATTTCCCTCTATTGTCATTGGCTGTCCATTTCCATTATATAACGTATTTTTATGTGTGACCATATATTTAGTTTTATTCATGTTTACTTCCAGTCCCAATTTCTTAGCGTTACTCAGTAGTTTTATACTCTAAAACATTTTGTTTTTCCTATATTCTGAATGTGTCGTGATATTTCGAACAGGGACACAACATGTCCCGAATCAAAGCAAAGTTTGAGAACTTCTGAGATAAACAAACTGCTTTCTTACCTTAAATTTGAAATAAAAATCCATAAATTTCATGAGGAAGTTTTGTGTTTAAAAACGGTGAAGGAACTATTAATAGCAGATATCTGGCCGTGTTTCACCAAACACTGATAAAGTACATATGGCGTTAATGGCAGTTATAAATGTTGACAACAGATGTTATCTAATCAATGCGGCGAGAATTAATTATTTAAAGTAACATTAGATAGCCAGACTCAAAACACGAATCATCGTGCGTAAGCGAACTCCACAGGAATAAAGTGCCATGCAAATATTTTTAAAAAATCTACATCTACCCTCAATACTCTACATAAAAATGACCGTGGCAATATCAAGGATTAGACCTTATGATATGTTCCGATCACATGTTAGTCTCGGGAATTAGAAAACACTTCCACAACTTCGCATTCTAATGTAAAGGCCATTCGCTCTTAAAGTGATTGTTATCAAAACAATACCATGTGACTGCTCGCTTTTCATTGGTATTGGTATGGACACCGACGTACGATTTTAGAAGCGATAATATAAAAGAATTATTAAACACACTGTGTACATTATAATACAATTACTGAAAATTATTATCGTCTGCGTAGAATTTTAGAGGCTTTCTTCTTGCAATGCAGTCAATAAGGTGGTATTCTTGACATTTTTGGTCACATAGCTTGCAGAGGTACTGGTTCGATGCGAGGTGGAACCCTATAATGGTACATATTCTGTAGTGGAATCCATGTGTGGCGGTCCTCGTGAACACGTGTCTTAGGGAGAAGTTTGGTTCCTTCTATTCTTCGGTGTTCATCGCTGAGGTCAGGAAGAATCCGCGGTCTATATCCTCTTTTTCTTCTCTCTCTCTCTCTCTCTCTTTCTCTCTCTCTCTCTCTCTCTCTCTCTCTCTCTCTTATGTGTGCTTCGTAGGCCGGGGAGTGTGGCAGGTTATATTTTAACGCTATTTCTGTGATGAAGAAGTCAGTCTTAGTTAGATGGTATATGAGTCGGGAGCTCGTTAACCTTGAAACCCTAAGGTAGGCAATTCTGACCATTTCCAGTCTTTTCAGATTTGCTATGGTTAACCGAGTCCAGAAAGTGGTGATTGCATAGCACGCTATTGGTTATATCTTAATATAAAATAGTCTTATAGCTGTATCGATTGACAGCTTTTCGACATTTCGAATGTCAAATGTGGCCTTTACTGCTGAGTTTAGAAGCGATAAGTACTCGAAAAAGTAATTCCCTTCATTAAATTTAAAATATGTTCTCTGAATATACTTAGTTAATGAAATTAATATTCAAAACATAGAGAATATTCTATAATATACCTAATCAATTACACTGAGCAACAAAAAAAGAAACTTTTTTTTTTGTCTGAGAAAGATAAATATCTGATGCTGTTAGTATTTTCTCCTGAATTCAAATAGTATATCGGTTTTTCTCCATCACGCAAGGTTTCCGAGAGACAGGCATTTATTACAATTTCAAACACTTAAATATTTCTACATTCGTAACTACACAATATTCGAACATTCGGACTCACCTAGAAAGTAAGAAATAATCGGCCAGCATATTAGGATTCCATTTGCCTTTATATCTCTTTTCCATAGCTGAAATCTCCTGAGTTAGCTCATTTGGTTTTATTTTACAATGAACAAATGTACGAAAAAGTTTATTAAAAATAATTACTTAAATGCATTAATTGAAATTGAAATAAAAAACTGTGGGTGATGGAGAAATTCCGAATACATATTTGAAAACACGATAAAAAAACTGCATTAAGTACAACTATTGGTACTCATGAGACAAAAATCACGTTGGCCAGTGTTATTACAACTTAAATAGTTTATTATATATGGATGATGCATTTGAGTCATGCTTCAGTCGATTCTGATGAAACAAAATGGCTAAAGGTGTCGAGTCTTCTGTTACTGTGTCGCTATCAAAATGTTTAAAAACACAAGTCTGGCAACTTTTGACTAGTGGTCAAATGTACTTCACAAGTTCAGTGAAAATCTCCCTAGCTTTCTTGTAATCTATCCCATTCAACGATCACATGTCTTATATACTTCACATGTGCTCCCTGTCAATGTGACAGTCATTGTGACGCGAATGACCTCCTGAGGCCTCTAGTGGGATCACTTTAATTTATACCTTATCCGCTCTCAGTGTGATCCTAACATAAACAAACGCCAATTGTATTCATCCGCCATTAATAATAATAATAATAATAATAATAATAATAATAATAATAATAATAATAATAATAATAAAAATAAAGTATTATTATTATTATTATTATTATTATTATTATTATTATTATTATTAATGGCGGATGAATACAACTGGCGTTTGTTTATGTTAGGATCACACTGAGAGCGGATAAGGTATAAATTAAAGTGATCCCACTAGAGGCCTCAGGAGACCTTGGAATAGTAGGAGTTTAAGGCTCCCATTTTTTATAGACAACCGGCAGTTCATGTCAGCCGGGTTGTCAGCCCTGCGTGACGGTCACCTTTACCCCCAGAACAAGCGTCTGGTACTCATTTCCGTTAGAGGCTGAGTCGACCCCAGAACCATGGTGCCGCCAGAAGGTTTGGGTCAATTTAAAAATCCTGACCCCTACGGGTTAAGGTATACTAATGTAAATCCAGTATTCATAGTTTGGCGCTACACTAAATAAACGTAATTTTCTCGAAACTAACATAATGACACATAGCCAGTTGATGCATAACATTACTCAGGAATTCGTTTAGTTCCTTCGTGACGTCTTTCTTAGGTAATTGTGTTATGCACGAATAAAATGGTCTCTGTTTGATGTGAATTATGAAGAACAATGTAGACACGCCAACCAACCCGTGCAAGATAAGTTGCAACTACTTTGAAGCCTCTCCTACTGCGTCAAACCCACCTCCTTATCTTATTACTTCATCGCACCTCATATCTCCCATCATCAATCTTTCCCATTCGCTCTTCTCGTCATCTATAACCCCTAATCTATTCCTTTGTTCTTCTTTCTTTCCCTTGTCATATCCACATATCATACATTTTAACGTTATCACTGTATGTTTTAATCTTAGTTATTTATAGTTGCTTTGTTAAGGAAATTAGAGACAGAATATACAAAAAAAAAATGGGATTACAGATAGATTATAATAAAACAGAATATCTTTGATTGGTCCACCGCTCTGGTCTCGAGGTAGCGTGGCTGCCTTGTCACGCAGCGGTCCTGGGCTCGATCCCCGGTCGGGGCAATTTTTCGGGTGAGGTTTTTATCGGGGTTTTTCCTCACCTGTAAGACAAATGTCAGGAAAACTTTAAGGCCCAAACGATCCCCAAAATCATACGGCCTTATTATCATCATCATCATCATCATCATCATCCTTATCATTATCATCATCATCATCATCCTTCACCGGTGTGGAAAGCAACGGGAATTTACCACATCTACAATTACCTAGAAAAATTGCAAGCATAGCATGAAAATGCTATGATTACAGTGAAAGACCTGCCCACGGGCAGAATTACTATGGATGGATATATATAGTCCACCGCTGTGGTCTCGAGTTAGCGTGCTGCCTTGTCACGCAGCGGGCCCGGGTTCGATTCCCGGTCGGGGCAGCTTCCTGGGTGAGGTTTTTTCGGAGTTTTTCCTCATCTGTAAGACAAATGTCAGGAGACTTAGGGCCTAACGGTCCCCGAAAATCATCCGGTCATCATCATCATCCATATCATTATCATCATCATCATCCTTCACCGGTGTGGAAAGCAACAGGAAGCTACCACACCTATAATTCCCTAGTAAAGCTGCAAAGCAAAGCATGAAAATGCTATGATTGCAGCGAAGGACCTGCCTTCGGGCAGAATTAGTATGGATATATATATATATATATATATAATAAGAGAGAGAGAGAGAGAGAGAGAGAGAGAGAGAGAGAGGCACTCGGGTTCAAATCCCGACTCAAGCATTCATTTTCTTTTCATATCATATTTGCCTTCACTGCCAAATGTCAGAAATATAGTTATAACATCTAAATATACAAGCGTTACTGTTATAAAGTAAATAAGTAATAAATTTTGCTTACCTGTTATGTTGGCCACAAGATGTCAGTCGGAACGATTTTCCGCTATCTCTTATGTGAATTGAGAATACTACATATATAAGAAAAATGTATGTTTGTGTTGGGGTACTTGGGTAGCTCAGGTCATTAGAGCGGTAAACGTACAGAATTTAGAGACTCGGGTTCAAATCCCGACTCAAGCATTCATTTTTCTTTTCATATCATATATATATATATATATATATATATATATAGATCATCAGTTGATTAATGTGTTTGACATCGTCCGATTCCCAATAGCCAATTTTGTCGGTCCATCCAATCTCCTGGTTGTAGATGTTTCTCCTTCATATATAAACATATTCCCTGACTCCAGGAGGTTTTAGGTCTTCCTCTGCTTCGTCTTCCCTCAGGTTTCCATTCCAAAACAGATTTTGGTAGTCGATCCTCTTCCATTCGCTGGACATGTCCGTATCATCTTAATTGCTGAGTTTTAATATAATCTAAAATAGTGTCTTCAATCTTCATTTCTCCCTTATAACTGAGTTCCTAATTTTTTCTCTTCTTGAAAATCTTGCGGTCCTTCGTATAAAATCCATTTCCGTTGCCAAAAGGTACTTATTTGTGTTTTGTTGTTAATGGCCAAAGTTCTGCTCCATAAGTAATGATGCTTTTAACAATTGTATGATATATATTCATTTTATTTTTATTACTCATATTTTTATCCCGCAATATTCCATTGAGGCAAGCAATTGCAAATTTTCCTTTATTATTTCTATTTCTTATTTACTCTTCATAACTTCCATTTTTATTTATTTTAATTCCTAAATATGTGATCTCACTAGAAGATATTATTGTTTCTCCAGTCTCCAAAAAAAAAAATATATATATATATATATAAAGTAATGAAGAGAGATTTATGGGGACTATACCTTAAACTATCAAAATCGCACCGTAAATTCGACTTGCTGAGAAAATCACTTAGTTTATCCCATTCCTTCGTGTAGGACTTAACTGTATTTGAAAATTTTCAATTTAAAACCATTCGTGACGATCCAGTAGAAGAATCAATCGAGATATCATAAAAATCTTGGAATTGTTGGATATAAACGTCACTGCTTCTATTTAACCTTTGAGTGTATTTCAATTTATTCTTTCATAAAATATCAGAGGTCGTGCCATGTAATCAATCAAGCCAAAGGAAACTAGATTTTATCCTCTGTGTAGGGAGCAGTTCACGTAGTTCTGTAGAAAATTCAACTGAATTTTACATTTCCTCCAAGGACCTGTTTATAGCAGTCAAGTCGCCAAGTGCAATATTTTCTTATTCTCTCCTCCTTTTTTATTCAGTTCTATTATCCTTTAGATTGCTACTTTTCCATCATCTTGCTTTTCACAAATAGTAAGTTGGATATTGTATTTTATACACTCTATAACTTTATAATTAAGAACACTCTAATGAGTAACACTAGAAATAAGGACTGGAAGTAAATATTAATAAAACGAAATATATGTTCACACATAGAAATGCATTATACAGGATGTAACATAACTCAACAGCAAATTTCAGGAATGAGTTCCTCATATGGAGAGAATAAAAAAAGTGTATTACAACATGGGTCCGGAAATTGATAATTACAGAGTTATTCGAACTTTTATGAATTTTAGTACAAGGCGACAAAAATGCAAGGGACTTCTTGGAGCGCTCTGTTCTGTCAGATGAAATGTTCAAAGTGACCTCCTTGTGCCTCAATACAGGCATATTCTTCATTTGTGTACATCACAGCAGCTACAATCAACAGAAAACAGACTGTCAATAACTACTGTAAACCTTAATAACCTAACATTCATAAAAGTCGAATAACTCTGTAATTATCAATTTCCGGACCCATGTTGTAATACACTTTTTTAAATTTCTCCATATGAGGAACTCATTCCTGAAATTATGCGTTGAGTTATGTTGCACCCTGTATATTGCAAATGGACAACCGATGACAAATGAGGGAAATATTAAAGAAGTGGCTGAATTGAAATACCTAGGAACAATAATCACAAATAGGAATAAGATGCACAAAAATTTAAACATACGCTCAATTCTGGAAATGCGTGCTATTATGCATTGCAGAGACTCTTGATGTCCCAACTCCTTTCAAAAAACATTAAAATGAAAATATATGAAACTATTATTCTACCAGTTATATTATATGGATGCGGAACATGGACTCTTACTTTAAGGGAGGAAAGGAAGTTACGAGTATTTGAGAATAAAATTCTTAGGAAACTTTTTGGACCAAACAGAGATGAACAGACAGATGAATGGAGAACAATGAACTACATGGTCTTTATAGGAAGCCAGATAGGCCAATAATAAGAACAGTGAAGTCTGCAATGGGCAGGACATGTGGTACGAATGGGAATGAAAGAGGTAAATGGAAGCTTCTTGTAGGAAAACCAGAAGGAAAACGTCCAGTTGGTAGACCAAGAATGAAGTGGGAGAATAACATTAACTACAATTTGAAAGAAGTAGATTATACAGGGAGTGATTGGAAAACATTAACTCAGGATAGGGATGTATGGAGAGCTTATGTTCGCCGCGACCATGAACCTACGGATTCGACAGAGCCAGTGAGTTAGTTAGTTAGTCAACACGTTTCTTTTAGCTAATTCCAGAGAAATGTAGTTATTTATACGGCTCTCATGAAAATATTTTCGAAAATGTTTTTTCAGTTATATTTATTTCCAACTCCAGTTTCTAACTGTTATATATATATATATATATATACACTAGCTAATACCCGGTGTGCGCTGCTACGCCTTAATAAATGAAAATTAATGTGCTGTTATATGTTTAGTTGAATAAGTAAAAGGAAAAATAATTATAAATATATATTTTTAGATACTCCATGCTGATTACCCGGCGTTGCCCGGAAATCTACTCATCCCGATCTTGTTGGCAGAAATGAGCTGAAAGACAAAGATTAATGTACTTCTTATGATTAGTTGAAGAAGTAAAATGAAAAAAAAATTATAAATATATATCATAATTATTTTAAGATTCCCCGTGCTGATTACCCGGTGTTGCCCGGGAATCTACTATCTCGATCTTCTTGGCATAAATGAGCTAAATGACAAAATTCGTTATTGTGAGTTATCCGTAAAAGAATGCCCGCCATGTGCTGCTATGCATCAATGAAAGACAAAATTGGTTATTGTGAGTTATCCGTAAGAGATAAACATATGCTGTCGCGGACTTTTTTGTAGAGCATTTTGAGATATTGAATTCTGTGTACATTAATTTTGTGTATTTGTTATGGTTTAGGCAATGTAGTATTGTTGGCCGATAGCGAGGAGATACTAAGGGACAACACGCACACACTATTGAGTAACACTAAGAAATTAGGACTGGAAGTAAACATCAATAAAACTAAATATATGGTCACACGTAGAAATTCATTAAATAATGGAAATGGACAGCTAATGACAAGTGAGGGAAATTTTGAGGAGGTGGCTGAATTCAAATACCTAGGAACAATAATCACAAGTAGGAATGAGATGCACAAAGAAATTAAACATAGGCTCATTTCTGGAAATGCATGCTATTATGCATTGCATAGACTCTTGATGTCCCAACTCCTTTCAAAAAACGTTAAACTGAAAATATATAAAACTATTATTCTACCAGATATATTATATGGGAGCGAAACATTGGACTCTTACTTTAAGAGAGGAAAGGAGATTACGAGTATTTGAGAATAAAGTACTTAGGAAAATTTTTGGACCAAAGAGAGATGAACAGACAGGTGAACGGAGAAGACTTACATAACAATGAACTACATGGTCTTTATAGGAAGCCAGATATAATAAGAACAGTTAAGTCTCGTAGAGTACGATGGGCAGGACATGTTGCACGTATGGGGAATGGGAGACTAGCATGGAAGCTTCTTGTAGGAAAGCCAGAGGGTAAACGCCCAGTTGGTAGACCAAGAATGAGGTGGGAGAATAACATTAACTATGATTTGAGGGAAGTAGATTATACAGGGAATGATTGGAAAGCATTAGCTCAGGATAGGAATGCATGGAGAGCTTATGTCCGTGCGGCCATGAACCTACGGGTTCGATAGTGCCAGTGAGTAAGTAAGTAAGTCAGTTAGGCAGTGTAAGCCATTTAAGAGCCCAAAGAGCTACTTTTTTCACGTTTTCCACTACAAAGGGCGATTTTAAGGGCGTAGGAGTTGAGTATCACAACTCTCTTATAGCCTATGTTCATCCCAGGAATCTACTTAAGATTTTGCAAAAAGCCCCATAACAATCGGATGAACGGTGTGACCGCGCATTAAGTACGAACAAACAAACAAACAAACATTCATTTTTATATATTAGATTGTTGGCTTGCAGTACTTTTTTATACGTAATACTTCATCATCAGTATATATCAACTGTTTATAATACCACTGAATAGTATGCCCTCTTTATTGAATGCATCCAAATACAATAAGTATTATGCAATATTTTTCACGCTCACTGATTTTTTAGACATTGACATATTAGTTCCAGTAGAGTGCCGTATCTTATACAGAGTAATGGAAAAAATGATGACAATGGTCATGATATTATATACGCATGCATAACTTTTTTTCAATTCCTAGAAAAAGTACATTATGTAAATTGAATTTAAAGTATAGGGTTATATAAGTGGAGAAGATATTTCCATTAAACGCAGTGAGAAACTTTTCTAAGTCCGAGGCAGACACCACGCGCATGCACCAACAGGGTTTTATTTCCAAATTATTTCCCACCATTTACAACAAATTTTACATTTTTTGTAATGATTTATTTGAACATATTTTTCTGTGATATATAACTATATACGTAACATGAAGATGTGGCAGCCATATTGATTTTAAAGAATATTCTATACAACAGTGCAGTCGAGATAGGTTATGTACTTCAGAATTTGAAAACTTACTATTTATTTTTGGGCGTTACATTCTTTCACAGGTTAGGGTGCTTATATTGCGTTAGGTTAGCTTTTAGGTTTGTTAATAGCATGTATAATGTTGCCTGCATCGCGATATTACATAGAGTAAACCGCTTCGCGTTTGTTGGCGCATGCGCATCGTGTCTACCTGGGACTTGGAAAAATTCTCACTGCGCTTAATGGAAAGATTATTCGATTTTTTTTTTCAGAAATTCGAATTAAAGTACTGTAGAATTAAGTATGATTTTATGTTAAGCCCTATAAAGAAACCCTCTACATTTGGTTGACAAAAGTCCTTGTAATGCATGTCATTGTGCGCTTCCAATATTGAGCCTGTGTTTAATACTTTTCCGCATGTCAACTCATTCTTGTTTTAAATTACTCTTCCCTTAGTACAGAATTTAAATTCAGCTGTTTATTCAAAATTTCCCTCATTTGTTGGTAAATGTTCATGCCTATTTAATTTTTATTACAGTTGCTGACAGAGAGATTTCTCTGGTCAAATCGTTGGAGAGTGGATCTTTTAGGACAGATCGAGAGTGAAGTGGAAACATGCAAATTTGTGGGTACAGTAAGGAAGTTGAGGTATAGCAAAATTGGAGATCAATAAGGATATATACTGTCGTCTCGAGGTAGCGTGCTGCCTTGTCACGTAGCGGGCCCGGGTTCGATCCCCGGTCGGGGCAGTTTTTCTGGGTGAGGTTTTTATCGGGGTTTATCCTCACCTGTAAGACAAATGCCAGGAAACCTTTAAGCCAAAAACGGTCCCCGAAATCATATGACCATCATCATCATCATCCTTATCATTATTATTATCATCATCATCATCATCCTTATCATTATTATTATTATCATCATCATCATCCTTCACCGGTGTGAAAAGGAACGGGAAGCTACCACACCTACAATTCCCTAGTAAAGCTGTAAAGCAAAGCATGAAAATGCTATGATTGCAGTGAAGGACCTGCCTTCGGGCAGAATTACTATGGATGGATGGAAGGATATATATATATATATATATATATATATATTATCAATAATAAGAATATCAAAGTGGTCTTCGTTTTCGATCTTCAATTAGGCCTATATTATATAATAAGAAACGAACTAAATATTTTCAAACTTGCAGACCGAATAATTAAATATAGGAACGACTAGAAAGAACATATTGATAGAATGCCAGAAGAAAGATTTCCAAAATTATTGCTAAATTATAAACCGCACGGAAGGAGAAATGTTGGACGCCCACATATAAGATGGCTTAAACAATTTTAACAATTCTAGCTTTCATGAAACCGGAACGAGCCAACAGGCTTAATCCCTGGATGATGATGATGAATAAGTAATCTTGATAAGTTGAATAACCTGATTGTGCATTTGATGTCTGCAGGGACGGGGGGGGGGTGAGTGCCCGCGTGTGAATGTGTGTGCGGATGTGTCTATGTATATGTGTGTGTGTTTTTTTTCTTCTCTCTATTTTCTTAATTTGTTTTAGAGTATTTTTTTAATTATTAATATACAGAATGTGATTTTTATATCTATACACATGGTGTTTTCATGGATGAGTGTAGATGTGCATTAATGTGAATGTAGTTGTAGACATAAATTTTATTCTGGAGCTGGGTGAAGGCAATCGGCCTAGGGAGGAAACCCCGAATAATAAACCCGCCATGAAAACGGGCTAGCAACCCACTTCAAGGTGTATCTTATACATTGCTCGCAATCCCAAGGATCAAGCCTCGGATCAAAGACATTATCCGCATATACAAACGATAGTTCGACCAGTTATCGTACATGGGGCAGAAACTAGGGCTGATAGAACAAAAACTAAACAAATTATAAGCACATGTGAAATTAAAATCATAAGAATTATTCAGGGGAAAACATTATTTGATAAAGTACACAACACAGAAATTAGGGACAAATGCCATATTCAAGACATAACCAAATTTATTATAGATAGACAAAAATATTGGAAGGGTCATATAGAAAGAATGGAAGAAAACCGGCTTGCAAAAAGAGCTAAATAAGATAGACCAATGGACGGGAGAAGAACAAGAGGAAGACCAGCCAAGAGATGGATAGACAGTGAATACGTCTTCCTCCGATGAGTGATTTTGGAAATAAACAGGATGAAAATCCTACAAATTAAGTTTAAGAAGAAGAAGAAGTATTCATTATTTTTATACACTATGTAGCTATGTAGGGATTTGTTTATATTATGATTATTTTTGTTTTTCTTTTTTTTTGTCTTTTTTTCATTGAAAAATAATGCACGTTCGGCCAAGCATGCCCGTGCGTAATGTAAATACATATGTATCTCCTTTCTTTTGAACAAGGCAATACAATTTCATTCATTCATTCATTCATAATGTATTTTTAGGTGATAAAATGTAGATTTATTAACTTGAAAGAGGGCAAACACATTTGTCATTTTTGTAATTAAAAAAGAATATCATATTAAGATCAGGTTATAGCAATGATTTGAAAGAACAGAAAAAATCATGGCCTGCAACATGATGAATTCCTACTTTAATTTAAACAGCATTTAAAACGGTCTCCATTACAATATTGATCGAGCAAAACTCATTCCTACAACACAGCCAGTCACCTTGCTATGCTTGTAGCATTGCAGGTATATACACCACTTTCTGTCCAATAAATCCTTTTTCCTGTTATTTTTATCTCTTCCCACTGCACAGTGCAGCGGTTACCGTTCCTATGCTCCAAAACTACTACCATAATTTAGTTACTGCCTGATTACCCGGTGTTGCATTGGTATTCATTTATCTCGGAACCTCTCACCGACCACTCTAGTGTCACCATAAACAATGGATTCGACACCAATATCTGTTACCTTCAATTGTTTAATATTTCACCTCTCCTGACTCCACCTTCAAAGGTACTACAGTAAAACTTGCTCAAAGCGGAATCGCATCGGACAATTTTTTTTCCACATTAGACAAAATTCCGCATTATAAAAAACTGAAACTTATTAATAATCTTAGATTATAGAGTACCTAAAACAGTCCAGTTTCGTCAGCTTTAAAAATGTCTCTTGGGCGCGTATCCTGAAATTAAAGTTTGCAGTTTCGGTTTCCGCTCACTAACATGTCCACATCCTTTGATTCCCCGCACATTTAATTCCACGCTACATTGTGTCGTCTTTTAAAACTGTCCATCCAACCTGAAGATGCCTCGAAATCGTTATTCCCTAGGGATTTAACAACAGCTAGAGTTTGACTTTGGAGCATAGGTCCGGAAATTTGGAGATTTATTTTCAATCACTTTCACTTTTTCGTTTAATGACAATGATACATACGTTGTAGCCATCTTTATTCCGTAAATTCAGAACGATGCCTGTGAAAGATCGGTCTCAGAACTTAAACTAATTTAAGATTATAGAGTGCAATGGTAATTTGTAAGACAGATATCTATACCGGGTGTGCAGTGAGGCCGAAATAAAATTTCAGGTACAGGTAGAATCTCTACTTAACCCGGCGGCAGGAATAATGCCTTTTTTGGCCTAATGTGAATTCAATAATGTGGAAAATAATTTATTTCTCTGTCTTTCCGCCTTATACAAAATTCATGAATTGTGTAGACACATCCTTCCGTTTCCGCGTTGAACAGATTCCGTTTTATACTAAATAAATACACGTAAAATTACTATTACTTCGCCGAGACCAATAAATTTGTTCACATTGGACAGATTTCGGCATTATTCACGTTCCGGATTAAACGCGTTTTACTGTATAATAGCTATTTTTACCCCTACATCTTCGTCAGATTATTCACATATGTTCCGAGTTTCGTTGAAATTGCTCCAGGCGTTCCAAAGTTATGCTGGCATGACTCTTCGGCACTATCGAACCCATATTTCATGGCCGCGCGTAATTAAACTCTCCATACATCCCTATCCTGAAGGAACATTTTATAATCATCATACAAGGAGTTTCCATGCTCCTCTTTCATTCCCCATTCGTGCCACATGTCCTGCCCATCGCAGTCTATGAGACTTAACTGTTCTAATTATATCTGGCTTCCTATAGAGACCATGTAGTTCACTGTTATGTAAGTTTTCTCCATTCACCTGTCTGTTTATCTCTCTTTGGTCCAAAAAAATTCGTAAGTACTTTGTTCTCAAATACTCGTAATCTCCTTTCCTCCCTTAAAGTAAAAGTCCATGTTTCGCACCCAAATAATATAACTGGTAGAATAATAGTTTTATATATTTGCAGTTTAACGTTTTTTGAAAGGAGTTGGGACATCAAGAGTCTCTGCAATGCATAATAACACGCATTTCTAGAATTGAGCCTATGTTTAATTTCTTTGTGCATCTCATTCCTATTTGTGATTATTGTTCCTAGGTATTTGAATTCAGCCACTTCCTCAAATTTCCCTCATTTGTCATTAGCTGTCCATTTCCATTATATAATGTATTTTTATGCGTGACCATATATTTAGATTTATTGATATTTACTTCCAGTCCCAATTTCTTACTGTTATTCAATAATGTGTGCGTATTTGCCCTTAGTATCTCCTCAGTATCATCCAATAGTACCACATGATCAGCATAAACTAAAAGCTTATTAATACCATTGAGTTGTAAGCCTTCTTCATCCTCTAAAGATTTATGGCATGCTCTAGTACAAAATTAAATAGTAGAGGCGATAGTACATGTCCTTACTTCAACCCATTCTGGATTCGAAAACTGTTTTCCTACACGCAACCTACTCTTTGTGCCATTTTGACGCATTCGTTTAAGTCATCGTTTCTCAACCTGTGGTTCGCGACCCCCCAGGGGGTTCGCCAAAACGTTTTTGTAATGGCGGGTTTCGAGTTTATATCTATTATAGTTTCCTTCATTTCTGCAGCATTGTAATAATAATAATAATAATAATAATAATAATAATAATAATAATAATAATATATAATAATAATAATAATCTTCGTTCCAAGTGTTAGGCCAAGGTCTGTTACGATCCTATAGAAAATTTTCCCTCCAGGGTTTCATAGGACGGCTCAGAGATCTTCGTCCTCTTGGTATATAATTATAAACAGCTTTGGGGATCCGATTTGAACTCATAATAATAATTATTATTTATTATTATTATTATTATTATTATATTATTATTATTATTTTGAAATTAAATTAACCCTATACCGGTAATGTCCCTTATTACATATGTGTAACATCGGGAATTTATCCCATTATTTCCACAATAAATTAATATTTACCGCGAATGGCTGATTTACAATTATGTAACAACGTTAGGAATGCATTTAATTTCTCTACAACTAGGCCTACAAGTTGTGTAACTTTTTAGCCGTACTAGAGTAACTTTAGGTTTTAACCGTTAAGGGTTAAGTTAATTTAAGGTTTATTGAACTTTTTGCTTGGAATTAATTTTATGCATGTCTACTATTTGTTTAAAAGTCGGTGGATCACCCAACTCAGATCGTTGTGGAAAGGGTTCGCGAGTCGAAAAAGGTTGGGGACCGCTGGTATAAGTCTAACTAACTTTTTAGGAATTCCCAACTCCACCAGGATACTACATAACTTCTCTCTCTTCATTGTATCGTACGCCTTTTTGAAGTCAACGTATAGTTGATGTACAGTGCCATATATTCCCATTTCTTTTCAATAATCTGTCTTATACTAAAAATCTGATCTGATATAACTTATATGTTTTTTCTCATACTGCAACAATTGTTTTTTTCCGTTATTTTACTTAATTATGTAGATGGCACTGTGGCACAGAATCTCTAAAATATATGTATCAGGAGTGCCTGGTATTTTGTATTCCATTACGTTCCTTAAACTTTCACATATGTTTGACTTTATATCGCCAAATGTTTACGAGGAAACCAATAAACCGAGCAACGTAAATTCTTATAACCGAACAAGCAATATATCTTCTACCTCTTTGAAACCTAGAATGTCTCTACAGCTGCCTTTGAATTTAAACGCAGAAATCTATTTCCAGTATCAATTCCATGCTGCAATTGTCTTGTAATTTATGACACTGGCAGATTTATTCTTTAAGGAAGGAAAATAAGAACTTACAAAATAATTGAATTTTATTTAACGATCATTTCAGTTGAAATACGAAGGTGAAAGGGCCATTACATTTTGATCAGAGGCCTTTTATTTGAGGCTAGAGGTTCTGTTAGTGCTGTAAGTACCGTGTATGGTACAGGGCACTTGTCTTTAATTCTCTGCATACTTAAATTGAGTTATTGAACCCAGAGGTTCATGTGTATACAGACATGACCTCAACATACGTTCCTATCCTAACCTAATGTTTTCTATTCTTCTTCTTCACGGTTTAGGCTTATTTACTAGCCTGTTTCGGCTCCAAATTGCTGTTCTTTCCATATTTTCTTTGGTCTTCCCAAACTTCTTTTTCCTCGTGGTGAATAGCTGTATGCTGCTTTTGGTATTCTATTCTCAGTCATTCTTGCCAAGTGTTCTTTCCAGTTTGTTCTGCATTTCTCTATTGTTGTGTTTAATTCCTCTACTTTTAGTTGTCTTATTTCTGTGTTATGTTTTTTGTCTGTTCTTTGATATCCTGCTATTGATCTGAGGAATCTCTTTTAGCAGCTTGTATTCTGGAAAATTATTGTGTTGTCACTGTCCATGTTTCGGATCCATAAGTAATAATAGGCCCTGTTCATTGTCTTGTATAATTGCATTATATAGTCTTTCCTAGCTTTATTTTTCAAGTTATTTTTAGTATTCCTGTTATATAATTAAACTTATTTAGTTTGTTATTTAAATCTGTTTCCGCTGTGTAAGATATTTCGCAACCTAGGAAGTTATATCTTACCACTTGTTCTATTGGTTTATTTTCTATTCATTCGATATAATGGGTGTTATATGATGGTTTATTTATTGTACTTGTTGGAGTTAAGACCGTAAGGCTTCTCTTCCACTTCACCAGGTTAAATTATAAACATATTAACAAATATGAATTATCTGCCACTTGATTAATGACATATATATTATGTTACACAATATACATATGGCAAATAAAGAACAAAAAATATTAAAACAGCAATAATAATAATAATAATAATAATAATAATAATAATAATAATAATAATAATAATAATAATAATAATAATAATATAATAATGAAATTACATTCTGAAGGTCCCGTATTCAATCCCCAGTTTCAACTAAACTGATTTTTTTTTCCTGCTTAGTAGTGTTTCAAGATTTTTAAAATAAGTTACGAAACCCGTTGAGGTCACTGTGTTAAATTTTAAGAAATGTAAAACAGTACCTGATATCTCAGTCATCCACAATGATCACTACACTCGTAGTTTTGTAGAAGGCCTTTCGAAAACTTAACTTTCATCTTCTGCTTTCTTTTGGTACTGACTGTTGCTGGTAATGATTTTATACAGAGAACATACCCAGTAATGTGAACCCTCTGTACAAAATCATTACCAGCAACATTGATTACCAAACTGAAAGCAGAAGATGAAACTTAAGTTTTCGAAAGGCCTCCTACAAAACAACACTGCTGATTGAGAACGACTTAGATCTCAAGTAGTGTTTTATATTTCTTAAAATTGTATTATTATTATTATTATTATTATTATTATTATTATTATTATTATTATTATTATTATTATTATTATTATTATTATTAGGAAAAATTTTGCCCCAAAGAGAGATGAACAGACATAAATGGAGAAGACTGTTAACAATGAACTACATGGTCTTTATAGGAAGCCAGATATAAGAAGAATGGTTAAGTCTCGTAGACTGCGATGGGCAGGACATGTGACACGAATGAGGAATGAAAGATGTGCATGGAAGCTACTTGTAGGAAAACCAGAGGGAAAGCGCCCAGTTGGTAGACAAGAATGAGGTGGGAGAATAATATTAACTATGATTTGAGGGAAGTATATTATACAGGGGAGATTGGAAAACATTGACTCAGGATAGGTATGTATGGAGAGCTTATGTCCGCGCGGCTATAAACCTACGGGTTCGATAGTGCCAGTGAGTTTGTTACTTAATTTAGTTTATTATTATTATAGTCCACCGTTGTGGTCTCGAGGTAGCGTGCTGCCTTATCACGCAGCGGGCCCGGGTTCGATCCCCGGTCGGGGCAGTTTTTCTGGGTGAGGTTTTTATCGGGGTTTTTCCTCGCCTGTAAGATAAATGTCAGGAAAACTTTAAGGCCCAAACGGTCCCCGAAATCATATGGCCATCATCATCATTATCATCATCATCATCATCATCCTTCACCGGTGTGAAAAGTAACGGGAAGCTACCACACCTACAATTCCCTAGTAAAGCATGAAAATGCTATGATTGCAGTGAAGGACCTGCCCTCGGTCAGAATTACTATGTATTATTATTATTATTATTATTATTATTATTATTATTATTATTATTATTATTATTATTATTATTATATAAAACTTTCCTCATTAGAGAATTGCCACAAGGACAAAGTGATACAGACAATTAATTTTCGAAATTGATGAAATACATTTTGTAAATACATTAAAAAATATCAAATTGTAATTGAAGTATACATACTATTAAGTAGAAATGTTGTAAATATGGTTTCTTAAAATTGAAATTGGTCCTCTAATGGCAGCGATGGCAATTTTATAAAGTTGCACTCTGTCCAAATCTAAAAAATTCCAAAATTTAGCTAACAGTTCTGGTATAGTACCTCTTGCCCCCATCATCAATCCTGTGACAGTTATACTATCTAGTCGGTATTTATCTTTGTAATAGTCAGTTGTTGGCTCATATATGGATTTGTTTTCAGTAAGGTTGGCCACACTGAGTCTCAAAACGGATTGTTGGATCCGGATTAGTAGTGTTTGAGATTATATTCTGAAGGTCCCGCATTCAAACCCCAGTTTTAACCAATCTGAATGCTTTCCTTGCAACCGTTTGCAGTAGTTAAGTGACTTATGCAGCACTCTGTATTTTAACAAGTGAAACAAAGAGAGGAGAATGAAGGTCGAGTATAGCTCACAAATACTTGTTCTTATCGCTATTCATTGTTGTATTTCACAATGATTGTGAAAAGTGTGGGCTGGACTGTACATCACAGGCCTACATCCCAGATAACGTAATTTGAGCAGGGAAAAGCCATTACCGTGTTCACTCTAAAATAGAATGGACGCCAGTTTTTACTTACTTTATACAAGGATAGGAATTAAGCATAGGCTCAACTCTGAGATCTCATGCTCTCCTGCCAAACTCTATTCTTATCGCAACTTATCTCAAAACGTTAAACCAAATATATATATATATATATAGAACCTCCTTCTTCTTCTTCTTCCTCTTCTTCTTCTCTTCTTAAACATAATTTGTAGGATTTCCGTCTTGTTCATTTCCAAAATCACTCCTCGGAGGAAGACGTATTGAATGTGCATTCACTGTCTATCCATCTCTTGGCTGATCTTCCTCTTGTTCTTCTCCCGTCCATTGTCTATCTTTTTTAGCTCTTTTTGCAAGTCGGTTTTCTTTCATTCTTTCTATATGACCCTTCCAATATTTTCGTCTATATATAATAAATTTGGTTATGTCTTGAATATGACATTTGTCCTAATTTATGTGTTGTGTATTTTATCAAATAATGTTTTCCCCTGAATAGTTCTTAAGATTTTCATTTCACATGTGCTTATTATTTGTTTAGTTTTTGTTATATCAGCCCTAGTTTCTGATCCATATATGATAACTGGTCGAACTATCTTTTGTAAATGTGTGTCATGCTTTCTATTGACGTGTTTGTTGCGCCAATATAGGCCTATATATAGAGCCGATACACCCTAAAATAAAACGTTAGAAATACAATGAAAGTCTATGGATCCGTAATATATTTCATAAACTATGTCAAGGGAATTTTTATAAATTGTGCCCCCTCTAACTTCCATATTGTACGTAATTCAAATGGGTACCGTATTTAATTGATTTTGCACCAAGCGTTTTAGAATTTTGTTGACGCACACGCACACACACACACACACACACACACACACACACACACACACACACACACACACACACACACACACACACACATTTATCATCATCATCATCCGGTATCATGGCAGCTGCCGCCGTCTTCCGGAAACCAAACGCCATTACTCTCTGTCCATCCATTGGTCTTCCTCCAATCCTCTGATATTCATAGCTGCAAGTTTTCTTCGGTCTTCCTCTCTTCATCCTTTCCATTAGGATCCATTCCATAATAATTTTAGGCAATATTTGCTCTGGAATTCTTTTGACATGGCCATACCACTGTAATCTTTTCTTTTATATAATGTCTATGATGTCCGGCTCCTCTTGTACACCCATAATTTCCCTTATTTCTTTATTTTGTATTCTATCCATTCTAGATTTTCCAGCTGATCTTCTTAAAACATCCATTTCTGTACTTAAAATTATTTTTATTTCTCTGGTAGGAATTTACCAGACTTCAGCACCATATGTTAAAATGCTCTGATAGGCCTATATACATTTAATTATAACATCGATAAAGCGTCACTGCTATAAAGTAAAAATGTTCTCTTTAGTTTGCTTACTTGTTATTGTCAGCTACTAGACTGAGTTCTCGCGACATCTAGTAATAATGGAGAATATAATACATATATAAGAAAAATGAATGCTTGAATTGGATTCGCCTGGTGGTGTAATGGATATCACACTGAGGTACAGACTCAGAGATCCGGGTTCGAATCCCGTCCAGGCATTTATTTTTCTTATCATACCATATATATATATATATATATATATATATATATATATATATGTGTGTGTGTGTGGTGTGTGTATAAATTCTTCTGTACGTATGTTTGTGACTCTACTCCCCCTAAACGACTGGATCGATTCTGACGATTTTTTTATGTGTGTCTGATTGTGTCTCTCGATGGTTTAGATTCACAATTGGACTCTCAAAAACTATTAGGTGTAGGAGTTTACCTGATGTGAAAATTTAAAAATCGCTCTAGCGGTCACAATTTTTTATGTTTCTCAATGAATTTCAGTATATTGTATTAAGATAGACCGAGATACCAAATAATGAATGAAATCCGAAAATTAGAAGTGGATGTTTACTTGAAATCCGAAATTAAAAACTGGCTAAACGACTGGACCGATTTTGATAAAAAAAATTTGTGTGTGTTTGAGTGGATCCCTGGATCGTTTAGGTTCACAACTGGACCCGGTAGGTGGCGCTGCAATCAGGTTATGGGAAACTATGTTTTGTATATTTTTATATTTTTAAGATTTTCGCATCTATCAGAACACATAACTCCAAAATTTCACCCCCCACCACAACCAATATTTTTTAAATTTAAAAATTGATAATTGACTGTTAAATCCTTCTGACAAATTTATGAATAATTGATCTTTTGAGAATAATTCAAGCAGGACAACATCTGACGGGTCCGCTAGTATAGGCCTATATATAATGCGATACTAGTAAAATTCATGGTAAGTTTCCGTTGAGGTGTTAGTTCACAGTAATATAATGTACGGTTAAAAACTATAAAATAGTTACCTTGTAGGTCCGTCTCCTCAAATTAAGTTGTTTTAAACTCTGTATACCTTTCAGGACTGGTCCCATCATCAGCAGAATGCACAAGTACGGACCTATTGCATTCTGCTGATGATGGTACTAGCCCCGAAGACCTACAGAGTTTAAAACAACTTAAATTGAAGAGACGGACCTACAAGGTAACTATTTTATAGTTTTTAACCGTACATTATATTACTATATATATACCTTCAGCCTTGGTAACGCTACTAATAAAAATTAACAAGAATTACATTTGAAAATGTAGTTAATAAAATAGGATGAAAGCTTATCTTTTACAGTCTATAATGAATTCAGTTTTACGAATAACAAATGACATTGGCTTACTCGGTAACGCACTTAATGCTACCAACAGAGAGTTGGAAGAGAAGATTAACAGAATAATAAATTTTATAATCATTCTATAATCTAGGATTTTAATTCCGCTCAGCGTTTGTTTCCAATTATTAGCGTTTTATGGAAACATTACACAGGCAGCAATAAGTTTTATGTATTACAGTTTACGGTACAATAAAATTATTGCGTTGTAGGGTAGAATTTAGTAGTCTCCAAAAGTGAAACTCTCGCTTATTTTATTATTACAATATATATATATATATATATATATATGCCAGCAGGGATATGACAGTAACTGCTATCCTGTTAACTAACCAAACTAACTAACTCACTGGCACTATCGAGATCAAAAGAGAAATCAAGATATCAGAGATGAATTACAAATATATAATAAAAATGAGAGAATATACAGAAATAAATGTAGTTTTATTTGATTTTCATATTTATTATATAATTCAGTGACAGCTGTTTCGGTACACTGTACCTTCTTCAGACATGTTAACAAATTATGAATTGTGTTTCAACTGATCTAAACAACAATACAACAATATTTATTTAAATTTTTAAATAAATAAATAATAAATATGGATTTTCATCAAGTAAACACCAACTCAATTGATTAGAAATAAAATGTAATTGGTTTGAACATATACAAAGAATGCCAAATAATCGTTTATCAAAACAGCTGCTTCATTATAAACCTCTAAGCCGAAGAAATGTAGGAAGACCAAAACGTCATTGGAAGGACGACCTGCACCTGCAACATATAGTGCACCGGGGAGTGGAACGGGCCAACAGGCCCACACCTTGAAGATGATGATGACTGGAATTATCTAACCCGTAGGTTCATGACTGCGCGGACATAAGTTTTCCATACATCCCTATTCTGAGCTAATGTTTTCCCTGCATAATCTATTCCTTCAAATCATAATGAATGTTATTCTCCCATCTAATTCTTGGTCTACCGACTGGACGTTTTCCTTCTGGTTTCCCTACAAGAAACTTCCATGCACATCTTACTTTCCCCATTCGTGCCACATGTCCTGCCTATCGCAGTCTACGAGACTTAACTGTTCTTATTATATCTTGCTTCCTATAAAGACCATGTAGTTCACTGTTAATCAGTCTTCTCAATTCACCTGTCTTTTCATCTCTCTGTGGTCCAAAAATTTTCCTAAGAACTTTATTCTCAAAAACTCGTAATTTCCTTTCCTCCCTGAAAGTAAGAGTCCATGTTTCGCATGCATATAATATAACTGGTAGAATAATAGTTTTATATATTTTCGGTTTAACGTTTTTTGAAAGGAGTTAAGACGTCAAGAGTCTCTGCAATACATAATACGTAGCACGCATTTCCAGAATTGAGCCTATGTTTAATTTCTTTGTGCATCTCATTCCTATTTGTGATTATTGTTCCTAGGTATTTGAATTCAGCCACTTCCTGAAAATTTCCCTAATTTGTTATTAGCTATCCGTATCAATTATATAATGAATTTCTATGTGTAACCATATATTTAGTTTTATTTACATTTACTTCCAGTCCAAATTTCTTAGTGCTACATAATAGTGTGTGCGTGCTGGCCTTTAGTATCTCTTCGCATGTAGTTAAAAGTATGAAGGCCTTTCAAAATCAAGTTTCATCTTCATCATGGTACCAAACAGCTCTGCGTCAAGGAATCTTGCTTTAGCCACTAGACTACGACGCGGGACTAACAGAGAACACGCTAACATAAAAAACTCTTCTTCTTCTTCTTACAAGGATTAACTCTTATTGGTTCGTTCCGGCTCCAAGTATTATAGCTCCCGTGTCTCTCTTCCGTGGGCTTCCCCGATCTCTTTTCCCTCCTCTTGGTTGATAGTTTAGACTTTTCCTAGGCAATCTGTTGGTATCCATTCTGCAGACATGTTCATATCATTTTTTCCTATACTCTTCTATTTGACCTATCAGAATGAATATTTGTAGTTCTTTACGAATATCTTCAGTCCGTTTTTTTTTATCCATTAAAGTATATCCTGCCACAAATCGTAAATATTTCATTTCTGCTGCTTCTATTCTTTTAATTAACTGTTTATTCAGAGTCCATATTTCTGAGCCACACAATATTGCAGGCACAGCCAAAACTTTATAAACTTTTAAATGTGTTTCTTTTCTTACTTTCTTTCCCAGTGTTCTTTCAAGGATGCCACATAAATATTGAAATATTTGTAATTTATTATTTGTGTCTTTTTCTCAATTACAACCTAAAGATACACCCAGACAATTGAAATATTTTACTTGTTCTAGCGTTTTGTCATTTAGTACTATTTTTTATAAAAATCTCACTTTCATAAATGATAGACTAAGGCCCTTTCTGCATGAAGATATTACAATAATGTAAATATAATTTATCTTACCCCGCAGAAGTAAAAACTCGTGTCCAGATGACATTAAAAAAGTAATAAAAAGTATGTACACATACATTAAGGGGAGTCGAGTGTTAAGAGAGGTAAAAATAACTCATCATCAGAAGCATGTATGTCTGATTTTAATTATCTTACAATATTACAATGTTTTTGTTAATTCGCTTTAAATAAATATAAATAAATTATATATTTATCTATACAGAAGTTAATCAAGCATTTCATTGTTGTCTTCGTTATCCAGAGTAACAGTGCAGTTTATTTTTATTTTTATTTAAATAAGGAGGCCTGGATAGCTCACATAAATGATGTTAAACAAAAATCAAATGCAACCATAGCTATATTACATACATTCTTCCGGGATGCAACACTCTCTAGACGAATTAAGCTCACATTATAGGCCTATGTAGCAGTAATCCGCAGCATGTTACTGTACGGCTGTGAAGCTCTGAATATTCTTGCCAAAAAACATAAAAAGAAAATTCGGATCAATCAGAACAGATGTCTAAAAATTATATTTTCGGCAGCCATGTATACAAGAATAGCAGAGCTACATGAAGCAGCACAATTGCCCTATCTTGATGCTATTGTCAAAGATCAAGATACCAAAATATATCAAAACATTTTGGAACATGATAATCCAATAGTACGCACGATAGGACAACTACCACAATGGCGTGCAGTGCATAAGAACATATTCACTGGAGAACAACCTCCATAAGGTTTAATCTAATGGCACATGTCACTAAATACCATCTCAGCGCGTATCAAAGCATCTTCGTTTCCATATCTCGTTATAAATTCCTAAAAAACACAGTTTAGGTAGAGATTAAAATTAGGAAAGCAACTTAGAGTTAGCCATTAGTTATTTGACCTACAATTTGAATTTTTTTAAATGTATTTACAAAATGTATTTCACCATTTCCAAAAAATTAATTGTCTGTATCACTTTGCCCTTGTGGCAATCCTGTAATGAGGAAAGTTCTATATAAAAAATGCTGCCGAGGGACAAATCAGATCCCGGAAACAGCATACTGGACGGCAAATAAATGCCGTCAGAAAACGGACTGTGTCGCACTAATGTATAGAGTTAGAGGTGCATTATTAAATTTCAAAATTTAATTATCATAACGAAATATAGATATATATATTTTTTTTTTCTTTTTTCGAATGCACCAGATTGTCATTTCGATATTTCTGGTGTTCTCTCCAGGTATGGCGTACTTGTAACCCACTTCTGAGTTTGGGGCACCTGGAAGGCGGGGTTACGCTGCCCGATGATGTGAAAGTTGATTATGCGCCAAGAGAGACCTTAAACTAAACTTAAGCTAATTAGACGAATATGATATTGATGATAATGATGGCCAGATGGTGTTCGGGGACCGTTTGGGCCTTAAAGTTTCCTGACATTTATCTTACAGGTGAGGAAAAACCCCGAAAACAAATCTCACCCAGGAAAACTTTTCCCGACCGGGAGTCGAACCCGGGCCAGCTGCGTGACAAGGCAACACGCTACCTCGACACCACAGAAGTGGACATATAATATATATATATATATATATATATCATCATCATCATCATTAGGGCTAGAATTTTTATGTAATAAAAGGTAAGATTGCAATGCAGATAGTATACTTACTCACTGGTACTATCGAACCCGTAGGTTCATGGCCGCGCGGACATAAGCTCTCCTTTGGCATGGGTTCCCTGAAGTAGTCCCCGCCCGGAGAACCGAATGGGGGACTATTTGACCTCCGGAAAATTTTACCCAAGTTGAACCCATGTCCGCATTTCTTGACGGTTGTATTTTTACGGTGAAAGATCGTCACTCTTTCGACCAAGGTACTTTTTTCGTCTGGCTTATCACCTTCGACCAGTCCGGCATGGGTAACCCTATCGGCAGCAATGCTACCGCCGGCATAGTATATAGCCTATTATTTGTTTGTGTGTGAAACCAAAACAAATGGCAGTCATAAGTCTAACTTCTCATTATACTATGTTGCAATCTTACCTTTTAGTATATAAAAATCCGTTTCCTAGTCATCATCCATGCAAGTATTAGGCCATGTGGCCTGTTACGGTCTCAAAGAGGAATTTTCCATCCAGCGCTTTTTTGGACGTCCCAACGATCTTTTGCCTTGGGGGCAGTAACGAAACATGGCTTTTGGAATTTTATGAGATGGCATTCGTTGAAGATGGGTTTTCCAGTTGTTCTGGTAGATTTGTATATGGTGGCGAATGGGTTCTATATCCAACTTTTCCAAAATTTCCTCATATCCAGTATGGGATCAATCACTTCTCAGCATCTTGAGGAATTTGGGTAGTAAGTTAACAAGTTTGAATAGTGGCTCCAGATTGAGAAAACCATCTTAATGGTTGTAGGACTCGACATTACTGACCACATGTCGCCCTATACTGGCAGAATAATCTCCACATATATGATTAACATATGTGGAAGTGAGGCCAGCTGTCGTTTGGTAGTCTAAGGGTCTTCTGCGTGCCATAAAGTTTGTATATATATAAGTGCATCGCTGTGGTCTCGAGGTAGCGTGCTGCCTTGTCATGCAGCGGGCCCGGGTTCGATCCCCGGTCGGGGCAATTTTTCTGGGTGAGGTTTTTATCGGGGTTTTTCCTCACCTGTAAGACAAATGTCAGGAAAACTTTAAGGCCCAAACGGTCCCCGAAATCATATGGTCATCATCATCATTCTTATCATTAACATCATCATCATGATCCTTCACCGGTGTGGAAAGCAACGGGAAGCTACCACATCTACAATTCCCTAGTAAAGCTGCAAGCATAACATGAAAATGCTATGATTGCAGTGAAAGACATGCCCTCGGGAAGAATTACTATGGATGGATGGATGGATATATGGAATTATAGGTGTGGTAGCTTCCCGTTGCTTTGCAAACCGGTGAAGGATGACGATGATGATGATGATAAGGATAATGACACTATGATTTCGGGGACCGTTTGGGCCTTAAAGTTTTCCTGACATTTGTCTTACAGGTGAGGAAAAACCCTCATAAAAACCTCACTCAGAAAAACTGTCCAGACCGGGGATTGAAACCGGGCCCGTTACGTGACAAGGTAGCACATTACCTCGAGACCACAGCAGTATATATATAAAACCGTCTCTCTCACTCTCTCTCTCTCTCTCTCTCTCTATATATATATATATATATATATATATATATACATACACGAACACACACACACACACACACACAGTTTGTCCGCGTTTACCTACGTTATACTAATCCTGGAGTTTGAAAATAAATAAAGAAAGAGAAAATAAACATGACGTGAACCTAAAAAAATGAATGCGAAATTAAAAATAAATATTAAAACTTATAATTAGATTCATGTGAGTAAGCAACTAATTGAGAAGAATATCTATATCTATGAAAATGGAAGACAGTGAATTTTATTATTCTGAGGTGATTCAATTAAGTTTTCCACGTGCACGTGAGCCCGTAGATAGCAGAAAGTATTATAAGAGCAAACATAACCTCTCGAAGCAAGAAATTTCTTGTGTGAGAACCATCAAATAGCTATTTCCTCTCACGTGACCTGATCCTTTAAACCGTCATCAGATTTGCATTACTTCTACTTTCATCATCTGAAAACGATCAACTAAAACCCTCCAAAAGAAGATTCTCTTTTGAATGCAAAAACTCCACATTTACAAATATCTCATTACTGCTTTATTACCAAAGTTCGAATTCAAGTCTCCCTGCTGGCAAAATAACATTCCAGAAAAAAAAAACTTTCGTCATTGTATATAATTTACCTTTTTTATTATACTGAATTTTTGCTCTAAAAATTAAACTTTTATCCTACAAAAGAAACAGAGGCAAAACGTATTTAGTAATCAATTTTGGGGAGATTTTCTTCGTTTACTTGAGTGAAATAGGTTTTCTTTTGTATTAACTGAATATCCAATGGCTGGTATATTGATAACCAGGCTTAGAATTTATAACGGTAAAGAGGCTGTAAGCCTGGGCAAGGCATGGACTCTTTATATCTCAGGGTTGCGGATTTTCACCGTGGGACACGGCGAGGTTCGAACTAAGGATAGCTGACATTAAGGAGGCTTACCGAGACAAACACTGGCATCAATTTAATGATAATATTTATTATAACATAAGTAGCACAAGACAGTTCCAATTCCAAAACATTGGATTGAATTGAATATATTCCGGAATTTCTTTCCTTCGGAATGGTCGCGGGAATGCGAGTAGCGGTCAATACTGGACCTATCTTTGGAACACTGATAATTACTGGTCTTCACACGACCTAAGTTGATATAACACCAGCACACTGATGCTTTTAATATAAATCACTTTGTAACTTGCCGTTCTCGGCCTAACACTTTTCGTGTACCTAATGAGTCGCTTCCTTGCGACCGGCGAAATATACAAGTCAGTACTGGCGCGGACTCTCAACAATTAATCCTGCGCGGAGTCTTATGTTAGTTTTTGTTCCGCCCGGAGACAAATCCCGGAGCAGACTACTTTCCCGATATTCGGAATATATCCAACTCCATCTTACAAATGCACTTTACAAGACCAATATTTTCATTGGCTGGACATACATAAAAAACGCCTTACTAGTAGAATACTATTTACTTATGGATTCTGATTGGGCATTACGGTTTCCACTATAGTTCAAGCCGAATCTCAGGATAATGATTGGTCGTGTATTTACAGGCTGTGATTTTCACACGCTGGTGAGAAGTTTATTAATTTACTAAAAACAGATGGACATAAGTTTTTTGCTACTGTCGCCATCTCAGCAGGCGGTCTAGTGATTTTTTGACACACTTAAAGTTGACCGTCATTTATCAGTCTGGTAGGATGACTCCCAGAGCCGGACAGGGGACATTACGTCTCCAGCTGTGAGGCCGTATTATTAGGGAAGCATTGTCCCGGGGTCATAAACCGATTTACTTACATGTGTCCATCTTCAAAGAACTTGAGTTACAATGGACAGAAATGTCTTTATGTATCTTCAAGCGTAACAGATCGGAAAAAGTTTCTCACGAAACGTTTTCTGGAAAGTTCAACTACATATATAATAATAATGTTTAATAATAATACAATTAATTAGAGCAATTATTTCTGCTACAAATTTTTAGGGACAATTTTATCATAGAAAAGGAAAGGAAAAAGATCCTAAAATAAGCTAAATAACGGGAATACCTGGCATTTATTTTATTGCCACAACTGTATTTTATGAAAATAATAAAGTATTAAAAAATGTATTTTTGTAAGATTTTACTCTTGTATACTGAAGTGGAATAGTGTATGGAGCAAGAGATTCAATAATGAATTGTATAAACTGTATAATTTAATGAGATGCACAAAGAAATTAAACATAGTCTCAATTCTGGAAATGCGTGCTATTATGCAATGCAGAGACTCTTGATGTCCCAACTCCTTTCAAAAAACGTTAAACTGGAAATATATACAACTATTATTCTACCAGTTATATTATATGGAAGCGAAACATGGACTCTTACTTTAAGGGAGGAAAGGAGATTACGAGTATTTCAGAATAAAGTTCTTAGGAAAACTTTTGGACCAAAGACAGATGAACAGACAGGTGAATGGAGAAGACTGCACAACAGTGAATTACATGGTCTTTATAGGAAGCCAGATATAATGAGAATAGTTAAGTCTCGTAGACTACGATGGGCAGAACATGTGGCACGAATGGGGATTGAGAGTCGTGCATGAAAGCTTCTTGCAGGAAACCCAGAGGGAAAACGCCCAGTTGGTAGACCAAGAATGAGGTGGGAGAATAACATTAACTATGGTTTACGGGAAGTGATTATACAGGGGATGATTGGAAACATTAGCCAGGATAGGGATGTGTGGAGAGAGCTTATGTCCGCGCGGCCATGAACCTACAGGTTTGATAGCGCCAGTGAGTTAGTTAGTTATAGGACTATTGAATGATGTGATTGTGGTTAGTGAAATATCGATAATATTTCCACGAATTATGTAGGGAAAAATTCTATTTAAAGCGAAGTTCACTAATTTTTCGAAAAGTGTGAAATTATAACTATATTGATAAGAAATAATAACTTTCGAAAAGTGTTCCCAGTTTCCGTGTATGAAGAGAGGAGTTTCAGGAAAGATAGGTATTTTACAAGGTGAAATATATAAAAGAACGTGAATAATTGATTTGCAATACATTAATAAAAGTCCAGATAGGGCCTATATCTTTATTTATTTATTCAGATTTCTAGCAACTTTATCCAATTTAATGAAAATGTACAAAGCATTCTCTGTAAAACCCTAAATGAAATTAAAGCGATAGCTCTTGGACTATTTTGCGAAAAAATACGAAATTTAATTATTTATTTTAGGAAGTAATATTTTGAGGTTCTTTTTATCAAGTTTTTTTGAGTCTAGAAATATCTTACCTCAATTTAATGTTGATTTGTTTTCGAACTAGCCTGAGTCTAGTAAAGCTGACGATGATGTAGAAGAATTTATCCAAACATGTTCGAGTACAAATCAACATTAAATTGAGGTAAGATATTTCTAGACTCCAAAAAACTTGACACGAAAGTTTATTTTTTTTTCCGCGACACTAAATAAATAATTAAAATAAAAAATAACAAAAGATAAGAACAAAGATTGTAAGTAATTGAGATTGGGATTTTTAAGATATCCATCCATAGCAATTCTGCCCGAAGCCAAGTACTTCACTGCAATCATAGCATTTTCATGCTATGCTTGCAGCTTTACTAGGGAATTATACGTGTGGTAGCTTCCCGTTGCTTTCCACACCGGTGAAGGATGATGATGATGATGATGATGATAAGGATGATGATGACCATATGATTTCAGGGACCGTTTGGGCCTTAAAGTTTTCCTGGCATTTGTCTTACAGGTGAGGAAAAACCCCGATAAAAACCTCACCCAGAAAAACTGCCCCGACCGGGAATTGAACCCCGGCCCGATGCGTGACAAGGCAGTTTAAGAAATATAGCAGGATATATTCTTATGAGTCCACCGCTGTGGTCTCGAGGTAGCGTGCAGCCTTATCACGCAGTGGACCCGGGTTCGATCCCCGGTCGGGGCAGTTTTTGTGGGTGAGGTTTTTATTGGGATTTTTACTCACCTATAAGACAAATGTCAAGAAAACTTTAAGGCACAAACGGTCCCCGAAATCATATGGCCATCATCATCACCATCATGACCATGATCATCATCATCATCCTTCACCGGTGTGGAAAGCAACGGGAAGCTACCACACCTACACAATTCCCTAGTAAAGCTGCAAGCATAGCATGAAAATGCTATGCTTGCAGTGAAGGACCTGCCTTCGGGCAGAATTACTATGGATGGATTAAACACTAAATGAAGATTTGACCAATAAGATAATATCTATTATATTACTATCTATAATACAACCAGTTAATGGTAGGAAAAATTAAGACTAAAACTAATAATACAATGTATACAAGCAAGACATATTAAATTGTTGGTAGATTTTTCCCTGTCTAATATATATATATATATATATATATATATATATATATATATATATATATATATATAAACAAAGACAAATAATGATATATAGAAAACTAATTTTATGGTTATATAATATTCAAACAAATTAAAATATTTGCTAATCTTAATATTATTTTCATAAATAATTTAATTTATTAATTGCTAAAAGGGGGCACGCCGTAGCGTAGTGGTTAAGGCACTGCGCTAAAAGCCGGAAGGTCGAGGGTTCGAGTCCCGGTGGGGTCAGGGTTTTTAAACTGATCCAAAACCCGCTGGCACTATGATCCTGGGGTCGACTCAGCCTCTAACGGAAATGAGTTCGACTCAGCCTCTAACGGAAATGAGTACCATACGCTTGTTCTGGGGGTGAAGACGGCCGTCACGCAGGGCTGACCACTTGGCTGACATCAAGTGCCGATTGTCCAGAAAAGTGGGAGCCTTAACCTCCCACTACCCCAAAGGCCTCCCGAGACCTATAGTGGAATACCTCTACCTTTATTAGTTGCTAAAAGAGTACTATCAGTGAGGTGTATAAGTTTGTTTGTTATTAAATAATTATTTAGTTTGTTTTTGAACGATGCTACAGTTTGACAGTCTATGACATAGGGCGGAACAGAATTCCATGATTTTTGTAAATTACACTGTAAAAGATAACCAAAAATACACAGTGTGATGAGGAGGGATATAAAAGACAATGTGCTGATCGGATCGAGTGTCAAGATTTTGTGTGTCGGGTAGTCCGATGAAGCGGCGTGATAAATAAATAATTAGACGATGATGTGTGAAGTATTTCATAGAGAAGGGATAGGGAATGGACAGTCCTCCGATTTCTTACACGAAGCCACGATAATTGTTTCAGGGACGGTGTAACTAGGCCTATTTATCCGTATATAAAATGTTGTCATGTTCATTTTCGCTTTCTAATATCTAGTAAGCCTTAATTACACAACTGATAAAAATGTTCAATTGAGTTGGTGTTTACTTGATCAAAATCCATATTTATTAATTAAATTAATTAAATAGATAATTTGTTAACATGTCTGAAGAAGGTACAGTGTACCGAAACAGCTGTCACTGAATTATATCTTAATAAATATGGCTATTTAACTCATGCCACAAATGCTGGTCAATGACCAATCACGTTTCAATGAATGTTGTTTTACAACCAATGACAGTCGTGTTTCACCTCGCTCTTTATCGATTTCTCTTTATCAGCTCCTGCTTTTGTCATAAAGAAAGCTCCCCCTTTTTAATGTTCTGAACAGGTCAAAGCATTATTTTTCTCTAACAAATACATTGAATATAGCAAGTAATGAAAAGATTCCTTGATTTTACTGAGCTGTTTACTAAAAAAATAAATGAATAACCCGTAATGTTGATTATGATATATAGTTTGATGTGTTTCATTATTTCTCCACTTGGGTACACTCTTACAATATTGTGATCTTATTTGGCAATAAATAATATGATCAAGCAGCAGTGAATGAACATAACCTCACATTTCTGATTTGTTTTTAAACATCGCCGTTTACATTAAATATATAAATATTTTAAAATAACTATAGTTAAACAATGATTTGTGAGTAAACAGCTTAATTTTATTCGTTAAATAGTCCTAACAAATCACACTCTTGATCTCCAAATTCTCTACATAAATTCACTCTTCACTTCGTGAGTCGTGAATTTATCGATAATTTGGAAATCACTCGTGGCATTACTTATGAAAATCAAATAAAACTACGTTTTATTTTTATTTAATTAATGTTAAAAACGTGTTTATGAATACAACCTAAATAGCTATGTTCCTTCGGAATTTGTTTATTTTATCAAAAAGGCTTCACTAGAGATAAATGAAGGCAGGATGTTATTCCGTACTGCTCTAAGACAAGTTGTTTCTTTATATAGTCTACTGTACATCTTAAGAAATTAACAGAGCATTAGCTATTCGTCTGTTGCCAGTAGCAACTCTCTCATTTATCCCTGCCAGGCGCCCGCTTTAAGAGATTATGTTTCCATTCATCTTCCTCACATCTTTCATCAATAATTCAGACCATCTTGATAGCGGCCGTCCTCTACTTCTTGCTGTCAAATGCTCGCTCTCGAAATTTATTTTCAAATCCATTATTACACATTATTAAATGCGAATAGACGCTTTAACAAGAAATCAGAAAAAATTTATTCCCCATTCGTGCCACAAGTCTTGGCCATCGCAGTCTACGAGACTTAACTGTTATTATTATATCTATAAAGATAATGTAGCTCACTGTTATGTAGTCTTCTCCATTCCCCTGTCTGTTTATCTCTCTTTATCCAAAAAAAATTGCTAATAACTTTATTCTCAAATACTCATAATATTTTTCCTCCCTTTAAGTAAGAGTCTATAATATTACTATTATTATTAATAATAATAATAATAATAATAATAATAATAATAATAATAATAATAATAATAATAATAATAATAATCCATCCATAGTAATTCTGCTCGAAGGCAGATCCTTCACTGCAATCATAGCATTTTCATGCTATGCTTGCTGTTTTATTAGGGAATTGTAGGTATGCTAGCTTCCCGCTGCTTTCCACACCGGTGAAGGATGATGGTGATAATGATAACGATGATGATGATGATGATGGCCATATGATTTCGGGGACCGTTTGGGCCTTAAAGTTATCCTGACATTTGTCTTAAGGTGAGGAAAACCCCCGATAAAAACCTCACCCAGAAAAACTGCCCCGACCGGGGAGATCGAACCCGGACCCGCTGCGTGATAAGGCAGTACGCTACCTCGAGACCACAGCGGTGGACAATAATCATCATCATCATCTGCATTCATGGATTAGGTCTGTTGACCCGTTCCGATTTCAGCCCATCTCTTTCTAGGTCTGCTCACATCTCGGGTGCCTTTAGGTTTGTATTTTGTTATTTGTTTTGGATTACTGAAGTTTATGAGTGGACAATAATAATAATAATAATAATAATAATAATAATAATAATAATAATAATAATAATAATAACAACTCATTTTGAGCTCTAGAACAATTGCTGCTTTCCCCTAATGGTCAGGATATTTACATTGGCAAATAAGCTACTTCATCTCATCTCATCCCTCGACCCGACCCTGAGTTGGACACGAGTTGAGGATATTTTATATATATCCATAGTCATTCTACCCGAGGGCAGGTCTTTCACTGCAATCATAGCATTTTCATGCTATGCTACGCAGCTTTGCTAGGGAATTATAGGTGTGGTAGTTTCCCGTTGCTTTCCACACCGGTGAATGATGATGATAATGATAAGGATGGTGATGGCCGGATGAATTTCGGGGACCGTTGGGCCCTAATCGTCCTAACATTTGTCTTACAGGTGAGAAAAAACCCGATAAAAACCTCACCCAGGAGCTTGTCCCGAGCGGGAATCGAACCCGGGCCCGCTGCGTGACAAGGCAGCACGCTACCCCGAGACCACAGCGGTGGACATATATATTAACTCAGCATCTAAAATAAATGGGTACTAGATGTGTTATGGTGGATAAATACGGCTGTCACGTAGGGCTGACAACCCGGATGACTTCTTGTACGGATTGTCTATAAAGATGAGAGATTTAACTTCCTAATATGTTATATGGAACACACTAATAAGTAGGATATTTTGCGCAAATAGGGAATGAAAAATGGACTTAAACATATATAGTAGTAGTAGGACTTTATTAGACAAAAAGTAAGATATTTACAATATTATTTACAAATATGGGTCGCACGGGCAGTAAGCCGTACGTGCTGTTGACAGTCCGTTACAATAAAGTAATAATTGGTACTAGTGTAAAGAAAAATAAACAAAAACAGCAATAACATTACAATTACATAAAGAAAACACAATAAAAATATTACCATTAAATAATAACACAATAGCATTATACACTAAAAACATTAACATTACAATTACATAAAGAAACACAATAATATTACAATTAAGTAATAACACAATAGCATTATACACTAAAAAAAACATTAACATTACAATTACATAAAGAAAACATTAATATTCCAATTAAATAATAACACAACAGCATTATACACTAATTAATTTATATATAATTGTTAATAATTAATGGTACTGCATTTTGATAACATATATTTATTCATGAATGAGTGTTGTCCTTATTTTTCGCGTTTTGTCCAGAAATTTACCGAGGTTTATCCAATTTTCTGGATTTACCAATAACTCGTAGCATGCCAATCTTTCCCGATTTGAATTTAGAAATCTTTCCGGTAATAACTGACGTCTCCAATATTCTAAATCATTACATTTTCCTAATATATGTATCTCATCTTCAAAGTTCCCGCACATTGGACATATTCGCATATCGTGATCGTCGCTTATTTTTAGAAATTTCCATGCCCCTAGCCTAAACCAAGCAAGCCCTGATCTCTCCTTAAATCCTAGGTTGAGTATATACGATTCTTTTCCCCAGACGTGTTTTAGGTCTCTTTGTAAACACAGTGAGCGTTTTCCTGTACATTCGGCGAAGGTATCTTGTTGGTTTACATCTAAGTACCTCCTCCTTATTTTTCTCCACACGTTCTTGCGATTTTCAGTCCCTTTTCCCATATCCAGCCCATCCCAATCTTTTGGAGTTCTCTCCTAACCTCGTCTGCCCAAAATTAACATCTATGTTTTTAATTTGGTGGTCGTAGCAAATTGCTCTAAGCATTGTTTGTTCACCTTGGATTACTCGCAACCAGTATTTGAGTACACGAATTTACAGTTAATATCGTCCTGGAATGACCCGAATTCATATAAAATTCCACAGTTAGAAACGGCCTTACTAAGTCCTGTAATATACTTTAGAAAATGCGTATATACTTATTTAGTATTTCCGTTCTTTGGAAACCCCAAATCTCACTACTATAGTGCATGACTGGCCTGACCATAGCTCCATACATTTTTTCTAATGTGCTGACTGGAATATCAGGCACTCGACCCAGAATACCGAGTACACTGTTAAGTTGTCCCCTCCCTTTAAATAATGCTATATCAATGTGTTTTTTCCACTTTCCGTTCATTTTCAACGTCGTACCAAGATATTCGAAATGTTTCACGTTTTGAAGAACTTGATCTCTGTATTTCCATTCCTCTGTTCTACCATAAACCGTCCCATTTTTAAATGTCATTGTTTTTGTCTTACTAGCATTTACAGTCAATCCCCAATTCCTACAGTATATTTCCAGTAGGTCAAGACCTCTTTGCAATCCCTTGATTGTCTTGGAACAGATAATTAAATCATCTGCATACAACAGGACTGGGATTCTAACATTTCCTATCTCCGGAGCCTCAATTTCTCCTTCTAGCATTACGTCTACAATATCATCAACGAATAGATTAAATAGCATTGGTGATAAAATGCAACCTTGTCTCACTCCCCGATTGGCTTCGCTGCTCTCTGTAATGTGCCCTTGGTCTACTTTTATACAAATTTAACATATTTATAAATTGACATTAAAGCATGTATCATTTTACGAGACAATCCTTTCCGATTTAATTTTTCCCAAAGTGCGCTTCGGTCCACAGTATCAAACGCCATCTTAAAATCAATGAATGCACAAAATAATTTACCCCCCTTCATTTTCAGATTGTCATCAATTAATGTTCTCAGAACAAATAGGTTGTCCACCGTGGAGTACCCTTCTCTAAAACCTGCCTGATATTTAGAGAGCCTATTGTTCTCTTTAGCCCATTGTCTGATTCGTTCGTAAAGTACTTTACAATATATTTTTCCGAACACTGACAAGAGACAAATTCCCCTATAACTTTCTGGTATCTGTGCCCCACCTTTCCCTTTGTATAGCGGTTGGATGACACCTGTCGCCCAGGCTTCCGGATAATCTCCTCCATTAAAAAGTTTGTTGAACGCAGTTTTCAAAACGTCTAATAATTTATTGGATGATATCATATTTTTCAAGAATTCCCCTGGTATTCCATCAATTCCAGGTGCTTTACCATTCTTTAAACATTTAATGGAAGAAACCACTTCATTTTTCGAAATATAAGAAACCCAATAGACTCCCATAAATTTTGCTTCACTGTCAATCCAAAGGAAGAAGAAATGTTGGAGGGATACAGTATCTTGATGTGGAAAAGGATCTATGGCTTAACTCCATGACGTAAAGATGAAGAAGAGTAAGAATAAGAAGAAGAAGAAATATTTTAATTTATGGAGATGCAATTTATTTATTTTGTTGTTCTCAAACGGACTGTAGAATTGGTCACTGACCTACGTGGATGCTAGCCAACATAATTATAAAATTAACACGAGGTTATGCCATGAACTTACTATTTTCTTACCGTTGGTATTTCTACATATTAGATAATACATGTGAATGGCCAGAATCTTTAAATAGTACAAGAAATTTTAGGTGTACACGTTGATAATATGTTTCCTTACTTACTCATTATCGAACCCATGGCCGCGCGGACATAAGCTCTCCATACATCCATATCCTGAGCTGATGCTTTCCAATCATTTCCTGTATAATCTACTTCCCTCAAATCGTAGTTAATGTTATTCTCCCACCTCATTCTTGGTCTACCAATTGGGCGTTTTCCCTCTAGCTTTCATACAAGAAGCTTCCATGCAAGTCCTTCATTCCCTATACGTGCAACATGTCCTGCCCATCGCAATCTACGAGACTTAACTTAACTGTTCTTATTATATCTGGCTTCCTATAAAGACCATGTAGTTCATTGTTATGTAGTCTTCTCCATTCACCTGTCTGTTCATCTCTCTTTGGTCCAAAAATTTTCCTAAGAACTTTATTCTCAAATACTTGTAATCTCCTTTCCTCCCTTAAAGTAAAAGTCCATGTTTCGCACCCATATAATATAACTGGTAGAATAATAGTTTTATATATTTTCAGTTTAACGTTTTTTTGAAAGGAGTTGGGACGACAAGAGTCTGTGCAATGCATAATAGCACGCATTTCCAGAATTGAGCCTATGTTTAATTTCCTTGTGCATCTCATTCCTATTTGTGATTATTGTTCCTAGGTATTTGAATTCAGCCACTTCCTCAAAATTTCCCTCATTTGTCATTGGCTGTCCATTTCCATTATATAATGAATTTCTATGTGTGAACATATATTTAGTTTTATTGATATTTACTCCGTGAGTTAAAAATATTTATTTAAATGTTTTTAATGTTCTCAATTAGCTAAATTCCATCTAAATTCGTTAAAGTTGAAACGTAGTCTCGAAAGTTTTTGACGATCCCTATTCTCCTGACGAGGAAGACATCAATTGTTATTCATGGAGATGTACTTACCGAGGTAACTGGTTTCGGCGAATCGCAATTAAAATACAATAAAATTACTGCAGCAGCACTAACCCTTCCTTTCGAGAGCTTTACGTTTCCATCTCAGCTCTAATGTGCGCACGAGTTGTTTAAATTGTTCATTGTTTCTACATCCGACACTTCAACTGTTCACTTTAACAACGTACCCCGAATTTTAATGAATATCAGAATGAACATTAGTTTCATTGTTAAATGTTTTATAGGAGCTTATCTACACAGGGCATTCATGCTAATTCTCCTACATGCAATTAACTATATAGTAGTTTAAAATTAATAATTTGTTTTTTCATTATTTAATAACGATAGTTTTAAGATTTGTTCATATATTTACCTAATACCTTGTATAAAAGCGATAGATTAATTCAACATAATTTATTACTTTGTATTTTTTTCTTTCTTTTATTTTTATGTGCAGTAGATTCGAACTGTTATTGATTTCTGTATTCATTCTATCATTAATTTAATTTTAATTGTATTTAATTTTATTGTATCATTTTACACATTATTTTCATTATTTTTCAATTTGGCAGATAATTAATTGTTTAGTATGACTATTATTGTAATTTTTTTTGTATTTATATGTAACATATGTTTGTCCTGGTGACTGGAAGAGAAGGCCACATGGCCTTAACTCCACCAGGCTAAATAAATATATTCTATTCTAGTAGTAGTAGTAGTAGTAGTAGTAGTAGTAGTAGTAGTAGTAATAATTCAAATACCTAAGAACAATAATCACAAATAGGAATGAGATGCACAAAGAAATTAAACATAGGCTCAATTCTGAAAATGCGTGCTATCATGCATCCGAGATATTAAGTTTGTTAGTGATAGGATATCATACATAATTCTAAAGGGTAAACGACATGATTTTATAATTGTAAATGTACATGCCCCCACAGAAGATAAAGATGACAAGATCAAGGATGAGTTCTATGAAGAATTAGAATGCTTATTTGATAGCCTTTCACGATATCATATGAAAATTGTCTTAGGAGATTTTAACGCAAAAGTGGGGCGGGAAGATATATTCAAACCAACAATAGGCAAATTCAGTCTTCATGAAGATAGTAACGACAATGGCGTTAGATTAGTCACATTTGCCACATCGAAGAATCTCATTGTTAAGAGCACAACATTTCAGCATAAGGATATTCATAAATACACCGGACGTCCCCAGGTGGAGAAACTTTGAACCAGATAGATCATGTATTAGTGGATAAACGCTGGCACAGTAGCATCATTGATGTTAGATCAGTTAGAGGGACAGACTGCAATTCGGATCATCATCTGGTCAGAGTGAAAATCAGACAACGGCTATCGCTTATGAGAGGAACGAACGCTAATGATGATTCTGTAAAATATGAATTAAAAAACTTGAAAAATGATGAAATGCGACAAGAATACCAAATCAAAATTGCTAATAGATTTGAAGTACTGGAATCTTCAGATGACAATGTGGCAATGAAGAAGAAACTGATATAAATAAAGAATGGGAGGCTATAAGAGATACTATTAAATTGTCAGCATCAGAAAGCATTGGTTGTTTAAAAAAGAGGCAAACAAGAAATGGTTTGATGAGGAATGTGTCGACATTGTAAAGGAAAGAAAGCTAGCAAAAATGAAATGGTTAAACGAGCCAAATGAGGTAAATTTAGAGCAATTGGGTAGTGTTAGACGGGAAACCACCAAGTTACTAAAGAGTAAAAAGAGGGAATATTTGAGAGAGAAGATTAATGATCTTGAAATGAATGCAAAAAATAGGAACATTAGAGAATTATATCAGGGAATTAGTATAGAGAAGAAAGGGTTTCAGGCTAGAACAAACATAATTCGGAATGAAAATGGGGATATGATTGCAGATTCTAGGAGTATATTAAATAGATGGAAAGGTTACTTTAATCAGCTATTAAATGTACATACAGAACAGGACATTGAGGAGGATAATTTACAGACAGCAGAAATGCTAGTCGCAGAGCCAAGTGCATTAGAGGTTGAAATGGCGATTGAAAAATTGAAGATGTATAAAGCATCAGGTTCAGATGAGATCCCAGCAGAACTGATAAAATCAGGGGGAGAAAATTGATGGACAAGATACGCTGGTTGCTTAGTAAGATTTGGGAAAAAGAAGCTCTTCCAGATGAATGGAAGGAATCAATTATCATACCAATTTATAAGAAAGGAGATAAAACAGATTGCAACAACTACAGGGGCATCTCATTACTTTCAACTTCGTACAAAATTCTAACAAATATATTAGTAAGCAGACTTACTCCCTATATTGATGACATTCTAGGAGATCATCAATGTGCATTTAGAAGAAACAGGTCTACAACAGATCAGATTTTCAGTTTAAGACAGATTTTAGAGAAGAAATGGGAATATAATGGTACTGTACATCAACTATATGTAGACTTCAAAAAAGCATATGATTCAATTAAGAGGGAGAAGTTATATAGTATCCTACTGGAGTTCGGAATTCCTAAAAAGTTAGTTAGACTTATACGAATGTGTCTAAATGGCTCAAAGAGTAGGGTGCGTGTAGGCAAACAGTTTCAGACACTTTTGAAATCCAGAATGGGTTGAAGCAAGGAGATGCACTATCTCCTTTACTATTTAATTTTGTACTAGAGCATGCCATTAAATCTTTAGAGAATGAGGAAGGCTTACAACTCAATGGTATTAATAAGCTGTTAGTTTATGCTGATGATGTAGTACTACTGGCCGATAGCGAGGAGATACTAAAGGCACACGCACACACTATTGAGTAACACTAAGAAATTAGGACTGGAAATAAATATCAGTAAAACTAAATATATGGTCACACGTAGAAATTCAGTATATAATGGAAGTGGACAGCTAATGACAAATGAGGGAAATTTTGAGGAAGTGGCTGTGAATTCAAATACCTAGGAACAATAATCACAAATAGGAATGAGATGCAAAAAGAAATTAAACTTAGGCTCAATTCTGGAAATGCATGCTATTATGCATTGCAGAGACTTTTGATGTCCCAACTCCTTTCAAAAAACGTTAAGCTGAAAATATATAAAACTATTATTCTACCAGTTATATTATATGGATGCGAAACCTGGACTCTTACTTTAAGGGAGGAAAGGAGATTACGAGTATTTGAGAATAAAGTTCTTAGGAAAATTTTTGGATCAAAGAGAGATGAACAGACAGGTGAATGGAGAAGACTACATAACAATGAACTACATGGTCTTTATAGGAAGCCAGATATAATAAGAACAGTTAAGTCTCGTAGACTGCGATGGGCAGGACATGTTGCGCGTATGGGGAATGAAAGACGTGCATGGAAACTTCTTGTAGGAAAGCCAGAGGGAAAACGCCCAGTTGGTAGACCAAGAATGAGGTGGGAGAACAACATTAACTATGATTTGAGGGAAGTAGATTATACAGGGAATGATTGGAAAGCATTGGCTCAGGATAGGGATGTATGGAGAGCTTATGTCCGCGCGGCCATGAACCTTCGGGTTCGATAGTGCCAGTGAGTTAGTTAGTTATCATGCATTACAGGGACACTTGACGTCCCAACTCCTTTCAAAAAACGTTAAACTGAAAATATATAAAACTATTATTTTACCAGTTATATTACATGGATGTGAAACATGGACTCTTACTTTAAGGGAGGAAAGGAGATTACGAGTATTTGAGAATAAAGTTCTTACGAAAAATGTTTGGACAAAAGAGAGATGAACAGACAGGTGAATGGAGAAGACTGCATAATAGTGAACTACATGGTTTTTATAGGAAGCCAGATATAATAAGAACAGTTAAGTCTCGTAGACTTCCTCCATGGTATCTGTACCTTGTCGTGGTGGAGTTGCTTGCATGCTTAAATGATCCCAAGAGCTATGCCGGCGGTAGCATTGCTGCCGATAGGGTTATCCATGCCAGACTGGTCGAAGGTGATAAGCCAGACGAAAAAAGTACCTTGGTCTAAAGAGTGACGATCTTTCACCGTAAAAATATAACCGTCAAGAAATGCGGACATGGGTTCAACTGGGGTAAAATTTTCCGGAGGTTCTCCGGGCGGGGACTACTTCAGGGAACCCATGCCAAAGGCTCAAACAAGTCTCGTAGACTGCGATGGGCAGGACATGTGGCACGAATGGGGAATGGAAGACGTGCATGGAAGCTTATTATAGGAAAACCAGAAGGAAAACGCCTAGCTGGTAGACCAAGAATGAGGTGGTAGAATAAAATTATCCATGATTTGAGGGAAGTAGATTATACATGGGATGATTGGAAAACATTAGCTCAGGATAGGGATGTATGGAGAGCTTATGTCCACGCGGCATGAACCTACGGGTTCGATAGAGCCACTGAGTGATTGAGTACTACTAGTAGTAGTAATGGAATTTATTGATTTTTAAATTAAGGAAATGCGTATATTATCATTTACATTGCGCGCGGGCCTGCTTAGCCGTTCGTGCATTAATTTTCCATGAATAAAAAATAAAATAAAAATAAAAATATATAAACAAAGGCTACACAAAAAATGTATACAATCAATGAATATATAAAAATTATACTTCTACAATACATGTCTAACATCCAGCCAGGGTAGAAAGACCAGCTAAGGCTGGGATTCATTTTTAGGGAATTCCTATGGAATATAGTTACAAAAGTTGTTCAGCCGTCTCGGTGGACGTATAGCTAGCGCGCTCAGGAGCCCTGATTGGGATCTCAAGTTCGAATCCTGGCGGTATTGGTGGTGGAGCATATCGGGATTTTCGAGTTTTTCTCGAGATCTCCCGTTTCCCGATTTTCATCCCACCAACATTCTCTACTCCTCTTTCCTCCACCATCATGTATTCACTCATTTCATATCACCTTTCACCTCATCTCTTCTTCTTCCTTTGGCTCTACGGTCCTCTAACAACATCTGCCCATTCTTCTCTTTTACTAGCTTTCTGTCTCCATTTTTTCACCTTCAGTTGTCTTAAGTCTTCCTCAACCTTATCTAACCATCTTAGTTTCTGTCTTCCCACCTTTCTTCTTCCCACCGGTTTCCCTTCTAAATATTTCTTGCACCTCTTTCATGCTCCATCTGCAACACATGTCCTACCCATTCCAATATCTTTCTTTTAATATCTCCTACCAGATCTAAATCCCTATATAATTCTTTCAATTCCTGGTTCGTTCTAGTTCTCCACATATCTTGTTCCTGCACTGCTCCATATATCTTCCTTAATAGTTTTCTTTCCCATGTATTTAAAAGTACTTATATTTTTCTGATAAAGGTCCACCGGTGTGGTCTCGGGGTAGCGTGCTGCCTTGTCACGCAGCGGGCCCGGGTTCGATCCCCGGTCGGGACAATTTTTCTGGGTGAGGTTTTTATCGAGGTTTTTTCTCACCTGTAAAACAAATGTCAGGAAACCTTTAAGGCCCAAACGGTCCCCGAAATCATATGGCCATCGCAATCATCGTCATGCATATTCATCTTAGGTTAAGCTTAGGATTACGGACTCTCCTGGCGCACCACATCATCATCATCACCCATCATATCATGGGGGCAACGTAACCCCGCCTTCCAGGCGCCCCAACCTCAGAAGTGGGTTACAAGTACGCCATGCCAGGAGAGAAACCAGGAATGTCGAAAGACAAACCTGGGGCATTTGAAAAAAAAAACATTTCTGATAATGTCTACGTTTCGTTTCCAAACATAACTATTGGTTTCAGTATTGTTTTATATGTTTTAATTTTTGCTATCCTACTTATTGTTCTTGACTTAAAAACTTGTTTTAATGCATAGAAGCATCTATTGCCCATTGTAATCCTTGTTCGAACCTCTCCACTTAGGCTAATTCAATTTTTTGAGGTAATTAGAGAACCCAAGCATTTAATACTATCAACTTTCTCAAATTTCTGACCACCTAGGACTATATATGTCACCTCATATCATGTTAGGTAAAAATATAGCTTTTTAGGAAACTGCAAGTGTTTAAATGTGTGCTTGTGGTGATCTAGTGAAGTTTTACTCAGGTACATTCTAATGACTCCGAGCCTGTGTGTCAACTTAGGGCAGGATAGGAGCTAAGGGAGGGTTCTAGACCCTCCTCGAGGTCTTGGTACAAGCCCAAATAAATGACTGTATTAGTCATGTGTATATGTCATAGACATTACCGTAGAGTAGATTTCATCTCATGCATTCTATAAACTAAAGATGGATAATACAGTGAGCCTAAAATAATGTTGTCAATTTAGAGTCCTAAAACCCGAACCCATCTCTACTTATCCGATGTAAGTTGGCCGGCACGTAGGTTACTCCATCGGCTTCGCTAGGTTTAACGTTCCCAACCGACGGACGAATCGCAATCAACAGTATCACATCCTTGGGAACATATGTACTGCAGTGGAACTTGCAATTTAATGCACAATCTAGCGATTAAAAATTGTAAACTACCTCCCTTCCTGTCCTCTTTAATTTTACAATTTAATTAATTGTACAATTAAGATAATCAACGTTGCCGGGAATTGGACAATATCGTTCACCAAAAACAATTAGGGGAAACTGTTCAAGGAATTAAGTAATGTCACGAGTGATTTCCAAATCATCGATAAATTAAACACCCTATTGTTTGCAGATGACCAAATAATAATAGCAAATTCCGAAGATAATCTACAGGAAGGTCTGTATGAACTTAACAAAATTACAGAAGAATATGGTTTGAAGATATCTACAGAAAAAACAAAAATTATGGCATTTCAAGGTGTAGATCCCGTCAGAAGTAAAATTGTACTGGACAATAAAATTTTGGAGTAGGTGAATAATTTTACATATCTAGGATGCAATATCTCATATGAAGAAGAAAAGGATGTAAATGCAAAAATATCTAAATTTTTAAGAATTTTAGGGTTAATAAATTCTATCTTCAAGCCACAGTCAGTCCAAAAGCATTCAAGATTAAAAGTGTATAAAATACTGGCTCTTCCAACTCTTTCGTATGGTAGCGAAGTATGGACATTGAAACAGAAGGATATACAGAGACTTAGATCTGCTGAAATGAGATGCCTTCGGAGGACTGCAGGATACACACTACTAGATCACAAAAAAATGAAGACATCTTAGAAGAATTACACATGGAACCTTTAGAAAACAAAATTTCTGATTATAAGTCAAGATGGATGCAACATGTTCATCGAATGGAAGATCACAGACTACCCAAACAAATATTAAGATATCAACCTGCAGGAAGAAGAAGACCAGGACGTCCACTCAAAGGATTTCTGGATTGTGTTTTTCTTGAGGCCGAAACAGGTCAACAAATGGCCTAAATTCGTGAATGTACTATGATGATGATGATGACGATAAATTCACGAGCCACTTCGTAACTCTGAATTTATCTAGAGAATTTTGAAATCAAGAATGACATTTGCTAGAACTATTTAACGAATAAAATAAGCTGTTTACTCAAAAAATAATTATTTAAATAGAGTTACCAGTATTTTAAAATATTTATATATTTAATGTAAATGGCGATATTTGAAAAAATCAGGAATGTGAGGTTATATTTATTTACAGCAACTTGATCATATTATTTATTGCCAAATAGAATCGCAATATTGTAAGAATACACTCCAGTGGAGAAAAAATCAAACACATCAAACTATATATTATAACCAACATTATAGGTTATTAATTAATTTTTTAGTAAACAACTCTGTAAAATAATTATTTAAAAACACAATTATTGAACACACAAATATCAAATGTGTAGGTCGAAGGAATCTGTTCATTATTTGCTACATTCAATGTATTTGTTGGAGAGTCAGTCACTGCAAAATAATGCTGTGACCTGTCCAGAATATTAAAAAGGAGAAGCTTTCTTTATGACAAATGCAGGAGGTGGTAAAGAGAATTCGATAAAGAGCGAAGTGAAACATGACTGTCATTAGTTGTAAAACAAAATTAATTGAAAACGTGATTGGTCATTGACTCCCATTTGGGGCACGAGGTAATGGTCTACTTAATTACCATCAATCTGAGATGAGCGGGAACATATAAGACTTTTATCGTTGGGTTGTCAACATTGTATTCTGACCTTCTCTCTTCTTGCCATATCAGTGCACACAAATTATGTCAAAATGGTTTAGATGACAGGCTCTATTCATAGGCCATAAGTTTGACCTTTCATGCCATGACCAAATTACACTTATTCTTCTTCCTTCTTCTGTAATGACTGTACAGTAAATTTTCTTCAAAATCTCTCCACAAGACTGTAATGTGAGTTTCCTTTATCCATGTGACATCTTCACTCCCCCAGCTTTGTTGCAGAGACTATCAAGCTTTGTTGCAGAGACTATTTAACTCATGTCCCAAATGGGAGTCAATGACCAATCACGTTTCAATGATTTCTGTTTTACAACCAATCAGAGTCGTGTTTCACGAAATATTTATCAGTGTTATATTTATCATATTAAAGAAAGCTCCTCCTTTAACATTCTGAACAGGTCTGACCATTATTTTGCAGTGGCTGAGCCCGCAAGAAATATGGCTACCAGATTGTATATATAGTGCATTGTCAACACATAGCGCTTGCAGAAGTTAATATAAAAACATTTGTAGCAATTTATTATACCACCAAAAAAAGAAACCACTGTTTGCACTTTCTTAAATGTATTTTTTCCCAGTTAATAATCCAGAAAATATAATTGTCATATTTACATCATACGACATCAGAAATGAATTAATATACAGTTTGATGTGTTTCATTTTTTCTCCACTAGAGAGCATTCTTACAATATTGCGTTCCTTTGGCAATAAATAGTATGATCTGGTTGCAGTGATAAACAAAAGAAGCAGATGAAGCGTACCTATCGTTTCTCATTTGTTTTCAAACATCGCTGTTTACATTAAATATATATTTTAAAATAACTATAGTTAAATAATGATTTCTGAGTAAACAGCTTAATTTTATTCGTTAAATAGTCCTAACAAATGCCACGAGTGATTTCCAAATTCTCTAGATAAATTCACTCCTCACTTCGTGAGTCGTGAATTTATCGATAATTTGCAAATCACTCGTGGCATTACTTAGACAAATATATATTGTTCCAAAATAAGATCACAAAATTGTTTACAACTTGAGAGATTAGGAATCGATTTTATCTCTTTTGCTTTACATCTCTTATCTAAAACATAGAAAAACTAATATGATAATAATCCTATAAGATATATCGATTTGTTATGTTTAATGAAAATAATATATTTCTTTTGTAATTAATCTCCCAGCTGTTTCATTGATGATTTCTGATCTATTCGGTTCTCCAATGTTATTAATTTGATTAATTTTAATTTCAGTTTAACTTATATATTTTTGCGCGATAGTGCGTTTTCTGGTATTTACAGCAATGGCGACCATGATTGAAAGTTCAACTTCCTACATTTCGGGGTTGCCAACCTAAATAACTATACTGTAATATTGCATTTACACCCACGTGCGGGAAGTAAAACCACTGCCCTCTATGTATACTACGTAGAATGTATATACAGAAAATATCCAAAAGGCAGTGTTAATATACATTATACGAAACAAATCACTGCATTTTAAATGAACTGAACATTATTTCAAACAATATAAAACAATAAATACATATTGGCGGCTATGTTATCAATAATTGTTCTCAAGGCCTCCTTTGTTTCAACTAATAAAAATTGCCCACACTGTTAACGTTAGTCAATTGTTTATAATGAACGCAAATATTTCCAACAAAGATATCATTTTATTATTTATTTATTATTTTGAAAACACCATCGCGCAAAAAATAATGTACAACGCACGTTTGTGAAGTGTTTTACAGAATCTCGGAGATTAAAAACCTCGCTATCGCTCGGTTTTTAAACATTTTTCCTCGATTCTGTACACTCTTGAGGTTTAAATTATTTCAACTTTAAATTTTTACTTTATAGAACATCAAGAAGTTTTAAAATATGATTTAATAAACATTTCTCAGACTTTATTAAAAGAGAAGGAAAATCAAGTTTTGCTGAACACATTTCAAAAACCGCCCATCGATTTAACAACATAGATAAATCAATGTCAATAATCCACAAAGAGAACAATAGACAAAAAATCAATATCCTGGAAGAGATTGAAATTTTCAAGGAAGCAGAAAATAAAAATATGCTAAATGAGAACACACCCTGAGACGAGATTTTTAAGAAATATAGCATGATATACTCTGCTGGATAAGAAAAGAAATGAAGATATAAGAAAGGAACTAAATATTTTCAAACTTGCAGACCGAATTATTAAATATAGGAACGACTGGAAAGAACATATTGATATAATGTCAGAAGGAAGATTTCCAAAATTATTACAAAATTATAAACCACACGGAAGGAGAAATGTTGGAGGCCCACACAGAAGACGGTCTGAATAATTTTAACAATTCTAACTTTCATGAAACCGGAACGAGCCAACAGGCTTAATCCCTGGATGATGATGATGATGATGATGACGAGAACACACCCAACAACCGAAGCCCTCTGTATGAAATATACAAATCATTTCATTACCAAAGAATTCCTGAGGATGAAGCATGTCTTTGAAAGGTCTAGAGTTTTAATAGTGTGACGATGTTTATAACAGAAGTTATTACAGTTGAGGACGACTGTTTTATAAGGTACAAATTTAAAATTGAAATATTTGTTTATACAGTACGGTAATTACTTATGATATGTTAAGATTTTTTTTTTCTGTATCTATTTTTTTTTTTTTACTGGTTGGATGGAAAAAAATTCTTATGGCTTTAATTCTACTAATGTATTACTATTAGTATTAATTAATTAAAACCCGCCAAAGCCTGTTCCAAGCCAGGTTCGAAAAGGGTGAGGGGAGGAGAACAACCTCGTTAAAAAATCAGGGTTCAGTACACCCGGCTGATTGTACCCTGTGAGGGCCACTTATCTAAGGTACAGACACTGCTACCTTGCAGTTCATCATTCGTTTGATAAACATTGACCAGAAATCATCTTGTCCTCCAGGCTGGGGGTTGATGCATCAGGCCAGCTCCCTGTTCATCACAAAAGACATAACAATGCTAAAAAAACTTTAGGCACAGAAAGATGTGTAAACATTGAAAATCTGTACATAAATAAAATGAAATAAAATAAAATAATAATTAATTAATTGTACCATTTTATTATTATCGTTATTATTATTATTATTATTATTATTATTATTATTATTGTTATTGGATATAAGGGGTACAAGTGGCTATGAATATAAGAGGATTGGAGGAAGATCAATGGATGGACAGAGAGGAATGGCGTTTGGTTTCCGGAAGACGGCGACAGCTGTCATGATACCGGATGATGCTGATTATTATTTTTATTATTATTATTATTATTATTATTATTATTATTATTATTATTATTATTATTATTATTATTATTATTATTATTATTATTATTATTATTATTATTATTATTATTATTGGATATAAGGGGTACAAGTGGCTATGAATATAAGAGGATTGGAGGAAGATCAATGGATGGACAGAGAGGAATGGCGTTTGGTTTCCGGAAGACGGCGACAGCTGTCATGATACCGGATGATGCATATTATTATTTTTATTATTGCTATTATTATTATTATTATTATTATTATTATTATTATTATTATTATTATTATTATTATTATTATTGTTGTTGTTGTTGTAAACACAGATCGATATTTTAAATTACTTAAATTCGTGTCATTATTATTTATAGATGATTTAACATGTAAGTGAAGTTCCTTTAAACCAGAGAAACTCAGGTACAGGGGCGGAACACTATGTCCTTATACCATCAAAGTTTGACACAACATATTTGTATGAAATTAAAATTTGAAGAAGAAATTAAAATTGTGAAGATGTCCTTAAAATATAATTATTTTTCCACGCAAAATATAACATATTCCAGGCTCTTCATTTTCTTTACGTTCAGACTGGAGTTCAGGTGGCCATTTCACATGCAGTTTTTTGTTCTCACTAAAATGAAATATGGATGGACTGTGTGTGGGTCTGGTGAATTCAAGTCCACCTGCTTAATGTTGTGGAATACAATTATTATATATAGTCTGGTAGCATTGCGCGCAATTTAACGCAAATTGTTAATTTTTCCCACGCAAGGAAATGCTGGTTCTACTTATATGCGGTGGACATTTTACAGACCGTAATATGACTTTAATTGAATCAGTCATTTCGAAAAGGGATCATCTACAGCTGTTGAAATCTTACAGGAGAGGAAAAAAAAAACAGATTCAACTTGATCAGGATAAAGCATTGCATCTGAAATTGCTACTGAATAAAGTCAGAAAGTGCTAAAGGAATTGTGTAGTTGATCCATTCTCATGTGGAAACGATGGAAGCAGGTATGTAAACATGGAATAACAAGAAAAGTGAATTTTAGAAAAATTGGAGATGATCCCTTTTCGAAATGACTGATTCAATTACAACATAGACCACATACCGCCATCCATCCGCCCAGAGCGGAACCGAAGCATTTAAAGTGAAGTGGGTGGCATTAGTGCGCGCCACACACACACACACACACACACACACACACACACACACACACACACACACACACATAATTGCCAAAGGAAAATATTTTTTTATAAATTTATAAACCCGTCTAATAATAATAAAATAAATATCCTCGGCCGCGGTGGACTAGTGGTTATGCTCCTTGCTTCTGGTCCCGAGGGTCGCGGGTTCAAATCCGGCCGGGGCGATGGATTTTTTTAGGATGGAAAAATCCAAGCAGCAAGTCCTCCGGGAGGGACTTTAAGCCGTGGGTCCCGAGTCTGAAGATTTTCAGGCTCGTAAAAGATCTTTAAGCCTGAATGAAAAGGCCTCTAAGCAATATTTTCCGAATTTTCCCCGTCCTAGTACTACCTTGGTTTCCTAGATGTCAGTATGAGGCGGAACGCTGACCACGTACCACTCAAATGACATCTATACGAAAACAAGTGTAACTAAATTAGTATGGTTCAAATTCTTCCCTGTAGAGGGAGAGCACCTAAATCTCTGTTGAGGGAAACATGGGCTTACAAGACAAGACAAATATTCTCAACTTGTTTCCAACTCATGGTCGGGTCGAGGAATGAGATGAACCCCTATATATAGAGATCTGTGATAGCAAGGGTGCCGGCCAACCTAACTATTGTCTGTCCAACAGATCTGTGCCCCCGTAAGATATGGGAACTATACCCTAGCCACCATATCTCCAGCTCTGAAGTTTAGGTTATACGAGGGATAAAGGGAGAATTCGCCCTCTACTGCCAATAAGGAAATGTCTGTAGTGGGAGTAGATGTCTGCTACAACCAATCACTGCTCTTGACGCAGCATTAGCGCGCTAGTAAGGTTTGAAACTGATGAGATGTTGTCAGCTGTGTGTCTGCTAACCACATACATAAAGCGACCCGCTCCCACTGAATATCCATATCGGTAACACTGTCGTGAGAACGTCAAGCCCGGAGAATCAGTGGCTGCAGAATGTCTACTTCCTTTTCTGCCACGGTTAATCATTTCCCTCCCTGCATTCCTATCTCTTTATTTTCTATCTCTCTCTTGCACTTGCACTGCAGTGTTGTCAACTCAACTCCAAACTTCCTTTATTCAATATTCAAGATCCATGACACTGGGGGAAGTTTGGCAACATCCCTACTCGATTGGCTGCTGTTTGACGTAGTGGGAGGGGAGTGCGGTGAAATGGTGTGAGTACAGACGTGTACTTTTCTAAGAACGATGTAAGCGCTATAGGGGCACAGATCCGTTGGTCCGAGTATAATTGTGTATCCGTAAATTCTTTTAATTGAAATCCTTTATATATACTGTATATTTTTTTCTATGCTGACATTGACACGGCTCTTTCAGTAGGAAAGCTGAACCAATGTTCAAGCGCAAGATTGATTACTTAACATATGTCTCCACTTTCTTTACCTTCTCTACGCTCTCAGATAAATCCGATTTCTTTTGTATACTATTCCACTTGATAAATTGCTTTTAAGTACTCCTAACCTAATAACATCCTACCTTTAAATTCAATTTCATGTTTATAACATATTTTCGATCATATTATAATTATGTAGTCCACCGCTGTGGTCTCGAGGTAGCGTGCTGCCTTGTCACGCAGCGGGCCCGGGTTCGATCCTCGGTCGGGGCAGTTTTTCTAGGTGAGGTTTTTATCGGGGTTTTTCCTCACCTGTAAGACAAATGTCAGGAAAACTTTAAGACCCCGAAATCATATGGCCATCATCATCCTTACCATTATCATCATCATCATCATCCTTGACCGGTGTCGAAAGCAACGGGAAGCTACCACACCTACAATTCTCTAGTGGCAGAATTACTATGGATGGATAATTATCTAATAACTTTTTGTTGTGGAGTGACTTGATGCTTGAATGACGAAAATTATGCCGTCGCGCCGGTAGCATTGCTGCCAAGAGGGTCACCCAGACAGGTCAATGGCGAGAATCCAGGCGAAAATAGTAGTTCGGCCAAAAAAAGACGATATTTCATTGTAAAAATACAACGTCAAGAAAGGCGAACATATGTTCCACAGGAATATATATATATATATATATATGTATATGTGTGTGTGTGTGTGTGTTGTATGTGTGTGTGTGTGTGTGTGTGTGTGTGTGTGTGTGTGTGTGTGTGTATTATAACTATATTTTTGACATTTGGTAATGAAGGCAAATATGATATGAAAACAAAAATGAATGCTTGAGTCGGGATTTTAACCCCAGTCTCTAAACTCTGTACGTTTAGCGCTCTAACCAACTGAGCTACCCAAGTATCCCAACACAAAAATACATTTTTCTTATATATGTAGTATTCTCAATTCGCACAAGAGGTAGCGGGATGTCACTAGATGTCAGGGGGAACGACTTCCCACTCACTACCTCTTGTGTGAATTGAGAATACTACATATAGGCCTATAAAAATATATGTTTGTGTTGGAATACTAGGGTAGCTCAGTTGGTTGGAGCGCTAAACGTACACGGTTTAGAGACTCGGGTTCAAATCCCGACTCATGCATTCATTTTTCTTTTCATATCATACATATACATATTATTTAGAAATCCATCCCCGATACATTGGTTTTCCGCCGTTCTCAAGATATTCGTCTTCTCTAGTAATAACGACCTTGAATATCCTCATGATGCTGGGTGCAGAGCAGGCCTATACTGGCCGAAATTAAAATTGTAGCTACCCAAATTCCTCAAGATGCTGCATGCACACCGGACTCTTACTGGGCGAAATTCGTTGAGAAAATGTGCGCGTCCAGTAGCTCTGCGCTAAGGCATGATGCCTTACATCGCTCAGCGAAGTCGCGGGACATACTTGAGAGTCTTCTTCTTCTTCCTTTCATGCGGTAGACCTAGTGGTCTGTTACGGTCTCAATCCAACGTTTGAAGGCTCTGCCCAAAGATCTCTTGCCTGGTGGCTGGTAATTTAAGATCTGACGTGGTATTATTGTTCTGCTCATTCTTGTTACGTGAGAATTCAGGTTGTTTCTGTATTTTTTGTATATATTCCATGACTGATTCTGTTTGTAATTCTTTGAGAATCTCAGAATTCCTTTTATGGTCTGTTCTTGAGTAACCTATTTGAGAGTAAAGAAAGCAAATACTGTAATTAAAAAAAATAAATAATATAACTTAAGTCAAAGGAACTATGAAAGAGACACTTTCAATTTTTTATAAAAATGGCGGTTCCAACACTACGATCCCTATATGGATCGGAACAATGGGTCTTAAGGAAAAACCAGGAACGAAGAATAGAAACTTCATAAATGTGGATTTTTGAGGGGTGTGGCTGACTATACAATAGCAGATCGGAAATGAAATTAAGATATACGAACATAACTAAATATATTCAAGCAATCAGATAGGATTTCGAAATACAGTGAAGAAGGGATGGACCACATCAATAAAATGGATAACAACACAATCATGAAACAAATTCTTCACTACAGATCACTAGGAATAAGAAATATAGGAAGACACAGTAAAAGATGGAGAGACCAATTATAACAGGAGATCGGAACAAATATTATCGTCTAATTCTTGATGCTGATGATGATATAGAAACAAAAAATCAAATGTTTTTCTTCTTCTTCTTCTTCTTCTTCTTTGGCTTTCCCCCACTTCAGTTTCCATTTATCTCTATCATTCCAATCTCCTTCTTCCAAATTCCTATCATACATTATGGTTCTGACGTAGGTTTTCCATTTCCATCTTGGTCTGCCACGTTTATTTCTTCCAGGGGGTGACCATTGGTACATATATATATATATTTTGGCCATCTTTCATTTTCCATTCTTTCTACATGACCATACCATTTAAGCTTTTGATTTTCAATCCTCTTAACAACATATGTGGTGACATTCATTTCTCTCCAAAGGAATTAATTTCTTATTTTATCCTGTCTTTTTTTTTAGGCTTCTTCCAAAATAATCAATTTTCTGTTCTAATTTTATTCTTTTGTAGTTCCGTCAAAGACCAAGTTTCACTTCCATATGACAAAATATTCTGTATTATGCTCTTATAAATTTTCATTTTAGTTTCCTTTGTAATATTTTTGTTCCAAATTATTCCATGTAATGTCTAAGTTGTATTTTTTGCCATTGCAATTTTAGTCCGTACATATCTCTCACAGGTACCTAAACTTGTAATTATTGACCCAAGATATTTTAAAAAAATCATTTTTTTTTATTTTCCCTGTTTCAAGTATGAGGTCATCCACACCCTTTTCCAAACGTATATATTCTGCTTTCTGTAAATTTATATTCAGACCCCATTTTTTATATTCTTCCAAATTTAAGAATAATAATAATAATAATAATAATAATAATAATAATAATAATAATAATAATACTTTATTTATTCTGGCAGAGTTAAGGCCATAAGGCCCTCTCTTCCACTCAACCAGCACAAATATAAATAAATATTTGACAAATATAGATATACACTATACTAATTATAAACAGTTAAATATACAATAAATGTAGCAAAGTAAATTTCATGTACAAACAACATTTTATAGGGTAATAACAATAATGATGATCCGTACAGGCCACATGGCCTAAAACGAATTTGTTCATGATGATGATGATGAACAATAATGATACGATAACCTGGTTGAGTGGTAGACAAGGCCTTAAGGCCTTAACTCTGCCAGGTAAAATAAAGCTATTATTATTATTATTATTATTATTATTATTATTATTATAATAATAATAATAATAATAATAATAATAATAATAATAATAATAATAATAATAATATAAATATGATAAATTATACGAGAAACACCAATTAATATATATACCTTACACTGGGTAATAATGAAGTCGAGGTTAGAGCAAATATAAATTTAGATTTCTTTTAAAAGATGTCAATGTCCAGCAGCCCCTTATTTCTTGTGGTAGGGAATTCCAGTTGCGAGAAGTGAAGATGGTATATGACATGGAGTGATGTGATGTCCTATGTTGCGGTATATTAAGCAAGCGACTATGTTGTGATCTTATATTTAAGTTATGGTTTGAGGATAGATACTGGAAACGGGATGATACATAATTGGGAATCGAGGTATGTAGGATCTTAAATAAGAGAATTAGACAGTGCGATTTTCTTCTCTCTTTTAGATGTAGCCATGACAATTCAAGGAATAATGGAGAAATGTGATCGTATTTTCGAACATTAAATATGAATCTGATACACATATTATGGACACGTTGCAGTTTGTCCGACAATCCGTCACTTATGTCAGTTAGTAGAACGTCACAGTAGTCAAAATGCGGCATCGCTAAGGTTTGGATTAAAATTCTTTTAAGAGCTGTAGGAAGAAAATGTTTAAGTCGCTTTAGGGAATGCATTATGGAGAAGATCCTTTTAGATGTTTGTTTTACTTGCACATGCCAATTTAAATTAGAATCTATTTTATTTTTATTTATTTATTTTATTTATTTAGCCTGGTGGAGTTAAGGCCATGTGGCCTTCTCTTCCACTCACCAGAACAAGCATATGTTACATATGAATACAAAAAAAATACAATAATAGTCATATAATAGAATCTAAGTAAAGTCCCAAGTTTTTAACGACGTCGGTATAAGGAATTTGTTCATTATCTAATATGACAGCCGGCATATTGCCATTGTTTATGAAGTGTAATAGCCTTGGATGTCCGATAATTATTGCTTGCGTTTTGTTTACATTTGGTTTCAGCCCATATTGTCTGGACCATAAAGATATATGCCTGAGGTCAGTGTTTACTTTGTCAACAGAAACTGATTGCTGACGATTAGTGAGGTAAGATGTAAACCAATCAAGGCAGATGTAGTGTCTTTAGTCTCGCTAGCATTAAGTCCATATCTACTGTGTCAAAGGCTTTGCTGTAGTCGAGTAGGACTATTGCGGTGAGTTTGCTTTTGTCCATTGAGTCTCTTATTCTCTACAATGTCAAGTAGTGCAGTACTTGTATGATGTCCTGTTCTAAAACCAGACTGATGCTTATCAAATAAATCGTGTGTGATGAGGTAGTCTGTTAACTGTGAGTGTATTCTAATACTATGAATAACAAACAAACAAACTAACTAACTAACTGGCTCTATCGGACCCGTTGGTTCATGACCGCATGGAAATAAGCTCTCCATACATCCCTATCCTGAACTAATGTTTTCCAATCATTCCCTGTATTATCTACTTGCCTCAAATCATGGATAATGTTATTCTCCCACCTCATTCTAGGTCTACCAACTGGGCATTTACCCTCTGGTTTTCCTACTAGAAGCTTCCATGCACCTATTTCATTCCCCATTCGTGCAATATGACCTGCCGTCGCAGTCGAGACTTAACTGTTCTCATTATATATGACTTCCTATAAAGACCATGTAGTTCACTGTTATGTAGTCTTCTCCATTCAGCTATCGGTTCATCTCTCTTTGGTCCAAACATTTTCCTAAGTACTTTATTCTCAAATAGGCCTACTCGTAATCTCCTCTGCCCCTTTAATGTAAGAGTCCATGTTTCGCACCCATATGATATAACTGGTAGAATAATAGTTTTATATATTTTCAGTTTAACGTTTTTTGAAAGGAGTTGGGACATCAAGAGTCTCTGCAATGCATAATAACACGCATTTCCAGAATTGAGCCTATGTTTAATTTCCTTGTGCATCTCATTCCTATTTGTGATTATTGTTGCTAGGTATTTGAATTCAGATATTTCCTCAAAATTTCCCTCATTTGTCATTAGCTGTCCATTTCCATTATATAATGCATTTCTATGTGTGACCATATATTTAGTCTTATTGATATTTACTTCTAGTTCCAATTTCTTAGTGTTACTCAGTAGTGTGTGCGTGTTGGCCATGAAGATCAATAGAATTATAAATACATTTGACAAGTAATATTTTCAACTTTACTTGAGCTAACACGGTGGATGTTTCTAAATCTAACCAAGTAACTCATTGTTACAGTGGAACCCCTATGTTCATGGACACAAGCTCTCCTAAACAGCTATCATTTTCCAATTATCCCCTGTATAATCTACTTCCCTCGATTTTTGTTAATGTTATTCTCCCATCTCATTTTGACCTACCCACTGGGCGGTATCCCTCTGATTTTCCTACAGGATTCTCCATGTCCCTCTTTCATTCCCTATTCCTGCCACATGTCCTGTGCACCGGAGACTACGAGATTTAAGTGTTCTTATTATATCTGGTTTCCCGAATATCTACAATGACAAATGAGGGAAATTTTGAGGAAGTGGCTGAATTCAAATAACTAGGAACAATAATCACAAACAGGAATGAGATGCACAAAGAAATTAAACATAGGCTCAATTCTGGAAATGCCTGCTATTATGCATTGCAGAGACTCTTGATGTCCCAACTCTTTCAAAAAACGTTAAACTGAAAATATATAAAACTATTATTCTACCAGTTATATTATATGGATGCGAAACATGGACTCTTACTTTAAGGGAGGAAAGGAGATTACGAGTATTTGAGAATAAAGTTCTCAGGAAAATGTTTGGACCAAAGAGAGATGAACAGACAGGTGAATGGAGAAGACTGCATAACAGTGAATTACATGATCTTTATAGGAAGCCAGATATAATGAGAACAGTTAAGTCTCGTAGACTGCGATAGGCAGGACATGTGGCACGAATGGGGAATGAAAGTCGTGCATGGAAGCTTCTTGTAGGAAAGCCAGAGGGAAAACGCCCAGTTGGTAGACCAAGAATGAGATGGGAGAATACCATTAACTATGATTTGAGGGAAGTAGATTATACAGGGGATGATTGGAAAACATTGGCTCAGGATAGGGATGTATGGAGAGCTTATGTCCGCGTGGTCATGAACCTACGGGTTCAATAGTTCCAGTGAGTTAGTTAGTTAGTTTTCCCGGATATCTACAAATTAACTTGGTCATCTTAATGGCTTTTTTCTTAATCATACTAACACAAATTACTTTGACATCATTGAATTTCAGGCACTATACAAGGATCAGATTCAGAGATCTCAAATTTCCTTCATCAAATGTTTTTTCTACTGAGAATGCGCAGCCCCTGCTTTTATTTCTCAGAAGAGTGCTTTTAGTTTTCTCTTTCCAAGAAATGGTTGTTTCTGTTTTCACGAGGATATCTTGTTCTTGTTTCTGTAAATTACACTATTCCAGTAAACTTCATATAGCTTTATTTTTTTCCCAGGTTCTGTATCTTGAACGCAGACAGTGTTCTTTCATGCTGCAAGCTTCTGTTGAAGATAACATCTATTCATAGCTGCAAATGTTATAAAACCGGATTTTAATGCCCATTAAAAAAGACAAAAAGGAAAACATTTTTTTCCAAAAATAAAGGAAGATCTTAAAAAGGAGCATGGAATAATGAGGAATGTGTATTCACTACTATTTTAACTTTAAAACTATTACTACTACTACTACTTTCACTACTATACGACCAATAAAGAGAGATAAGTTATATAGTACCCTGATGGAGGTCGTAATTCTTAAAAAGTTAGACTTATTAGGATATTTTTTTTAATTCGTCGGAGAATATTTTTTGACAGGTTCGAGCAAGTGATTGGAGTCTGACAAGATAACTACATTATTAAATTTGTCTAGATGGACTGTAAGTTGTTGCAATGCCACTTTTTGGGAAATTAACAACAAGAAAAATAGATTTAGATTTATTTAGCTAATGTGAATGCAGGAGTTAAGGCCATGTGGCCTTCTCTTCCACTCACCAGGACAAACATATGTTACATACAAATACAAAAAATTACAAGAACAGTACATACTAAACAATTAATTATCTGGTCTAACTGAACAATAATGAAAATAATGTGTAATAATACAATACAATTAAATACAATTAAAATTAAACTAATGGAATAATGTGTACTCAAAGGAATAACAGCTCGAATCTTCTATACTTGAAAAGAAAAGAAAAAATATACACAAAGAAAGTACTTACTTAATAAACTGTAATGAATCTATCGCTTATACGAGTATATAGGCGAATATATTAACAAATCTTAATACTATTTTTATTAAATAATGAAAAAACAAATTATTAATAGTTAAAAAAGTATTATTAGTGAGGTGTTTCTGTTAATAATTTTATTTTAAATTTGTTTCTGAAAGATGGTAAAGTTTGGCAGTCTCTGACATGAGGTGGAAGAGAATTCCATGTTCTAACAAGAGAAACTGTAAAAGATTTCGAGTAATAGATAGTGTGACGAGGAGGGATATAAAGGACAATGTGCCGATGGGACCGTGTATCTAATTTATGTGTATCCGAGAGTCTAGTGAAGTGGTGTGATAAATAATAAGGTAATGATGTGTGTAATATTTTATAGAGAAGGCATAGGGAATGGATGGTTCTACGATCCTGTAGACGAAACCATGACAATTGTTCCAGGGATGGTGTAACGTGATCAAATCTGCGAATACCACAAATAAAACGTATGCAAGAATTATGAACACGTTGAAGACTTTCGGTAAGAACAGTATTTAGGTCGGTAAATAGAGTATCACAATAATCAAAATGGGGCATTGCAAGTGTTTCTACTAACATTTTCCTTATATCAAATGGTAAACAATTTCTTATACGATTTAATGAGTATGTTATTGAGAAGATAGTTTTGAAAATGTTGTTTATTTGTTTATTACAATTTAAAATTTTAAATGCTACAAATAAAGAATAATAATAATAAATAGCACAAGACCACGATGACATAGAATATATGGCTAAAAAACTAAAAGAATAATATGAAAAAAGGGGACTTTCTATAAACACTGGAAAAACTAAATACCTGTGTATAGGAGAAGAAATGGAAAATATAAATTTCAACAATGGAGAAGAACTAAAACCTAGAATTGAATGCACTTGTTTAGGAACAAAATTAGACAATTCAGGCGATAACACAGTGGAAATTAAAAAGAGAATTGCACAAACAAACAAGCAATAAATGCTTTAAACTCTGTTTTGTGGAGCGAAAATATTACAAAAAATAGAAAATTACAAATATATCAAACCACAATTCAGAGCGTTTTAACATATGGTGCTGTAGTCTGGTAAATTCTTGTCAGGGAAATGAAAAAAATTAAGTACAGAAATGGATGTTTTAAGAAGATCAGCTGGAAAATCTAGAGTGGATAGAATACGAAATAAAGAAATAAGGGAAATTATGGGTGTACAAGAGGAGCCGGACATCATAGACACTATAGAAAACAAAAGATTACAGTGGTATGGCCATGTCAAAAGAATGCCAGAGCAAAGATTGCCTAAATTTGTTATGGAATTGATCCCAATAGAAAGGAGGAAGAGAGGAAGACCGAAGAAAACTCGGATAGAAGGGGTACAAGCAGCTATGAATATCAGAGGATTGGAGGAAGATCAATGGATGGACAGAGAGGAATGGCGTTTGGTTTCCGGAAGACGGCGGCCGCTGCCATGATACCGGATGAATAATAATAATAATAATAATAATAATAATAATAATAATAATAATAATAATAATAATAATAATAACAACAATAATAATAATAATAAGAAGAAGAAGAAGAAGAAGAATCGAAATTTAAATATGTTAAGGACGACTGGAATAAGATACTTTGTTGAGGACAGGTAGAGAATAATTAATTATATTAGCCGCATGAAATTTCTGTAAAAAGAGTTTAGCGAGATAGATTTACATTCTTACGAAGGTGTAAATGAATAGCAGGCCTGCTACACTGCCATTGACATCTTGCTATTACCGTAATGGAATATCCCGAGCAGTTACTCTAATCTGAGAAATGAATTCCTATAAACCGCTGTGTGGTTTGCACCCTCAGACATCAAGATATACCGCAGTTGGAGACGTCATCCCCCTTTACAATTTTCATAATTAATTTGGAGTTAATTAATACTTCAAGTTTAATCTCCTGACCTCAAACAGACGCTTATAAATACCAACGAAGGCTCTCAGCGAAGCCAGATTAATTCAACCCCGTCATTTAAATCCTTCGTTGCCACTTTAAAACATACATGTAAATGAAGAACGATCTAAACTTTCACCAATTAACAAGTCCCTTTGTCGTCAACCTCAAACCAATAACAAACAGGACTAGGATTTCATCATTATCAACGATCATGGATTAAGCCCATGTGGCTTGTTCCGGTCTTATAGATTCTCATATAAGAAGTTGATAAACTGGTTTTAGCGCAAGACAAATTTGATATGGAATTCATGATAAAAAGGTTGAAAAACTCACATGAATCATGGGGTCTCACACTAAATTTACAAAAAACAGAATATCTGGCAATAAATAGCAATGGAATAGAAAATTTAAGATTGGAAGAAGGAATCCAAATAAAGCAAGTGAAACAAACTAAATATTTGGGAATAATTATGGATAACATTGAAGGTATAGGCAAAGAGAACATAAAACATAAAATTGAATTGAGTAGCAAAATAATATCATCGTTAAATTCCATATGGTGTGACAAGCATATTTGGAAAGACACAAAAAAATATATTGGTAAAACATTGGTGGAATATGTTGCAATGTATGGAAGTGAGGTGTGGACAATCAATAAGTACTACAAGAATAGCCTAATAGCTTTAGAAATGGATTATTTACGCAGAAGTGCCAGAAAGTCTAAATTAGAACATGTCACAAATAAGGAAATTAGAAACATAATGGAAGCAGAAGAAAGCATAATCGAAAGAATTGAGGAGAAGGAATTAAAGTGGTTAGGACATGTTTTAAGAATGGAAGATGAGCGATGGCCGAAGCAACTGTATGAATGGCATCCGAACAGAAAGAAGAAAAGAGGGAGACCAAAGTTAACATGGAAGGAAAACATGAAGACATTAATGCAAGCTACAGGGCTAAGCATCTAAGATGCCCAAGACCGTTTTGGAGGCTTTGGAGGTTTGGCACGGGAAGACGACAGCAGCTGTAAAAACCCGAAGATAGATAGATAGAATCATCTCTTTTTCGGTCTACCAATATCCCTGTCTCCTCTTGGTTAGTAATTAAATATAATTTGATGAATCCGATCATATTTCATTCTTTGAACATGTTCCTTCCAGTTTTTTTTTCTAGATTCTTTTATTTTATCTAAAAGTTTAAAAATATTTAGCTCATTTCTAATATCTTCACGTCTTCTTTTATCTAGAAGTTTGCTGCCAGCCACACTTCTCAGAAATCTCATTTCAGCTGCTTCTATGATCTTCTCTTCTCTTTTAGTTTAAACCCAAAATTCACTACCATACAATAGTAAGGGTACTGCCACTGCCTTATAAAATTTTAGTTTTGTTTCCATTCTTGTGTTTTTAAATATTCTTTTAATTGTGCCACATATATAATTGAATTTACTAAGTTTGTTAAACAGATCTTCATTTTTAAAATACGATAATAATAATAATAATAATAATAATAATAATAATAATAATAATAATAATAACTTCTATTCACTTAAATAAATATAATATCCTCAACTCGTGTCCAACGCTGGGTCGGGTCGAAGGATAAGATGAGATGAAGCTCTTTATATAGAGGTCTGTGAATGACAAGGGTGCCGGCCGACCACGCCAGAATCACTCTCAGAGTGGTAGATGAACGAAATGAAATGAAATGGATGAGATAAGTATTGAAAAATGATGGAATGAAATTGTGGCAGAGGAAAACGGGAGAAAGTCCCGAGTAAAACCAGCCCAAGCTTCGTCTCGTCCAACACCAAACCCACATGGAGTGGCCGAGGCTCGATCATGGGACCCCAGCGGTGAGAGACGAGCGTTTAACCGCTTGCGCCAAGAAGCCACTAATAAAAAAAATTATAAAATTTTAGGTCCATCTCCTCAACTGTTAAAAATATCAATTCCCAGTAGGCCATTCGGGACTAGTCCCATCATCAGCAAAAAGAGCAGGAGATATGTCTATATCTACTGACCTTGAATGCATTACTGGTACTAACTAACTAACTAACTCACTGGCACTATCGAACCAGTAGGTTCATGGCCGCGCGGACATAAGCTCTCCATATATCCCTATCCTGAGCCAATGTTTTCCAATCATGCCCTGTATAATCTAATTCCCTCAAATCATAGTTAATATTATTCTCCCACCTCATTCTTGGTCTACCAACTGGGCGTTTTCTCTCTGGTTTTCCTACAATAAGCTTCCATGCACGTCTTTCATTCCTCATTCGTGCCACATGTCCTGCCCATTGTAGTCTACGAGACTTAACTGTTCTCATTATTTCTGGCTTCCTATAAAGACCATGTAATTAACTGTTATGCAGTCTTCTCCATTCACCTGTCTGCTCATCTCTCTTTGGTTCAAAAATTCTCCTATGAATTTTATTCTCAAATAATCGTAATCTCCTTTCCTCCCTTAAAGTAAGAGTCCATGTTTCGCACCCATATAATATAACTGGTAGAATAATAGTTTCATATATTTCCAGTTTAACTTTTTTTTAAGGAGTTAGGACGTCAAGAGTCTCTGCAATGCATAATAGCACGCATTTCCAGAATTGAATGTTTAATTTCATTGTGCATCTCATTCCTATTTGTGATTATTGTTCCTAGGTATTTGAATTCAGCCACTTCCTCAAAATTTCCCTCATTTGTCATTAGCTGTCCATTTCCATTATATAATGTATTTTTATGTGTGATCACATATTTAGTTTTATTGATATTTACTTCCAGTCCGAATTTCTTAGGCATTACTGATACACTTGTGATAATTTTGTACAGAGGATTGAATGTACTGGGCGTGTTCTCATTTAGAAACAGGTTGTTGTTGCCTTCCTTTAAAATTTCAATTTATTCCACCATGTTTATAGAAACAAGGGAACTGTTAACCATTCCATTCCGAAACCTACCTTGAAATTTCTCCCAGAAAACGTTCAGATGTACCAAGGCTGTGTCAAAAAAGCATTTGCCTTTTTTAACTGCAAGGTATTAAAACCGAGCCCAAATCTCTCATTTAAACTACAGGGAAGTAGTACAACTCCTGACTTGGTAGATTGGATAACCCTAACAACCTGCCTCAGCGGAAACCAAACGCCAGTCCCCTCTGTCCATCCATTGATCTTCCTCAATTCCTCTGATATTCATAGCACCTTGTACCCCTTCTATCCAATTTTTCTTCGGTCTTCCTCTATTCCTCCTTTCTATTGGGATCCATTCCATAACAATTTTAGGCAATCTTTGCTCTGGCATGATGTTTGACATGGCCATACCACTGTAATCTTTTCTTTTCTATAATCTCTATTATGTCCGGCTCCTCTTGTACACCCATAATTTCTCTTATTTCTTTATTTCGTATTCTATCCATTCTAGATTTTCCAACTGATTTTCTTAAAACATCCATTTCCGTACTTAAAATTATTTTCATTTCCCTGGTAGGAATTTGCAAGACTTCAGCACCAATATGTTAAAATGCTCTGAATTTTGGTTTGATATATTTGTAATTTTCTCTTTTTTGTAATATTTTTGCTTCACCAAACAGAGTTTAAAACATTTATTGCTTGTTTTATTTGTGCTATTCTATTTTTAATTTCCACTGTGTTATCGGTTGAATGGTCTAATTTTGTTCCTAAATAAGTGCATTGAATACTAGATTTTAGTTCTTCTCCATTGTTGAAATTTATATTTTCTATTTCTTCTCCTATACACATTACATAATAATAATAATAATAATAATAATAATAATAATAATAATAATAATAATAATAATAATAATAATAATAATAATAATAATAATAATAATAATAATAATAATAATAATAATAATAATAATAATAATAATAATAATAATGAAGAGCGCACAATGTGCAGTTTCAATAGCTAAATAGATTCGGAATTCACTAAAATGTGAATGGTCTAAAAGAGACAAGAAGTGACATCTACGTGCAATGTAACAAACGAGTGCAGCGTTACTTTCGTAATTTAGCCAGTTATACCAACTTGATGAGTCGATACTTTGCTCGTGGAAAGCGCTTCACTTTCAATTTGTCCCCGTTTCAAGATTTTGCGAATAACAGCAAGTTTAACAACTGTACTGAATTCATTTGTTTAATATATTTTGTAACTCAATTTGAGAACAGAAAGTTGTCTGTGGAGGGGAAGATAAATCCCGGGGAAGTAAAGTTGTTAACACGTGTGTCGTGCAATTAACTTCACTTACTGCAGTTTCTCTCTTCGTCTCTTGAAAATTAACTCAACCTGGACCATATACTGTACCGCTTACCACGTCCTTCTCTGTATTCAATTCACACATAAAGTTTTCTCACATTTCTGTCAATTCTCATGGAATCTAACAATTGTGTTTATATATTAATTTTTTATATTTTTTTATTGAGAGTACAGTTCTTAGGAAAAATTTTGGACCAAAGAGAGATGAAAAGACAGGTGAATGGAGAATATTACTTAACAGTGAAACTACATGGTCTTTATAGGAAGCTAGATATAATAAGAACAGTTACGTCTTGTAGACTATGAAGGGCAGGACATGTGGCATGAATGGGAATGAAAGACGTGCATGGAAGCTTCCTGTAGGAAAACCAGAGGGAAAACACCCAATTGGTAGACCAAGAATGAGGTGGGAGAATAACATTAATTACGATTTGAGGGAAGTAGATTATACAGGATGATTGGAAAACAGTAGCTCAGGATAGGGGTATATGGAGAGTTTTTGTCCGCGCGGCCATGAACCTACGGGTTCGATGTGCCAGTGAGTTTTTACAAATTTTTATCAATTATATCTACTAGACACCGAAAAATGACCACCTCTCTCTCTCTCTCTCTCTCTCTCTCTATATATATATATATATATATATATATATATATATATTTATTGAGTAACACTAAGAAATTAGGACTGGAAGTAAATATCAATAACACTAAATATATGGTCACACGTAGAATTTCATTTATTTAATGGAAATGAACAGCTAATGACAAATGAGGGAAATTTTGAGGAAGTGGCTGAATTCAAATACCTAGGAACAATAATCACAAATAGGAATGAGATGCACAAAGAAATTAAACATAGGCTCAATTCTGGAAATGCATGCTATTATGCATTGCAGAGACTCTTGATGTCCCAACTCCTTTCAAAAAACGTTAAACTGAAAATATACAAAACTATTATTCTACCAGTTATATTACATGGGTGCGAAACATGGACTCTTACTTTAAGGGAGGAAAGGAGATTACAAGTATTTGAGAATAAAGTACTTAGGAAAATTTTTGGACCAAAGAGAGATGAACAGACAGGTGAATGGAGAAGACTACATAACAATGAACTACATGGTCTTTATAGAAAGCCAGATATAATAAGAACAGTTCAGTCTCGTAGACTGCGATGGGCAGGACAAGTTGCACGTATGGGGAATGAAAGACTTGCATGGAAGATTCTTGTAGGAACGCCAGAGGGAAGGGAAACGCACAGTCCCAGGTGAGTTAGACCAAACATGAGGTGGGAGAATAAACATTAACTATGATTTGAGGGAAGTAGATTATACAGGGAATGATTGGAAAGCATTAGCTCAGGATAGGGATGTGTGGAGAGCTTGTGTCCGCGCGGCCGTGAACCTACGGGTTCGATAGTGCCAGTGAGTAGGTAAGTAAGTAATATATATATATATATATCACCTGATGCCTTTTTCTGCCTCTAACTTTCTTTCCTTTGACCATTCCTTCTAGAGCATCCGTCAACAGGCAGTTTCTTCTTACTCAGTGGTCAATCCAATTTATATTTCTCTTCTTTACGAGTTCCAGCATTGTTCTTCCTTCACCCACTCTGTCTAGCATATCTTTATTTTTTATTTTGTCTATCAATTTTATACGCTCCATCCTTCTTCATATCCACACCTCAGAAGCTTCCAGTAGCTTTTATTCATTCCATCGTAATGTTCAAGTTTCTGTTCCATACAATGCTACACTCCGCACAAAGCACTTCATTAGCCTCTTCCGTAATTCTTTTGCCAAAGGTCCACAGAAAATTGTTCTCTTCTTGTTAAAAGCTTCTTTTGTCATTGTTATCCTCTGCTTTACTTCTTGACAGCAGTTCATGTTACTACTGATAGTACAACTCAAGTATTTGAAGCTCTCCACTTGCTCAATGGCCTCATCTTTAATCCTCATGTCTATCTTCCTTGGTTTCTTTCCTATAATCATGGCCTTGGTCTTATTTATGTTTATCTTGATTATTATTATTATTATCATTATTATTTGCGTAAATCACAAACATATATATGCATATACATATATATATATATATATATATATATATATCCATAGTAATTCTGCCCGAGGGCAGGTATTTCACTGCAATCATAGAATTTTCATGCTATGCTTTGCAACTTTACTAGAGAATTACAGGTGTGGTAGCTTCCCGTTGCTTTCCACACACACACAGACACACACACACACACACACATATATATATATATATATATATGTCTGTCCACCGCTGTGGTCTCGAGATAGTGTGTTGCCTTATCACGCAGCGGGTCCGAGTTCGATTCCCGGTCGGGACAGTCTCCTGGGTGAGGTTTATTTCGGGGTTTTTCCTCACCTGTAAGACAAATGTCAGGATGCTAGGGCCCTACGGTCCTCGAAAATCATCCGACTATCATCATCATCATCCTTTACCGGTGTGGAAAGCAACGGGAAGTTACCACACCTATAATTCCCTAGTAAAGTTGCAAAGCATAGCATGAAAATGCTATGATTGCAGTGAAAGACCTGCCCTCGGGCAAACTTACTACGGATGGATGGATGGATATATATATATATATATATATAATTTTTGTTATTTATTTATTTAGTTATTTATTTATTTTCTTTGCTGAATGACACACCATTGTACATGTAATTTTCATTAAAAATATACCACATTGTATGGAGTTTCAAAGACTGTAATATTGAAAATCTAGTGTTAGGTAATATAAAGTGATAATTACTAATAGTTTGGATAGAATATTTATACAAATGGAAACTGGATACCAATTCTGTATACAACTGTTAATTTCCGTGAACTAAACAGAGCACACAAACAACTGATTAAAGCTAATAAGGGTTATTCAGAATACTTCAGTGACAAACAGTGAAACTCTGAGGTATTAAATGCGTTAGATATTGATTCCAGAGAGGCATATGTAACCCCGTATTTAGCCCCTTAATTAGACGTGTATGGGTATTAAAAATGTTACAAAAAAGTACGCAGCAAACAAAAGTTTCAATTTCAAACGTAATTAGATTCTATGTTTTTAAAAATAATGTAGAAACTTTATTAATGTTGGTACTGCTATAGAGGGAATCAGTTGAAAATACATGTTAAAGAAACTCTTGATCAAAAATTTATTTCCTAAAGAATAAAAATTGTGGCCGCTAAAGCATTAAAAATACTATTTAACTCATGCCACTAATGGGAGTCAATGACCAATCACATTTCAATGATTTTTTATTTACAACCAATCACAATCGTGTTTCGCCTAGAATTTACCAACTAAAGTTTACCATAATAAAAAAAGCATCTCCTTTCTAACATTCTGAATAAGTCATAGCATTATTTTGCAGTGACTGACTCTTTAAGAAATACGGCTACCAGATTGTATATATAGTGCATGAATGTCAACACATAGCGCATGCGGGAGTTAATATAAAAACATTTGTAGCAATTGATTATACCACCAAAAAAAAGAAACCACTGTTTGCACTTTCTTAAATGTATTTTTTCCAGGTAATAACATTCCAGAAAAATATAATTGTCATATTTACATCAGAAATGAATTAATATACAGTTTGATGTGTTTCATTTTTTCTCCACTAAAGTGCATTCTTACAATATTGCGTTTCTTTGGCAATAAATAATATCTGGTTATGAACAAAAGAAGCAGACGAAGCGTACCAATCGTTTCTCATTTGTTTTCAAACATCGCCGTTTACATTAAATATATAAATATTTTAAAATGACTATATTTAAATAATGATTTGTGAGTAAACAGCTTAATATTATTCGTTGAATAGTCCCAACAAATGCCACTCTTGATTTCCAAATTCTCTAGATAAATTCACTCCTCACTTCTTGAGTCGTGAATTTATCGATAATTTGGAAATCACTCGTGACATTACTTATGATAAATACGATACGGGTATTTTCGTTATTTACTAAAGTAGCAAAGATGGAGATTTGTAATTTTTTAAATATTTTCATGAGAATAACCTCAACAGGCAATTCGCTAAAAAAAAAGTAATAAAAGAAAACGTTTTTCCTTTTTTTACATCCCCTTCGTTAGACTCTCTAATACACACAAATGTATTGTTTTCCAAACATTCCCTACATAATCTACTTCCTTCAAATAATGGTAAATGTTATTTTCCTACCTTATTCTTGGTCTACCAACTGGACGTTTTCCCTCTGGTTTTCCTACAAGAAGCTTTCATGCACCTACGTATATCATTACCCATTCATGCCACATGTCCTGTCCATCGCAGTCTACGAGACTTAACTGTTCTTATTATATCTGACTTCCTATAAAAATCATTCCATAATAAGTGCAATGGATCCCAATGGAAAGGGGAAATATAGGAAGACCAAAGAAAACCTGATAGAAAGTGTGCAAGCGTCTATGATTACCAGAGGATTGGAGGAAGATCAATGGATGGACAGAGAGGAATGGCGTTTGATTTCCGGAAGACGGCGGCAGTTGTCATGATACCGGATAATGATGTAAAGATCATGCAGCTCACTTATGTAGTCTTCTCCATTCGCCTGTCTGTTTATATCTCTTTGGTCCAAAAATTTCCTAAGAACTTTATTCTCAAATACTCGTAATCTACTTTCCTCCCTTAAAGTAAGAGTCCATGTTTCGCACCCATATAATATAACTGGTAGAATAATAGTTTTATATATTTTCAGTTTAACGTTTTTTGAAAGGAGTTGGGACATCAAGAGTATCTGCAATGCATAATAGCACGCATTTCCAGAATTGAGCCTATGTTTAATTTCTTTGTGCACCTCATTCCTATTTGTAATTATTGTTCCAAGGTATTTGAATTCAGCCACTTCCTCAAAATTTACCGCATTTCTCATCAGTTATCCATTTCCATTACATAATGTATTTCTATGTGTGAACATATATTTAATTTTATTTATGTTTACTTCCAGTCCCAATTTCTTAGTATTACTCAATAATGTGCGCTTGTTGGTTTCCTTAGTATCTCCTCGCTATCGCGTTCCGCTATGTCGTATAATAACAAGATATGTAAACATTTTATTATATTATCTAAAACAGTTCTAGAGAAAATGGGATGTAAATTTGGTTAATATAATATTGCCGGGATACATATTTCATATTTCTTTCATAACGAAAATTTTAATATAAATATTGCAGTCACGTGATTGAAATAAATGTTTAAGTGCGTTATATTAAATTGAGTAGCAAAGAGAAGAGTAAGTTCGTACATTATGCTAACAAGATTGCTGGAGAGCCATGTTGAATGATGTTTGAAGAAGGTTGTTTTGATAACACCACGTTTAAAATGGAAAAATCTGAACGTTGTTTTGCGCAAGCTGACACCAAGTTGCGGTTGAAAAATGTGTTGGTTGCAGATGTTCAAAATGTTATGACGTTAGTGTATGTCAGAAACCACCCCTGTACTCTGTTATACATTGGTTAAAACAACGATCTACATGTGTTATGCAGATTTACTCTGCCCTACTTGTAATTTGTTACAATTACAGCTGTAAAAGTGAATAAATTGCAAATGTCAGCCGCAGCACATTGGCGAAGAATCAAGTCAAACATTAATTTAAAATTATATTTTGTTATATACTTCCACACTAAATTGAATAAAATAATATAAAATCAATACACGAATATTTATTTTTAAACGGGTTTACTATGTAATAAAGCATCTTCCTGTGCACAAAGCTTTTTAATTTTTTATCTTCTTTTTCCATTCTTCTCAATCTTCCCATTCCAATTCTTGCAGACCTATCTCCCCCATAATTCTTCTTAATCATCCATCCATTTAAATCTAGGTCGACCTCCCTTTCCTTTCCCAGGTGGAATCCATTCCAAAGCTTTTTTAGGTAATATTCTCTCTGGCATTCTACGTATAATAATACCATTCTGCTGTCTGTATATCATCTGGCATTCTACGTATATGACCGTAACATTCTAGCTGTCTGTATCTCACAAAATCTAATGATGAATTTTGGATTTTCATTTATTGCCTGATGATTGTATTTCTCTGTTTTTTTTTTCAATTTAGAATGTCTAGTTGAGTAATAATAATAATAATAATAATAATAATAATAATAATAATAATAATAATAATAATAATCACAAAATTCAAAGTATTACTTTGCACCCTGTAATGATAGCATGAACTAAGCTGCCAAGAAGTCGAGGCGGTTCCAATTTACAGCACACTGGACGATGCATTGTCATTGTCACAAATAAGTAAGCAAGCCTAGAGCCATCCAGGTGTTTCCCCTCTGTTTTCCTGCAAGAAGATTCCATGCAACTCTTTAATTTCCTATTCTTGCCACATGTCCTGCCCATCGCAGTCTATGAGACTTGACGATTCTTATTATATCTGGCTTCCTATAAAGACCAAGTTCACTGTTATGTAGTCTTCTCCATTCTCCCATCTGTTCATCTCTCTTTGGTCCAATTTTTTTCCTAATAACTTTATTCTCAAATACTTGTAATATTCTTTCTGTCCTTAAAGTAAGAGTCGATGTTTCGTTTCCATATAACTAGTAGATTAAATTTTTATATATTTTCATTTTAAGACCAGCCTCATGGGGTAATGGTCAGTGTTTCTGACTACATTTCGATTCCCGATCAAACCAAATGAATTTTTCCATAAAGGGAAATTAGGTTATGTTTAGGTTAAGAACTCTCCTGGCACTTCATTATCATTTATCGCCCATCATATCATCGGAGCAACGTAACTCCGCCTTCTAGGCGCCACAACTTCAAAAGTGGGTTAAGCCAGTGCCAGGAGAGAACACCAGAAATGTCGAAATGACAACCTGGGGCATTGGGGGAAAAAATAATTTTAACGTTTTTTGAAAGGAGTTAGGACGACAATATTACCTGTAATGCATAATGGACTACTCTTCATAGTAAAGAAATAATATATTAGTATTAGAATGTTTTCTGAATTCTACATTCTCCTCCCATAAATAGAAGCAGTGACAAATTTATCAAGGCAGATTTCCCGACTCTGACTTAGTGGTTTGCGAAATACCGATACAAGGCGCTAGAAGCTACCTCTAACCACAATTTATAACCGTACTTAAGTCAAGACGCTGTATAAAGCAGGACGGTACGAGGAAGCTATAAGTTATAACGTCACCCGATGTTCCATAGTGATTAAGGTAACAGGAACACATTGGCAGCACATAAAACTCAAACTTCCTACTCTTTACCCAACTTGAAAAATGAACACTTCCTTAATGAAAATACTTCATTCAGACTAACTTCAGTACCCAAGCTTTAAATACAGTATAACATTTTTCACATTCAATTAATAGTTATTTTACACAAAAATCCAGGATGGATTTCTCAACTGAGCTACCAGAGGATATAATATTAATTTCTTACAACGATGGACTAAAAAGTCGATAAGTTCGCAATCTATTATACCGGTCTTTATTTTTATGATCTTGGCCAGGATCTTAGAAACATTTATGAAATTATTGTACTGTCATTGGTCCTTTAGAAGTATACAAAATTTCAAGTCGATCCAATATTTTTAAGTGGGTGAAAATCGTGTTGAAAGATTCCGTTACATAGATAGACAGATACAGGTCAAGCTAATATAAAGCGTGTAATAAATTATTATATTCAAGCAACGGGAAGCTACCACACCTAAAAAAAATCCTAGTAAAGCTGCAAAGCATAGCATGGAAATGCTATGATTGCAGTGAAATAACTGCACTCGGGCAGAATTACTATGGATGATTATTTTCAAATGGAGTTTTCAGAAGTTTTAAAAATGTAAAATATTCACACGCATAATGTGTAAAAGTGAAGTGTATAGTGCGTGTAGCTGCAACATTTTGTTTTCACAGTTATTGAACATTTAAGTGCCTACACTTCATTTTACAATAGACTATAAAACTGCACATTTTCCCTTACCGCATGGAAGACTTGTGAAGTCAAATAGCGATCAAAAGAAACAGAATGACGATTATTGTTCTGCTGTAACAGACAGAAACGAATTTTCTTATCCTTGGTCACTTATACTTCATTCTATACATTTTTCATGTTTTATTATTTTCTCTATTTACTTTTAGAGACATAACGAGGAATACTGAATACACTCTTAACATTTATATTTTAATAATTCTTTGAACTTTGATTATTCTGGAGCTTAAATTATATTAATTCTGCAACACAATTTAATGTAATTCAAATTATGTATAATTATATATATATATATATATATATATATATATATATAGGCCTATGTAAAATAGCCATATCCTCTTCAGTTATAAAGTGGATTTTTTACAAAATTTTAATTTGTGTTATGGATTTTTGAGCACAAAATAATATTAATTTTCAAAGATTTGTTTTTTCTTTTGCTGTAAAATTAGAACAGAAAACTGAGTTACAATTTTGTTTTAACATATGGATCACAAACATGACATTTGAAAACAAGAACAGTAGAATAAATGATAAATTCTGTGGTCACAGGGTAAACATACATAAGTCTGAAAACATATAATATTCAAATAACTTATTTAAAAAATCTGAGATTTTCATTACTTTTGACCAAGAGATATCCATCCATTAGTAATTCTGCCCGAAGGCAGGTCCTTCACTCCAATCATAGCATTTTCATGCTATGCTTGCAGCTTTACTGGGGAATTGTAGGTGTGGTAGCTTTCCACACCGGTGAAGGTGATGATAATGATAAGAATGATGATGATGACCATATGATTTCGGAGACCGTTTTTCTGACATTTGTCTTACAGGTGAGGAAAAACCTCGATAAAAACCTCACCCAGAAAAACTGCCCCGATCGGGGATCGAACCCGAGCTCGTTGCGTGACAAGGCAGCACACTACCTCAAGACCACAGCGGTGGACAAGAGATATCTACCATAAGAAAATAGCTATCACTTAAGAACTTTACACTTATGACAGAAGAAATTTTTTTTTTATTTCTGATATGTTAACCCCCTGGCGCGACAGGCCTATAAGGCCCTTAGCCTACCAGCCGGCTGCTGGCCTCACATCCACATGTGTCAATCACAGAACTAGATGATCATCCAGCTAGTGTAGGGGTGACATGAGGTCAGCATGTCGAGTCCCCCAGCCGTTATAGCTGGTTTTCTCAACCTGGAGCCTCTACTTATTGTAGCTACCCAAATGTCTCATGATGCTGGGTGGGCACCGGTCCCATACTGGCCGAAATTCCATGAGAACATTTCTTCTCCCATGGAGACTCGAACCAGCGCAAGTCCCGTAGCTCTGCGCCAAGGCTTCCTGCCTTAACCACTCGACTACGGCATATATTAACCTACTAAATAAAAATGACTAAATTCGGACTTACGTACTTTTACCCTAATGCTACAGAATTGATCATGAAGCAGTTATATAGTATTCTTATTACAGCGATCTTCACGTTTTTATAGAGAGGAAGAAAAATGCATCATTTCTTGTATCATACAGCGATATAAATGTGCATATGTTATAGTAAATATAATTAAAATGTCTTAAAACGTTTTGGCTCGCCAACGTACTATTTACTCAGAAATAATAATTTTTTAACAGAATCTTATTCGTGCAATACATTTAGTGAAAACGCAACTGTTTTATAGGAAACGTGAAATTAATCAACTATTTATTTTGATATTTTTTAATAAAACACACAAAACATTGCACCCATGTTATCATATTAACTTGAGCGACATTAATAAAAAAATTATTTTGTTTGATTTAATTTTGTTTCTTAAGAAAGAGAAGAGTAAAATTAACTCGTCATCATGAAATTATATCTGCTATTCTAATTATCTGAAATTATTATATTGTTGTGTTAATTAAGGATACATTTAGCTTTAAATATATATAGGAAGATGCTGATGGAACTAAATGATAAGTGCGAGGATTATGGGATGAAGATAAATATATATATATATATATATATATATATATATATAAGACGAAGGCCATGATTATAGGAAAGAAACCAAGGAAGGTAAACATGAGGATTAAAGATGAGGCCATTGAGCAAGTGGAGAGCTTCAATTACTAGGGTTGTACTATAGTAGTAACATGAACTGCGGCCAAGAAGTAAAGCAGAGGATAGCAATGGCAAAAGAAACTTTTAACAAGAAGATAAGCATTTTCTGCGAATCTTTGGCAAAACAATTACGGAAGAGGCTACTCTGAAGTGCTTTATGTGGAGTGTAGCATTTATGATGCAGAGACTTTGATATTACGACGGAATGAGGAAAAGCGACTGGAAGCTTTTGAGATGTGGATATGGAGAAGAATGGAACGTATAAAATGGACAGATAAAGTAAGAAATAAAGATGTGCTAGACAGAGTGGGTGAAAGAAGAACAATGCTGGAACTCATAAAGAAGAGGAAAATAAATTGGATTGGCCACTGGCTAAGAAGAAACTGCCTGCTGAAAGATGCTCTAGAAGGAATGGTCAACGGAAAGTCAGAGGCAGAAAAGACATCAGATGATTGACAATATTAAAATAAATGGTTTGTATGTGGTAACAAAAAGGAGAGCTTATTTAAGGAAAGAGTGGAGAATGGTGAATTTGCAGTGAAAGACCTGCTCTTGAGCAGAACACTATGAATGAATATAATATTTTAAAGCTTTCTGAATTGATTTTAAAATAATTTTTAAAAACTACCCTATTGAAACACTTTCCTCAAGAATTACTTGGTAAGTATACGAAATTTTCAGGACAATTTATCCTCTGCATGATGAAGATTAAATAAAATAGCCCTTAAGAAAACATACTTTCCTCAACTTATTTTTTTTAAAAATCCAAATTAAAATTCAATCCGATTGTGTATTCAAAAAACTAGAGATAGGCCTACAGCAACAAATGTTCTATAAAAATAGGGTGGGTTGTTATATGCCTACGTGTAGTTAAAATTTAGTTTTCTGATTTGTTACAGAAAATCAGAAAACTGTACGAAAATTTTAGGCAGCGTCGACCCAACCTCATTGTTTAAAAATTAATTGGATTAAAATGTTTAAGATACCCCTACAAATACGTTTTTTTTAAAGCTAAATGTATTCTCAATTAACACAGAAAACGTAATAATGGCACATAATTACAATCAGGTATATATTATATATTTGTTTATTTTAGTTACTTTTTTAACTCCCGAATTTATTTTGTGTTAAGACTGAATCGAAAAATACCAAAAGATAAATGTTTTCATTATCACTTCCCCAACTGTTAAACTGAAAAAATATAAAACTATAATTCTACCAGTTATATTGTATGAATGCGAAACATGGACTCTTACTTTAAGGGAAGAAAGGGGATTACGAGTATTTGAGAATAAAGTTCTTACGAAAAGTTTTAGACCAAAGAGAGATGAACAGACAGGTGAATGGAGAAGACTGCATAACAGTGAACTACACGGTATTTATAGGATGCCAGATATAATAAGAACAGTTAAGTCTCATAGACTGAGATGGGCAGGACATGTGGCATGAATGGGGAATGAAAGACGTTCATGGAAGCTTCTTGTAGGAAAGCCAGAGGGAAAACGCCCAGTTGGTAGACCAAGAATGAGGTGGGAGAATAACATTAACTATGATTTGAGGGAAGTAGATTATACAGGGAATGATTGGAAAACATTAGCTCAGGATAAGGATGTATGGAGAGCTTATTTCCGCGTGTCCATGAATATACGGGTTCGATAGTGCCAGTGAGTTAAAGTTTTAGTTACCTTTTATCTCCCTTCACAACCTTTGCGTTAAACTGACCATGGGATCGAAAAATACCAAAAGAAACAATTGTTCCATATCACTTTCCCCTTAAACCCTTAAATGGGCAATACACTATTTTCTCGTGTCAGTTATTTAAATGTGGCGGACCGCACTGAAAATTAAATCATGCATAGGTGTCATTATTAGATATAGGTCTATTGTGTAATTCCACACACGTTTTATTAAAATGTTAAACCAGTTGATGTATAGGATACATTGCCAAATTACGGGTTCATGCTGCGTACAATACTCATCATCAATAATCTATAAAGTAAGCACGAATAAATTCTGTACAAAAAATACTTTTATATGAAAAAACTGTACATTTGCGACTCGAAGTGAAAAAAATAATTTTGATAATTTTATACATTCCTAAGGATTTCATACTTAAAATATGTACCCTTATTTATATTACTTCCATTCTGTATAGGATACGAAGGGACTGAAGAGGACATGTAACAAATTGTATTTATATCCTTGAATTTATTAATAAATCTCTGATAAATGGGTCAATACCCAATACAATTAAGAGGAATTCGCTTATGAAGAATGGAAAAATGTAACTCTTTAAAAAATTATATCTCTAATCCTAATTAGGCTACCTGACATTATTATAATATTAAAATTATAAAGTATAGCATTATTTATCTTGCAGGTCTGTCTTCTCAACTTTTAAAATATTAATTAACTATAGCTTCCTAGAATATAATAGTCCCATCATCAGCAGAAGGTATGTATATTCTAACTAGAGTCCGGATTTTTATGTAATAGAAGATAAGATTGTGTAAAAGACAGTCATAAGTCTAACTTCTCATTATTCTATTCAACTGTTTTTGTATGAAACCAAAATAAAAGACAGTCAAAAGTCTTACTTCTCATTATACTATGTTGCAATCTGGCTTTTATCTAGAGGCAGTGGCAACAGATCTACTGTTGGACCAACAGATCTGTGCCCCTCAAGCGCTGCAGTCTTTCTTAGAAAAGTCGCCTGTATTCACACCATTCCACGCGCTTCCCTCCCACCACGTTAAACAGCAGCCACGGCAACTTTCCGAATAGGGATGTTGCCAAACTTCCTCCAAACAGTGTCGTGGAACTTGAATACTGAATAATGTAAGGTTAATTATTACTTCTTCATATTTAAGTAGGTCTAACGACGCTAATGGACTTTTATTATTTGCTTAGTAATATTTGTTTCACCGTTCCGTGCTACAGTGTTCATGTTGAGTTCACAACACTGGACTGCAGTGCAAATAACATGCCCCCCAAGAAGGCTCAAAATTGTGAGTAGCGGGAGGGGGAACAAAAGAGAGAGATAGGAATGCAGGGAGGAAAATGATTTACCGAAGCAGAAAAGGAATTAGTGTTTAGTTCGCATATCTTACGGGGGTACATATCCGTTCGTCAGACTATACCTTCTGCTAATGATTGGGCCTAGTCCAGAAAGGCCTGCAGTTAATTAATATTTTAAGAGTTGAGGAGGCTGACCAACACGGTTGGCCCTACATTACTTTATAATTTTACGTTATTATTTTAAAATTTTTACTAATGCCTCAACGGATGTTTATTGTGAATTTTATAAATGTTGACTTGTGTTAATTAAGGCTATATTTCGCTTTTAAAAAATGCATTTTTAGATATCTTAAGCAATTCAGTTTAAATTTATTTACAGATATTTCCTGAAAACATGTTCTCAATAACAATGGTCAACATGATTTTTGTCTCATGAGTACCAATAGTTGTACTTAATGCAGTTTTTTATCGTGTTTTCAAATGTGTATTCGGAATTTCTCCATCACCCACAGTTTTTTTTATTTCAATTTCAATTAATGGATTTAAATAATAATTTTTAATAAACTTTTTTCGTCCATTTGTAAATTGTAAAATAAAACCAAATGATCTAATTCAGGAGATTTCAGCTATGGAAAAGAGATATCAAGGCAAATGGAATCCTAATATGCTAGCCGATTATTGTTGGACCATCAAGAAGAAATATAGCTGAAAATCGTCATTTCTTACTTTCTAGGTGAGTCCGAATGTACGAATATTGTGTAGTTATGAATGTAGAAAATGTTAAAGTGTTTGAAATTATAAATGCCTGTCTCTCGGAAACCTTGCATGATTGAGAAAAACCGATATCATATTTGAATTCAGGAGAAAAAATACTATCAGAATCACATATTTTTCTTTTTGAAACAAAAAAAAAAAGGTTTATTTTTTGTTGCTCAGTGTAATTGCTCTTTCCATTTTAAGAGAGTTGGGGTTAATAATGAGTATTCTTTTCTTTGTTATTTTAAAGTTAAATGAATTCTTATTTAACACATTTAAAAACAGATATTTAGAATCATAGATATAATTTTTTTTTTTTTTGTTATGAGTTTTTTTATTCGTCTACATTTATTCCTTAAATGACAATGCTGAATGTGTGTAAGTTTATTTTCAAAACATCTCTTGTCAATTTTCGTAAATTTATAGCAGATGATGCTATTTTGCTGTAAACAAAAGTCAATTTTGTTTACAATAACTAGTTTTAACGCAAGTTTGTTGCGAATAAAGAACTTTCTGAGTGAAATAATACGATACATATAGCTCATTTGCTGCAACAACGTCATAACTCAAAAACCACGATATTTTAGTTAATATCACAGGGAGACTTAGAATGACAGTACTTAAAACGAATGCTTCTCCTGAAAAATCGTGATTTTCGAGTTATTACGTTGTTGCAGCAAATGAGCGATATATATGAAGGGCTTAGGGCAATAACAAGATAAGCGACATATTGTTCTTTCTGAGACATAAGAATTTTAATGTTTCAAAAAAATTATAAATACTAATTGTACAGTATTGTTGTTAATACATTGTGTGTCTGTATGTTTCAACTCACCACTGGTGCACTTACAAATAGTTTTATGGATATTTCAATACGTTTATTTGCTATCATTGTAATAAATTACATTTCTTAACAGAATGTGGCTTATCATGTTATTGCCCTAATCCCTTCATATATAATCTAAGAAGAAAACAGACAAACAAAACGTTAGTTTGGGAACAAGGTGTACAAGAGATGTTTTGAAAAAGAGCTCCTCTAACAGAAATGCAGTTAAAACTCACCTTGACCGACATGGTGAAGTTTTTTGTTGAAGATTTAAGCACGTAAAATTTTGAGTATTCGTAGAATACAATAACAGTTGGTATGTTCGTAAAATCACTATATTACGTACACTGCGATAAAACACACTTTCATTTTCATTTTCAAATTATACACAATTGTCAAAATGTTTAATATGTTCTTTTTAATTACTGGAAATGAAGGTTGTAGTATGTGAAGAAGACATCGCCCAACTTGTTTTTGGTGCCATTTTCGCTCCATGCACGCACTTCTATATGGGAGAAATGCGTAGAGCTGCTCTAGCCTTCATTTACCGTGCCGCACAATCCCTTCCGCCCTCACCCTGGTTGGTAACCCCCCCCCCCGTATGATCGTATTGATCCAAACGGTACCTCTCCCCACGTAACCCTCATGCTGGCGTACCACGTGAACCAGACGTTTCTCTATCAAGTATAGAATCCAACGTAATTGCCTAAAATTTACCTTTATGTTCAGTTTGCCTGTCATAAGTAATACTAAATCCTTGATTCCTTGAGAGATAAGAGTTGGAAATGTAGGGATATTGTCTTAGGGTGTATAAAATGTATATTTTCCATCAAGAAAGGTTGAAATCGAATTTAAATCAATGACCCTGTAATATGATAAGGAAATACAATTCCATTTTTCGCTCATATCGGAGCATAATGCAAATTTTATGGCCATGTCAGAATTATCAACAATGAATTCGTCTTGCGCATTGCGCTGTGTATTGTAGATGGCAGGAATGGACAATGTTGAAAACACGCTTTTCAAATTACACGACAGATGACGTGGGGGTACTATGTCGGGCTGAAAGTAACACATGACTGGCTGATTCAGTTCATAATATATTTAGGCAATAGTAGGGAAATACTGTAAAACTTGTTTAATCCGGAACGTGGATAATACGGAAATCTGTCCAATGTGAAAAAATGTATTGGTCCCGACGAAATAATAGTAATTTCATGAGTATTTATTTTGCATAAAACGGAATCTGTCTAATGCGGAAACTGCACAATTCATGAAAAATTATAAAGCGGAAAGACAGAGAGATAAATTAGTTTCCACTTTAATGAATTCCCGTTTCAGGCCAAGAAAATAATAAGGAATGATTCTCGCCGTCGGGTGAAGTAGAGATTCTACCTGTACCTGAAATTTTCTTTCGGCCTCACTGCACACCCGTTATGCGAAATACAGATATCTGTCTTACAAATAACCATTCCACTGTAAGATCTTAAATTAGTTTAAGTTCTGAGACTGATATTTCACAGGTAGCGTTCTGAATTTATGGAATAAAGATGGCTGAATCGTATGTATCATTGTCATTAAACTAAAAAATGAAAGTGATTGAAGATAAATCTCCTAATTTACGGACCGATGCTCCAAAGTCATGCTCTATCCGTTGCTAAATAACGATTTCAAGTCATCTTCAGGTTGGCTGGACAGTTTTAAAAGACGACACAATGTAGTGTGGAATAAACTTTGCGGGGAATCGAAGGATGTGGACGAAAGTGTAGTTAGTGAGCAAAAACCGAAGCTGCATTTTTTTTAATTTCAGGATACGCGCCTAACAGGCATTTTTAACGCTGACTAAACGGGACTGTTTTTTCGCGCGTTACCGTCGAAATCGCTCGTACATACTATATTTCACTTTTCAACGGCAGCTGAACTATAATTAATCCAAAGTACATAAAAAGACATACGGTGCTCTATAATCTAAGATTATTAATAAGTTTTAGGTATTTTATTATGCGGAATTTTAAAGAAATTGGAATGCTGAAGGCAGGAGGAGAAGGGGGAAACCCAGGGAACAGTGGATGGATGAAGTGAGAAGAAACATGATCAGCAGAGACCTCAAAGAAGAAGATACTGAGGATAGAAATCCGTGGCGGAGCAAAATACTTTTGGGCTGAAGGATGACTACTGTAAGTAGAAAAAACCTTAATAAAAAATTAAAGAAATTCACAATTTAACACGAGCAAAGATCAAGGACTAAAATAAGAAGAAAAATCCAATGCAGATCGGAGATAAAAAAAATGTGGGAAATATATCTAAGTGATCACAAAGAAGAGAAGAAGTGAATGCAAACAGAAGAAGTGATCACAAAGAAGAGAAAAAGTGAATGCAAACAGAAGAAGTAATCACAAAGAAGAGAAGAAGTGAATGCAAACAGAAAAAGTGATCACAAAGAACAGAAGAAGTGAATGCAAACAGAAGAAGAGATCACAAAGAAAAGAAGAAGTGAATGCAAACAGAAGAAGTGATCACAAAGAGCATGCAAACAGAAGAAGTGATCACAAAGAGCAGAAGAAGTGAATGCAAACAGAAGAAGTGATCACAAAGAAGAGAAGAAGTGAATGCAAATAGAAGAAGTGATCACAAAGAACAGAAGAAGTGAATGCAAACAGAAGAAGTAATCACAAAGAAGAGAAGAAGTGAATGCAAACAGAAGAAGTGATCACAAAGAAGAGAAGAAGTGAATGCACACAGAAGAAGCGATCACAAAGAAGAGAAGAAGTGATCACAAAGAACAGAAGAAGTGAATGCAAACAGAAGAAGTGATCACAAAGAACAGAAGAAGTGAATGCAAACAGAAGAAGTGATCACAAAGAAGAGAAGAAGTGAATGCAAACAGAAGAAGTGAACACAAAGAACAGAATAAATGATCCAAAAGGGAAGTTATCTTGTAAAGGAGGGATGAAAAGATGGGAAATAAACAAAATTAATATTCATTTTCCTTCATTAGAATTACTCATATCAACGTGGTGTGTGTGCATGATATATTCTTATATGCCAATTTCTTCTTTATAATTTTTGAAAGCATATTACATGGTTTTAGTGGAATCCATTTGCATTCTCAGTCATTATAGCAGGTTTCCTACCAAGGAGCTGCTACTTTATATAGCTACCCAAATTTTCTTCAATTCTGGGTGAACATCAGCCCCAAACACTGGTCAAAATTTCTTCCCTCAAGGGAAATCAAAAGAGAGCATCATGTGCCAAGGCAGGATCTACTACAACCACCTTGCAAGATAACTTTTATATTCTCATCAATTTCTAACACTTCTGCACAGAAGAGGATTGGCAATTTTTTCTCTTTCTTCATGTTCATGTGTCATTGGCCAAGATTCTTATTTCGGAAGAGAAAATGTGCTCTCATATCTAACGGAACAATATATTATACTTCAACTTAATGTACCATCAGTTTCTAGATTTTGCAGATGGCAAATTTATATTTCAATGAATGAATGAGTCACTTCTTATCTTACCTCATATTTCATGTTTTTTTTTTTAAACACAGGAACTACAGTTTTTAAGAGGCATCCCTCTCATCCTCAGTCGATGTCATGACACCAGATTTTCATTTGAATCTTCATCTGTAACATTGCCATCTGGTGCTGATTTGATGAACTTTGAGATCAAGTCCTGTTCATCGGAAATTTAAAAATTCATGGATCTAAATTGTTCTTCTGAATATATATCTTCTTCCAAACTGTTAATTCCAAAGATTTTTCCAAATGTTTAAAAAGTTTAGCCTCTTTTTCAATTTCATGACTCTCCAACAAACTATGTGCTGCAATGGCTGATTTTTCAATTTCACCATTTTTAATATCTCTAAAGTGTTCCTTTGTGCGAGTATCCAATTTTCTATTTGTTTTTACTATGCATACTTTATTGCAGTCTTCACAACTAACTTGATAAATTCCAGATTTTTTTACGTATCTGGGGTGTTAAATTTCTTATTGGTAATTAATAGATTACGAAGGCTAAATATATTTATCGATGCCAATGTAATATTGAATTTCTTGAATTTTTTAAAAAAAATTCAATACTAGTAAAATTCGTATCAAATTCCGTTGAGGTGAAGTCATATGATGAAAGTTACAAATTAAATTTTACCTGTTGGTAGGTGCCACTACAGTTGGAGTAAACATCACAGTACACAACAAATATCAGAAACTCGACCTGCAGAAGATGAAAGATGACATTCGAAAGCGCTCCAATTAATTTTATATACAATATTTTAACAAAGTTGAGGACGACAGCACCTACCAACAGGTAAAATTTAATTTTTAACTTTCGTCACATTTTAAAAATTTGTTGTGTATTTCAGGATAAATAATTTCCCTGAATTGTTTTCCTTCCTTATAATAAGATTGTAGGGTAGTGTATTCTTTTAATATTTTTTGTTGTCTGAATTTCTTCAATTTATTTATAATTATTTCCTTTCCTTTCCAAAACCATTTAACTTAGCCATTCAAAATGTGATTGCATTCTTTCTTAAAATCTTCATTTAGTGGTACATTTAATAATCTATACATCAAACTGCTGAAAATTGCATGTTTATGCACAATGTGATTGAAACCTGAAGATTTTATAATTGTATGAGCATCCTTCCTGTAAATATAGAATTTGATTCTTTGTTGTTTATTCCTTATTATGAACAGGTCCAAAAGAGGAATTTGGTTATTGAGAACCTCATAATCTTATTTTCCATATTTAACTTATGAATAAATTTCCATTTGTTGACAATTATTTAAGTAAGTTCCTTCAAAAGTATGTTCTAATGCCACTCACTGCACTTTCCATGCTTCAGGTTCTGCACAGGGTGGATAGATGGCTTTAATGTAATCTATTTTCATTTCTGCACAATTTCAACAGATTCTTTCATACCTTACGTATTCTATACTTACTTACTCACTGGCACTATCGAACCCGTAAGTTCATGGCCGCGCGGACATAAGCTCTCCATACTTCCCTATCCTGGGCTAATGTTTTCCAATCATTCCCTGTATAACCTACTTCCCTCAAATTATAGTTAATGTTATTCTCTCACCTCATTCTCGATCTACCAACTGGGCGTTTTCCCTCTGGTTTTCCTACAAGAAGCTTCCATGCAAGTCTTTCATTCCCCATACGTGCAAAATGTCCTGCCCATCGCAGTCTACGAGACTTAACTGTTATTATTTTTTTTATTTTAATATAATAAATTTGGGAATTTTAACATTATGAGGTTTAATTGATAAGAATCAAATGAATCGTGAATTATTCTTACCTCGTACTTCTATATTTTTTAAACACAGAACCGCAGTATCGGAGAACAATCTTCCCCATTGTCAGCTGTTTTCACGACTCAGCTGACGATGGGGAAGATTGTTCTCCGATACTGCGGTGCTGCATTTAAAAAAACATAGAAGTATGAGGTAAGAAGAATTCACGATTCATTTGATTCTTATTCTATATTTTATATACAGAGAGATTCAGAAATATGGCTGTATTATTATTAAAGGAAATATCTATGGAAAGGGAATCCTTCAAATTACAATAATGGAACAAAACAAAAATCACTGCTCACGTGCAGCTTGGCGGGTTGATTTTTGTGGGTTAGCGTCGAACGCCTCCACAATTCTCTTAGTTGTTTCTGCATCCGTGCTAATGCGAGGCCTTCCAGGAGGTTTGATTTTTTGCATCCTTCCCGTTTCCAGCAGTCGTTTTCTCCACTTCTCCACAGTCGACGGCTGCAATGCTACGTTAAACTCACGTCTTGCCCGTCTTGCAGCCTCACGATCATTAGCATACGTTATTGCCCATGCAGCAATCGTAATTTGGTGTTGCATATTCAACGCCATTTTGAGTAATGGCGTAAGTTCTACACTGTTTTGTTTTATTCCATTGTTGTAATTTGAATAATTGCCTTTCCAACGGTAATTTCATATTTTCTGTAATGGTAATATTTTCATCACACAACGCGATCAAACGTATAGCCATATTTAAGATTCACCCCGTACATATATTTGTGTGTTTGTGTAGTGTAAAGTGTGTTGTATGAAAGATAATGAAGAGAAGGGAGAAGGTCATAGCATAGCCTACTCTTGTCAAAAATCCAAGGGAGCAGCCAGGCTCAACATCCCTATCTGAAGAACAATTTTTTATAAACAGTACCACATGTCTTCTCAAAAAATGTACTGTGGAAAAATTGACAATTTAATGCAAAATCTAGCTATTACAAATTTTACACCAACAGCCCTTCTAGCCCTGAGATTGAAAATTTTACTATTAAATTAATTTAATTTTAGAATTAAAATTTTGAACTTAGCTGGGTATGAAACCTGGACGTCCTAGTCAGGTAGTTGACAGCATGGCAGATGTTCTCCTTCAGATGTTTCAGAAGAAATTGACTGAGGAGCTGTAAAAGAAAATTTTAATATTTATAGTTAAGATCCTTCGTCCTCAACTTGTAAAATATGTATTCTTTATGTGAGTCACGACAACACTACGTTACGACCAGCATCACACTAGATATTGTAGCAAACAAAGACCTGCTGAAGATGGAACGGATGTTCTGAAAGGCTTACAGGCATAAAGAATACTTATTTTACAAGTTGAGGACGACGGATCTTAACTAAGAAGGTATATTTTAACTTATTTTATTTTACGACTCTCCGCCTCAACGGTTTTAATAATGAATTTTATTAGATTGATTTGTAGTTAAATATTTCATTAGGGATTACTTATTATCTAGTAACCAGTGAGTTTTTTTAAGATTACAAAATATTACTTACCTTGAATTTGTGGTGCAGCAGCATTAAGGTCTTTATAAACAGGATCCTCTGCCAATAGATTACATTTTTTGACGCCGTAGAAGACATTTTCCTGTCCGAGTTCAGCAAGTATATAAAGAAAAATGACCAATTTCTACAATATATTTTTTTGCAAATGCCCCAGGTTGTCTTTCGACATTCCTGGTGTTCTCTCCTGGCATGGCGTACTTATAACCCACTTCTGAGGTTGGGCGCCTGGAAGGCGGGGTTACGTTGCCCCGATGATATGATGGGTGATGATGATGACAGTGGTGCGCCAGGAGAGTCCCTAATCTTAAGATGAATATGAATGATGATTATTGCAATGGTCATATGATTTCAGGGACCGTTTGGGCGTTAAAGTTTTCCTGACATTTGTCTTACAGGTGAGGAAAAACCCCGATAAAAACCTCAGCCAGAAAAAACTGTCCCGACCGGGGAGTGAACCCGGGCCTGCTGCGTGACAAGGCAGCACGCTACCTCGAGACCACAGCGGTGGACACAATTATATTATATACATTTTAAAATATTTTAATTTTCTAAGTTGAATACCCAATAAGCTGACTTTTTTGTTTATTACATTTCAAAATAATGAAGAAGCAACTGGTACAAACAAGATATGTCCATATATCTGCTTTTTCCCCCAGTGAACTTCCTCCCTTTTAGACTTATCCAAAACAAAAATTGTCTATTTTAATAAGAAGAAAGGTTCGCCCTAATCGGGATTGATTGTACTTTAGTCTTTGCTGTAGTCGTTCAGCGATTTCGTGTTTCTTGGACATTTCGGTACATGTCCGCCACACAATTCACACACGCACTTCTCACTAGGTCCGTGATATTTCTTGATTCTGCACACCTAATGATGAAAGCCGTGTATCGCATATCGTGTTACAACATGTCTTAGTTCTTGGTTGGTTTTCGTCCAGTTTCTGTCCAGAATAGCTCCTGAGGTGTAGAAATCAGGGCTCAACTGCACTTCTACTAGCGCTTGATTTTTCAGTTATATTGTTGTAAACTATAGCTCTTCTTCTGTATTTACTAACATTATTTAATGTTTTAAACTTTTTCAAACAATTTTTATAAAATTATTAGACAATTTTGAAGTATTTATTTAAATATGCAAATCACAATAATATGACACTGTTAGACAATATTCTGATGCTAAATGCTATTTTCTCCATAGAGTATATTACTTAATCTATGATTTTTCTATCACTGTTTTGGGTTATCGCTGGTTGGATCAGCATTAGGGAGTGATAAGTAAGTGTACACACATTTTTAATAAACATTTGTAATTTTAATATTAATAATATATTTTTTAACATAGATTCGGGGATTTATTGCAAATATTGGTCATTTAAATTTCATAACGACGGATAGTAATCGAGGATGATAGTCGATATGTGGTTCGATTGTGGGTTATCGCTGGGTCTATAAACTCTGGCGCATGCGCACTATTGTTCTATAGGACTTCGAAAATATTTCACGCTAGTTTAAGTGCAGTTTTTGCGAAATCAGCACCTATTATCTCTGTTTGTCTCTCCTGTTGTTTAAAAGTTCTTGGCAAGGTCTAGTAGCATTCTCAGTCGTAGATCTTCTATGTAGTATGTTTCCTTCGTAAGTCCATAGATGAGTTGTGAGGGTGCAGATTTCCTCACTCCCAGTGCTGTATTTAGGAAGCAGACTTTCACTTTTTTCTATCTTCCTAAGGTCGCTGAGAGTCAGTTTTTCCCATATCAGATCTATTCCATAAGTGATAATCGGCGAAATCGTGGTTTCGAATAGAATCATAGCTGTCGGCAGGGATAGTCTCGCCAAGTTCTTGATGCTGTAGATTGCTTTGATGGTAGCTATTGTTTTGTCATGTACATGTTGGCTGAAGGATTTCGCTGTAGTCTGTAGGGTCAGTCCTAGATATTTGAATTTGTTTACTGTTTTCAGGGTCATATGAGGTTTTAGATTGTAAATCACTATCAATTAAAATACACGATAGTTTACTTACTTACTTACTTACTCACTGGCACTATCGAACCCGTAGGTTCATGGCCGCACGGACATAAGCTCTCCATACATCCCTATCCTGAGCTAATGCTTTCCAATCATTCCCTGTATAATCTACTTCCCTCAAATCATAGTTAATATTGTTCTCCCACCTCATTCTTGGTCTACCAACTGGGCGTTTTCCTTCTGGCTTTCCTACAAGAAGTTTCCATGCACGTCTTTCATTACCCATACGCGCAACATGTCCTGCCCATCGCAGTCTACGGGACTTAACTGTTCTTATTATATCTGGCTTCCTATAAAGACCATGTAGTTCATTGTTATGCAGTCTTCTCCATTCACCTGTCTGTTCATCTCTCTTTGGTCCAAAAATTTTCCTAAGAACTTTATTCTCAAATACTCGTAATCTCCTTTCCTCCCTTAAAGTAAGACTCCATGTTTCGCACCCATATAATATAACTGGTAGAATAATAGTTTTATATATTTTCAGCTTAACGTTTTTTGAAAGGAGTTGGGACATTAAAAGTCTATGCAATGCATAATAGCATGCATTTCCAGATTGAGCCTATGTTTAATTTCTTTGTGCATCTCATTCCTATTTGTGATTATTGTTCCTAGGTATTTGAATTCAGCCAATTCCTCAAAATTTCCCTCATTTGTCATTAGCTGTCCATTTCCATTATATAATGTATTTCTACGTGTGACCATATATTTAGTTTTACTGATATTTACTTCCAGTCCTAATTTCTTAGTGTTACTCAATAGTGTGTGCGTGTTGGCCTTTAGTACCTCCTCGCTATCGGCCAGTAGTACACGATAGTTTACTTGTTTTATATGTAAAATAAAATTATTTAGATTTATTTAAAGTTTAATAAAATGGGATTTTATAAATTTACTCAACAATGTTTAAAATGAGTAATTATTTAGATCTTTATCATAAGTTTTTGTTAGGACTATTTGACGAATAAAATTAAGCTCTTTACTAAAAAATAATTATTTGAATATAGTTACCGGTGTTTTAAAATATTTATATAGTTAATGTAAACGGCGATGTTTGAAAACAAGTTAGAAATATGAGGTTATGTATATTCACTGCAACTCGATCATATTATTTATTGCCAAATAGGATCGCAATATTGTAAGAATGCACTCTAGTGGAGAAATAATGAAACACATCAAACTATTATAATCAACATTATAAGTTAATCATTTATATTTTGAATAAACAATTCAGTAAAATCACTGAATCTATTCATTATTTGCTATATTCAATGTATTTGTTGGAGAAAAATAATGTTCTAACCTGTTCAGAATATTAAAAAAGGAGCAGCTTTCTTTATCACAAAAGCAGGAGCTGATAAAGATAAATCGATAAAGAGCGAGGTGAAACACGACTGTCATTGGTGTAAAACAGAATTCATTGAAACGTGATTGGTCATTGGCTACCATTTGCGACATGAGTTAAATAGTCTCTGAAATGTTTTTAACCTGGCGTTGTCTTTCTGTTTCACTTCCGCATAGGAAAGTCGGGGGGGGGGGTAAGAATGTTATATAATTTGAACCTTGAATGTTTTTTTGTACAAGATGTGGGTTTAAAATATTATATACTAAGCCTAATATTTGTAGATATTTTGTAGTTTTATATTACGACCGTTCTCGCCCTGATACGAGATGTAGAAGTTATTAACTTTCTCTAAAATTGTATTCTCAATCACTATTCTGTTACGTATTGGATCGGTGCCGCGGATGCCATTACTTTGGTTTTATCAGTTGAAATGTTCATACCATACCGGTAGTTGTTTCTGATGTTACGTAGAGTAAATAAACCTTCTTGTAACATATCCTCTGATTCAGCAATTACTACCTGGTCGTCAGCAAATAGCATGGTGTTGAGGCTTATGTTATTTGTAATCTGAATTCCGAATGTGCATTCTTCATACTAGTGACGTAGTATCCCTCCATGGTATCGTTACCTTGTCGTGGTGGAGTGGCTTGCGTGCTTAAATGATCCTGAGAGCTATGCCGGCGGTAGCATTGCTGTCGATAGGGTTACCCATGCCGGACTGGTCGAAGGTGATAAGCCAGACGAAAAAAGTACCTTGGGCGAAAGAGTCACGATCTTTCACCGTAAAAATACAACCGTCAAGAAATGCGGACATGGGTTCAACTGGGGTAAAATTTTCCGGAGATCAAATAGTCCCCCATTCGGATCTCCGGGCGGGGACTATTTCAGGGAACCCATGCCAAAGGCTCAAACACAGGGACATGTTCCTAGGAACATGGAATGTTAGGACTTTATACAATAGCGGGGCACTAGAGATATTAACGCGGGAATTAGATAAATCGCCCTTGGATATAGTCGCTTTACAGGAAGTTAGGTGGCCAGGAGTAGGTAGTCAGGAATCAGGAAGCTTTGCATTATACTACGGGGATGCAGAAAGACCTGCATTTGGAACGGGTTTTTTAGTCAGAAGGAGGATCCTATCCGCTATCCGAGATATTAAGTTTGTTAGTGATAGGATATCATACATAATTCTAAAGGGTAAACGACATGATTTTATAATTGTAAATGTACATGCCTCCACAGAAGATAAAGATGACAAGATCAAGGATGAGTTCTGTGAAGAATTAGAATGCTTATTTGATAGCCTTTCACTATATCATATGAAAATTGTCTTAGGAGATTTTAATGCAAAAGTGGGGCGGGAAGATATATTCAAACCAACAATAGGCAAATTCAGTCTTCATGAAGATAGTAACGACAACGGGGTTAGATTAGTCACATTTGCCACATCAAAGAATCTCATTGTTAAGAGCACAACATTTCAGCATAAGGATATTCATAAATACACCTGGACGTCTCCAGATGGAGAAACTCGGAACCAGATAGATCATGTATTAGTGGATAAACGCTGGCACAGTAGCATCATCGATGTTAGATCAGTGAGGGACAGACTGCAATTCGGATCATCTTCTGGTCAGAGTCAAAATCAGACAACGGCTATCGCGTATGAGAGGAACAAACGCTAAAGATGATTCTGTAAAATTTTAATTAAAAAACTTGAAAAATGATGAAATGCGGCAAGAACACCAAATCAAAATTGCTAATAGATTTGAAGTACTGGAATCTTCAGATGACAATGTGGCAAACGAAGAAAAACTGATATAAATAAAGAATGGGAGGCTAAAAGAGATACCACTAAATTATCAGCATCAGAAAGCATTGGTTGTTCAAAAAAAGAGGCAAAACAAGAAATGGTTTGATGAGGAATGTGCCGACATTGTAAAGAAAAGAAAACTAGCAAAAATTAAATGGGTACACGAGCCAAATGAGGTAAATTTAGAGCAATTGGGTAGTATTAGACGGGAAACCACCTAGTTACTAAAGAGTAAAAGGAGGGAATATTTGAGAGAGAAGAATAATGATCTTGAAATGAATGCAAAAAATAGGAACATTAGAGAATTATATCAGGGAATTAGTATAGAGAAGAAAGGGTTTCAGGCTAGAACAAACATAATTCGGAATGAAAATGGGGATATGTTTGCAGATTCCATGAGTATATTAAATAGATGGAAAAGTTACTTTAATCAGCTATTAAATGTACATTCAGAACAGGACATTGAGGAGAATAATTTACAGAAAGCAGAAATGCTAGTCGCAGAACCAAGTGCATTAGAGGTTGAAATGGCGATTGAAAAATTGAAGATGTAAAAAGCATCAAGGTTCAGAAGAGATCCCAGCAGAACTGATAAAATCAGGGGGAGAAAAATTGATGGACAAGATACGCTGGTTGCTTAGTATGATTTGGGAAAAAGAAGCTCTTCCAGGTGAATGGAAGGAATCAATTATCGTACCAATTTATAAGAAAGGAGATAAAACTGATTGCAACAACTACAGGGGCATCTCATTACTTTCAACTTCTTACAAAACTCTAATAAATATATTACTAAGCAGACTTACTCCCTATATTGATGACATTCTAGGAGATCATCAATGTGCATTTAGAAGAAACAGGTCTACAACAGATCAGATTTTTTAGTATAAGACACATTTTAGAAAAGAAATGGGAATATAACGGTACTGTACATCAACTATATGTAAATTTCAAAAAAGCATATGATTCAATTAAGAGGGGAGAAGTTATATAGTATCCTGTTGGAGTTCGGAATTCCTAAAAAGTTAGTTAGACTTATACGAATGTGTCTAAATGGCACAAAGAGTAGGGTACGTGTAGGCAAACAGTTTTCGGACACTTTTGAAATCCAGAATGGGTTGACGCAAGGAGATGCACTATCTCCTCTACTATTTAATTTTGTACTAGAGCATGCCATTAAATCTTTAGAGAAAGAGGAAGCTTACAACTCAATGGTATTAATAGGCTGTTAGTTTATGCTGATGATGTAGTATTATTGGCCGATAGCGAGGAGATAATAAATTAGGACTGGAAGTAAATATCAATAAAACTAAATATATGGCCACATGTAGAAATTCATTATATAATGGAAATGGACAGATAATGACAAATGAGGGAAATTTTGAGGCAGTGGCTGAATTCAAATACCTAGGAACAATAATAAAAAAATAGGAATGAGATGCACAAAGAAACTAAACATAGGCTCAATTCTGGAAATGCGTGCTATTATGCACTGCAGAGACTTTTGATGTCCCAACTCCTTTCAAAAAACGTTAAACTGAAAATATATAAAACTATTATTCTACCAGTTATATTACATGGGTGAGAAACATGGACTCTTACTTTAAGGGAGGGAAGGAGATTACGAATATTTGAGAATAAAGTACTTAGGAAAATTTTTGGACCAAAGAGAGATGAACAGAGAGGTGAATGGAGAAGACTAAAATACAATGAACTACATGGTCTTTATAGGAAGCCAGATATAATGAGAACAGTTAAGTCTCGTAGTCTGCGATGGGCAGGACATGTTGCACGTATGGGGAATGAAAGACTTGCATGGAAGCTTCTTATAGGAAAGCCAGAGGGAAAACGCCCAGTTAGTAGACCAAGAATGAGGTGGGATTTATCTATGATTTGAGGGAAGTAGATTATACAGACAATGATTGGAAAACATTAGCTTAGGATATGGATGTATGGAGAGCTTTTGTCCGCGCGGCCATGAACCTACGGGTTCGATAGTGCCAGTGAGTAAGTAAGTATTATTTTGCAGTGACTGACCCCCCCTAGAAATATGGCTACCAGATTATACATATAGGCATGAATGTCAACACATAGCGCATGCGGGAGTTAAAATTAAAAACATTTGTAGCAATTGATTATACCACCAAAAAGGAAATCACTGTTTGCTCTTTCTTAAATGTATTTTTTTTTCTCATGTAATAATTAACATTCCAGAAAAATATAATTGTCATATTTACATCATAGGGTATCAGAAATGAATTAATATACACTTTGATGTGTTTCATTTTTTCTCTACTAGAGTGCATTTTACAATATTGCATTCCTTTGGCAATTACTAATATGATCTGGTTGCAGTGATGAACAAAAGAAGCAAATGAAGCGTAGGCCTACCAATCGTTTCTCATTTGTTTTCAAACAATCGCCGTTTACATTAAATATATAAGGCCTAAATAGGCCTATGTTTAAAAGAATAATCACAATAAAGGAATTGATATTGCACCAAACAATTAAACATAGGCTCAATTCTGGAAATTCATGCTATTGTGCCTTGCAGAGACTTTTGATGTCCCAACTCCTTTCAAAAACCGTTAAAGCTGAAAATATATAAAACTATTATTCTACTACAGTTATATTCTATGGGTGCGAAAACATGGACTCCTAACTTTTAGGGAGGAAAGGAACTGACGAGTATTGGAGAATAAAGTTCTTAGGAACATTTTGGAACCACATAGAGATGATATAGACAGGGAAAATGGAGAAGACTACATAACAATGAACTACATGGTCTTTATAGGAAGCCAGATATAATAAGAACAGTTAAGTCTCGTAGACTGCGATGGGCAGGACATGTGGCGCGTATGGGGAATGGAAGACGTGCATGGAAACTTCTTGTAGGAAAACCAGAGGAAAAACGCCCAGTTGGTAGACCTAGAATGAGGTGGGAGAACAACATTAACTATGATTTGAGGGAAGTAGATTATACAGGGAATGATTGGAAAACATTAGCTCAGGATAGGGATGTATGGAGAGCTTATGTCCGCCAGGCTATGAACCTACGGGTTCGATAGAGCCAGTGAGAAGTAAGAGTAAGTAAGTAAATATGTTAAAATAATTATATTTAAGTAATGATTTGTGAGTAAACAGCTTAATTTTATTCGTTAAATAGTCCTAACAAATGCCACTCTTGATTTCCAAATTTTCTAGATAAATTTGAAATTATTCGTGGCGTTACTTATGATCATTATTTTCTTGCAGCTGATCACGTGATATCGGTCACATTGTTCCTCGCACAAAACACACTTACATTGTCTGCTTGAAAGTTTTTATCAGTGCACACACGAAATTGAAAATCATGCAAGTCACCGTGTGACGCAGTTCATAGTCTGCACCTTTCCAGCCATCTGGTTCAGTTGCATACTATTCAATCCAGATGCCTTTCTTCTTAGCTCTGCTAGGAGGACTTGGTAAGCTGCAGTGGATGGCAAGAGTATCTACATTCGCAGCTGTTCTATGAAAAAGGAAATGTTCCTATAGTATAAATGATAAGATTATAAAATTTATTAAAGGTCCAATTATTTTCATTATCCTTGTAAAGTTTTATTCTTGCTTGTGGTCTCTGTTGAGAGTTCGCATGCCAATTCGGGATGGGGTAAATTTGGATACACAAAATATTCTCTTTAGATAGGCTGACTTGATTTTCTCTATGTTCTTGGAGAAATGAGACCATATGAGTTCCAAACCTAGCTCACAATAGACACTACCTTTGTGCCGAAGAGCTGCATAGCCGTGGACACAGATAGGAACTAAATATCATTCATAACAATTATTGCCGCTGTAACCCTGCCTTCTACATGCTTTGTGAAAGTAGTTCCACTGTCTGTAATGTTATGCCAAGGTAGTTGAACGAGTTTACAATCTTCAGTGGTTCTTGATCGTGAAAGACTCGGTCTCTGGCTGCTATCTTCCCACCCCTTCTAAAGACCATGTGTATTGTTTTTTTATTGCTGAACTACAGCTTGTTTTTCCTGGCCTATATAGTTAGATGGTTTCAGCATTCTTGCAGATCCTGTAGACTCGTGGATCCCATTGCCATGTCATCAGCGTACACGTAGAGAGATGTACGTTCTCCCATACCTTCGAGAATCTTCACTACATCCGTTGTTGTCAGGTTGAATACCAAAGAACAATTGTAAATTTAACCAAACGAAAGTAACAGATTTATTTTTGGGTTGTTGGTAAAAAATCACATTTTTTGTTTATTTTTGTTACATGGTGAAATAAGTGTAAGATTAAAAAACTGATAGAAAATAACACTACGAAAGTTTTTATCTAGAGATGTTTTGTAGAAGAACCATTACCATTCTTAATCAGAATCCAACTGTTGACCACAAATGTAAAAAAAACTTTTAAACTGCAAAAATCGATCTACTGTGTGTGTTCGGAATGTTCACTACAAAACTACTTGCCTTACATCCCAAATTTCCTCACCACATTTGTAAGTCTTGATATGTTTATAAAAAATTCAACATTTCAGAAATCTTGTAAATCCCAAATTTTAGGTATGTACGATATGTCTGGGATTTCTAACGCAAACAAAATTACCTACTTCCCAAATTTTCTGATCCTATTTTCCATGAATATCAAAACTTTCAAAATCTTGAAAACTGCATAAATGCATTCTACAGAGTATGTCCGGAATGTCTAATGCAAAAAAAAAAAAAAAGACTATTCAATGGCAGGAGTCTGTCCATACTAATTTAATTTCGTTAGGTGAGCAAAATGAGCAAGTTAGTGTACACCAGATTAGTTTACATTTTTTTTTGATAATCTGGCGAACCATAAGGAAAAGTTGGCTATACTGTTTGAACAGTGACTAATTTAGGTGGACTCCTGACATAGAATACCCAAATTTGGTCAACATCCAAAATGTCCCAGCCGCATCTTTAAAAAATGCCAAAATTTTCAAAATCTTGAAAACCTAAAAATTCAGTCTACGTGGTGTGTCAAGGATTTCTAATGCAAAAAAAAAACGGCTTTCGTTACATCCTAGGTTTTGGACCCGATTTTAAAGGCTTGGTGATTTGATAAAAGAAGCAAAGTCTTGAAAACAGCAAAATTGCAACATAGAGAAATTAGGATTTTTAATACAAAAAAATCTGCTTAGACCTACAAAGCAAATTTCCCAACTCCATGCGGTTTTTCTTGGTTTATTAACCAAAATGTCAAAATTTTCGAAATCTCAAGAACCCCAAAAGTGTACAGGATGTGCCCAGAGTTTTTCATGCAAAACGTTGGTATTTTTACAAAAAAAAAGTGAAACTTTTCGAATATTTGAAAACCGCAAACTTGCAGTTTAGAGAATGTGTATACAATTTTTAAAGAAAAAAATTCGAGGTTATATATATATGTATATATATATACTTTTTGGGTTTCTGATACAAATTGTCGCTAACGACGTGATGCTTAGCTTCAAATAACGTTAGTATTAATCATAGATTAAAGTAAATAATCCCTGAGTATGAATATCTACTTTTCTTATATTCATGATTCACAAATATATTTTCTTACATTATTGATACTTGATACAATGTATATAACGTGGTTTTAAGGCGGTCCTTTTTAATATGACCGGTAGCTCAGTTAGGTAGGTTCTAAATTGTCGTGCAAAAGATTGAGAGTTCGAATCTACCCGCTTCGAACTTTCTTTCCTTATTTGTTTCCTTAAAATGTAATTGAATATTTATAATAATAATAAATAGAAGGCCTATAGCATTATATAAAATTCTTATGTTTACTTCTTGTTGTATTTCTACAAAAAATATTGTTTATAAAGATTAAATTTTTACGTTACTTTGCTATTAATTTCTCAAATAAATAAAACACGAATTCTTGCATAATATACTATTACTGTATTTAATTAATGCGGCAAACTATATTAAATAAATATAAAATGGTGTGTAAACATGACGATAATTGATAATTATATATTTGCTAGGGCTCCTTTCATATCTAAACTACTGCCAATTAACGTAAAAACCATTAACTACATAATTATATCATTATTAATTATTTTTGTTAGTAAAGACTTACCTTACAGGTCTGCAGGGCGAACTATGAATTTTTTCTTTCACCAACGTCATCATTTTTATATTCTTCCCTGGCATGGCGGAATTGTAACCCATTCGTTAAGTTGGATTTACATTACCCCATTGATATTAATGGGGATTAAATATCTCAACGAGATATTTGATTGGTTATTGATTATTTCGATTAATGGGACTTACGGCAATTGCAGGGCGAACTATGTATTATGTCATCATCATCGTCATCATCATCATCAGTTCACACTATAATAACCTCTTCATGTATTCCGGTATCCCGATACCAACTCGGAATATTTTGTCCCTACTAGTATTCTCATGCCATCTTTTGTCTAACTATGTAACTATGTTCTCCGTAATAGTAAAGGAATCTTAATACCAACTGCATTCCCCTGCCATCTATTATGTAATTGTGTAACTACGTTCCGCGTAATAGTAACATTAAATTCTCCCTACCTCGTAGCTTATTCTGCTAGCCTAATATTAATTGGGAAACTAGTGCATTCTTCTGCCATCTACCGCGTAACTATGTAACTACGTTCGGCATAATTATAATTAAATACCTCCTACCTCCCCGTATATACTGCTATCCCAATACCAACTTGGACACTTGTGCATTCTTCTGCCACCTGTTGCGTAACTGTGTAACTACGTTCAGTGAAATAATAATTAAATACTTTCCACCTAGGGTCGCATATTCTATCCTAATATTAATTTCTGCATTCTTCTGCCACCTGTTGCATAACTGTGTAACTACGTTCCGTGAAATAATAATTAAATACTTTCGACCTAGGGTCGTATATTCTATCCTAATACTAACTTCTGCATTCTTCTGCCACCTATTGCATAACTGTGTAACTACGTTCAGTGAAATAATAATTAAATACTTTCGACCTAGGGTCGTATATTCTATCCTAATACTAACTTCTGCATTCTTCTGCCACCTGTTGCGTAACTGTGTAACTACGTTCAGTGAAATAATAATTAAATACTTTCCACCTAGGGTCGCATATTCTATCCTAATATTAATTTCTGCATTCTTCTGCCACCTGTTGCATAACTGTGTAACTACGTTCAGTGAAATAATAATTAAATACTTTCCACCTAGGGTCGCATATTCTATCCTAATATTAATTTCTGCATTCTTCTGCCACCTGTTGCATAACTGTGTAACTACGTTCCGTGAAATAATAATTAAATACTTTCGACCTAGGGTCGTATATTCTATCCTAATACTAACTTCTGCATTCTTCTGCCACCTATTGCATAACTGTGTAACTACGTTCCCTCGTATAAATAATGAAATACCTCTTACCTCCTCGCACTTCCTACCTACCTAATACAATCCTGGCAAAGTACGTCATTTCTACCTCGGTATAATATGAATAAACTTAATTTGTTTTAAAACTCTGTAGGCCTTTCAGGACTAGTCCCATCATCAGCAGAATGAATTGGATCCATACTTGTTGACCCTTGTTGAACCTACAAGGTGACTATTTTATAGTTTTTGTTCATATATTATATTACTGTGAATTAATACCTCAACGGAAACTTACAATGAATTTTACTGGTATATATATATAAAGACCACCGCTGTGGTCTCGAGTTAGCGTGCTGCCTTGTCACGCAGGGCCCGGGTTCGATCCCCGGTCGGGACAGTTTTTCTGGGTGAGGTTTTTATCGGTTTTTTTTACCTCACCTGTAAGACAAATGTCAGGAAAACTTTAAGGCCCAAACGGTCCCCGAAATCATATGGCCATCATCATCATCATCATCCTTCACGGGTGTGGAAAGCAACGGGAAGCTACCACACCTACAATTCCCTAGTAAAGTTGCAAGCATAGCATGAAAATGCTATGATTGCAGTGAAGGACCTGCCTTCGGGCAGAATTACTATGGATATATATATATATATATATATATATATATCCACTGCTGTGGTATCGAGGTAGCGCGTGCTGCCTTGTCATGCAGTGGGCCCGGATCGGGACAGGCTCCTAGCCAAAGAATGACAACCAACCGCGACCTCGAACTGATATACAAAACAATACCAACCACTTTAATCAAGGGACACCTGAGAGAATAAAGTCTTCGGCAGTAGTAAAGTGAGTGGTAATCCATATTAAAAGGAAATAACAATAAAACTTATTTTCTACTGAGAAAGGAGGGATGAAAACAAAACTCTCACTTTCGCACTATTTAACATCAGTAATAAGAAGTGGGGCTAGGATTTTTATGTAATAAACTGTAAGGTTGCAATGCAGATAGTATATATTATTCAATTGTTTGTGATAAGATAAAAGAAAGTCAGAAGTCTAACTTCTCATTATACTATTCAACTGTTTGTGTGTGAAACCAAAACAAAAGAAAGTCAGTATTCTTACTTCTCATTATACTATTCAACTGTTTGTGTGTGAAACCAAAATAAAAGACAATCAGAAATCTATCTTCTCATTATACTACGTTGCAATCTTAGCTTTTAGTGCTTAAAAATACTATCCCTAATAATAATAATAATAATAATAATTATTATTATTATTATTATTATTATTATTAAGTAGATTATACAGGGTATGATTGGAAAACATTGGCTCAGGATAGGGATGTATGGAGAGCTTACGTCCGCGCGGCCATGTACCTACGGGTTCGATAGTGCCAGTGAATTAGTTATTATTATTTTTTATTGCGGATAAGCCCATGTAGGACTACGCAAAGTACTTAGAGGCGTTTCCTTTGAGCCCAAATTTCTTTCATTCTCTTGCTGTGAGCTTGTTTTCTATCATCTGTCCAAGTTGTTCCAGTTTTTTTCTTCGGTTTGTCCTCTTGGTCAACTTGCCACTTATTCACCTTAATTCTAAATATATCTCTGTTTGGGATATCTTCTTTAGTAATTCCTGCCAATTTTAAGTCCTTTTTGACTTCATAAATCCACTTCATAGTATCCAATGGAGATTATTATTATTATTATTATTATTAGTAGTAGTAGTGGTACTAGTAGTAGTAGTAGTAGTAGTATTACTACAATTACTACTACTAACTAGATCACTGACACTATCGAACCCGGAGATACATGGCCGGGGGGACATAAGTGCTGAATGCATCCATATCCTGAGCTAATGTTTTAAATCATCCCCTGAATAACTCACTTCCCTCGAATCATTGTTAATGTTATTTTCCCACTTCATTCGTAGCTTACCGAGTTGGCGCTTTCCCTTTGGTTTTCCTACAAGAAGTTTTAGTCCCATAATTGATGCCACATGTCCTGCCCATCGCAGTCTCCAAGACTTAACTGTTCTTATTACATTTGGTTTCACATGAAGTTCATGCAGCTCACTGTTATTTAATTTTCTCCATTCTCCTGCACGCCTTTCTTTGTGTGGTCCAAGAACTTTATTCTCAAGCAGGGCTAACATTTTGATCTATTATTATTATTATTATTATTATTATTATTATTATTATTATTATTATTATTATTATTGTGTTGAACCTCCAGGTTGGGGGTTGTAGCGATGGACTTTTGTTTTTTCGTTTATACTAAGTTTTCCTTCTTGTTTTACCTTTTTTTTTACCTGTTTGTTAACTTTCTTTAATTCTCACATAGACACAAGGACAGGACACACACACCCAGACCCAAGGTGGAGATTTAAAATCCCCTACCCCGCCAGGAATCGAACCCGGATCGCGGAGTAGAAGGTAGGGACTCTGCCGACAACGCCACGGCGACGGGCAATTGATTTATTTGTTTATTTATTTTTGCTCTTTTCGTTTACATTGTTTTCCTTCTTGTTTTACCTTTTTGTTTTTACCTTTTTGTTAAGTTTCTGTTATTCTCACACATAGACACACGGACGAGAAACACACCCAGACCCAAGGTGGAGATTAAAAATCCCCTACCCCGCCGGGAATCGAAACCGGTCTTAGCTAGCTCCCCGTCTTACATAAAAATCAGGCCATGCTAAGAGGACCAAAGAGCTGGATTGGAATGCTGAAGACAGGAGGAGGAGGAGGGGGAAACCCAGGGAACAGTGGGTGGATGAAATGAGAAGAAACATAATCAGCAGTGACCTCAAAGAAGAAGATGCTGAGGATAGAAATCTGTGGCGGAGCAAAATACATTTGAACTGAAGGATAACTACTGTAACGTAGGGAATATTCTTAATAAAATTATTATTATTATTATTACTATTATTATTATTATTATTATTATTATTATTATTATTATTATTATTATTATTATTATTTTTGATAAAAGGTTGAAAAACACATATGAATCATTGGGTCTCACAGTAAATTTACAAAAAACAAAATATCTGGCAGTAAATAGCAATGAAAGAGAAATTTTAATATTGGAGGAAGAAATCCAAATAAAGCAAGTGAAACTAACTAAATATTTGGGAATAATTATGGATAAGATTGAAGGTATAGGCAAAGAGAACATAAAACATAGAATTGAATTGAGTAGCAAAATAATATCATCGTTAAATTCAATATGGTGGGATAAGCATATTTGGAAAGACACAAAAAAATATATTGGTAAAACATTGGTGGAATCTGTTGCAATGTATGGAAGTGAGGTATGGACAATAAATAAGTACTACAAGAATAGACTAATAGCTCTAGAAATGGATTATTTACACAGAAGTGCCAGAAAGTCTAAATTAGAACATGTCACAAATAAGGAAATTAGAAATATAATGGGAGCAGAAGAAAGCATAATCGAAAGAATTGAGGAGAAGGAATTAAAGTGGTGAGGACATGTCTTAAGAATGGAAGATGAACGATGGCTAAAGCAACTATATCAATGGCATCCGACCAGAAGGAGGAAGAGAGGGAGACCGAAGTTAACATGGAAGGAAAACATGAAGACATTAATGCAAGCAAGAGGGCTAAGCACTGAAGATGCCCAAGATCGCAGACTTTGGAGGTTTGGCACGGGAAGACGGCAGCAGCTGTAAAAACCCGAAGATAGATTATTATTGATGATGATGATGTCAGGTCACAAAGTTACAAGTCTGGATGCACGGAATATACATGACGTAAGACGTGCAGTTCGTTCCATAACAAAGTCCGTAATGACAAGCAACATAGTGTATTTGTTTACGTCTGTAATTGTAAACATTTTATTTTGTGCCACACTGTAACTGAATGTTTACCTTCATGCACAGCGGTTAGATTCCCAGACTGAACACTGATTGTTAGTATATATATTGAGTAAGTAAATTAACTGAAGATAAATTCATAGTCTGCTTGTTTATTTATGTATAATTTAACCCTGATGAAGTGGAAGACAAGACTTAACTTCATCAGGTAAAATAAAATTACTATTGTCATTGCTATTTTTATTATCATCCACGTTTCTCTTAGTATTCTTGCTCTGTCATATTGATACACTTCTCACCAAAACATAAAGCCTCGTTCCTCCATTGTCTTTGTGCAGTTTACGCTTAAAGAATATCTGTATGTTTCTTCAGTATGTACAGTTGTTATATCCTGTTTTTTTTTTCCCCTCTCGTTTATACTGTTTTTTCCCTTTTTGTTTTACTTGTTTTTTAACTTTCTTTTATCCTCACATAGACACAAGGAAAGGACACACACACCCAGACCCAGGGTGGAGATTTAAAATCCCCTACCCCGCCATGAAATCTAACCCTGGTCGTCCGGAATGGAAGGTATGGGAATCGACCACCTACGCCCACGGCGACGGACTTCTCGTTTTCTTCTTTCGTTACCAAAACTGTTCTTCCTTTTTTGTTTTACCTTTGTTAACCTTCTTATCTTATTCACACATACAAACACAAGACAGGACACACACCCAGACCCAAGGTGGAGATTTAAAATTCCCTACCACCGCGCCGTGAATCGAACCCGGGTCTCCGTAGTTGAAGGTACGGACTCTGCCACGGCGGACCGGCCACATCCGTTTTTTTTTCTCCCTCTTTTTTTTTACACCACAACCCCTGTTTTCCTTCTTGTTTTAAAAACCTTTTTTCGTTATTCTCTACACTATAGACACACGTACAAGACACACCACCCCATACCCAAGTTGGAGACGTAAAATGCCTCCTACCCCGCCATGAATTCGAACCCTGGTCTGTCCGGCATTGAATGTATGGACTCTACCGACTACGACTACGCAACGTCGACGTACGTTGTTTTTCTGAGAGCCCTTAATATGTATGAAACTTCAGCATCAAACCTTCCCTTACAAAACCATTTCAGAAAATAAGTTGGTAATGCCATGTTCCCGCCAGCCATAAGGGATGTGTTGCTGCTGCTGGTATTTAAATAAAAGGATAGTGTAGTGATTGTTTGTTAGCTACTTCCTGGAACTGAGGTACTTATGTTTTGGCAAGAAGTATATGTTATGTTGACAAAAATCTTCTGGTGGCATCATGGTTCTGGGGTCGACTCACCCTCTAACGGAGATGAGTACCAGACGCTTGTTCTGGGGGTAAAGGCGACCGTCAGGCAGATCTAAGAACACGGCTGACATTAAGTGCCGATTGTCTACAAAAAGTGTGAGCATTAACCTCCTAGTATTCCAGTGGTCTCCTAGGCCTATAGTGGGATAACATACACTTTTATACAATGTATTATGTGGTGGACTGTTCGAACCTCATCCCCACATACACACATTGCAACTCCCTCTTTTATCTTAATCAAAAGTGGGGGGGGATATATATATAAACTTTCCTCAATTAGATATTGATTGCCTCAAGGACAAAGTGATACAGACAATTAATTTTTGAAATTGATGAAATACATTTTGTAAATACATTAAAAATGTCAAATTGTAATTGAAGTAGGCCTATACATACTACAAAGTAGAAATTTTGTAAATACCCATGCATCCATAGTAATTCTACCTAAAGGCAGGTCCTTCACTGCAATCTTAGCATTTTCATGCTATGTTTGCAGCTTTACTAGGGAATTGTACGTGTGGTAGCTTCCTGTTGCTTTCCACACCGGTAAAGGATGAGGATGGTGATGATAAGGATGATGGCCATATGATTTCGGGGACCGTTTGGGCCTTAAAGTTTTCCTGACATTTGTCTTACAGGTGAGGAAAATCCCCGATAAAAGCCTCACCCAGAAAAACTGCCCCGACCGGGGATCGAACCCGGGCCCGCTGCGTGACAAGGCAGCACGCTACCCCGAGACCACAGCGGTGGACTTTGTAAATATGGTTTCTTAAAATTGTAATGGATCCTCTAATGGCAGCGATGACAATTTTAGAAAGATGCACTCTGTCCAAATCTAAGAAATTCCACAATTTAGCTAAGAATCCTGGTATAGTACCTCTTGCCCCGATCATCAATCCCTTGACAGTTATACTATCTAGTTGGTATTTATTTTTGTAATAGTTAATTGTTGGTTCATATATGGCGTTCTTTTCACAGTCAACTTCCTCAGGTTGGCCACTATGAGTCTCAAAACGGATTGTGGGATCTAATATCATACCAATTTTAGAAGATGGTGTAAATGCAATAATATCTATTCGTCTATTACTTCCATTAGTGGCCACACCATGAACTTCATCATAAACTGTGTATCAATAATCTCGCAAGGCTTCTGCCATAATGTTTCGAATAGTGTGATGCCGAATGCTTCTCAGTGATTCTCCAAACGGACAAGCCCCAAGGACGTTGCAAGGATTTCATGCTCTCTGCGACGTCTACAGAGGGTATCGTCCATAGACCTGCCCGGCAAAGAACGTACCGCCGATACATTGGCTTGCATTTTAATCGCTTCTCTCCATTCGGAATAAGACAATCTCTGATGATCACGAATCCATTGATTTGCTGGTGTATATTCATTGTATATATATATATATACTCAGAGGTCCGGGTTCAAATCCCGTCCAGGCATTTATTTTTCTTATCTTATCATATTAAGCTTGCATTGCTCAATGTCAGAAAGATTTAATTATAACATCGAAAAAGCGTCACTGCTCTAAAGTAAAAATATTCTCTTTAATTTGCTTACTTGTTATAGTAGCTACTAGGTGGCAGTGAAGACCGAGTTCCCGCTACATCTGGTAATAATAGAGAATATGTATAAGAAAAATAAATGTTTGTTCTGGATTCGGTTGATAGCGTAAGTGGTAGCGCACTGAGATACCAACTCAGAGGTCCGGGTTCAAATCCCGTCCAGGCATTTATTTTTCTTGCGTGTGTGTGTGTGTGTGCCTGCGTTTATTTATTTATTCTAGCATACACAGTGAAGAAGGTAGTCACGTTTACTGGAATTTAAATGTTCAATTTTAATATTCCTGTGGGTGAGTTAGGAGTAAGAATCCCTTTGTATTGTTCCGCCGGTACCAGCTACTGTGACGTAAGCAGCTTAGTCCTGTAGCGCCGCAATTTGCAAGCACAGGTTGACGTAACAAATGTTTAGTAAACAAATACAATAGGTTAGTGGTGACGGGGTTATAGACCACCCGTGTCTCGTACAACCAGCCTAGCTAACCCACAACATTATAAAATAAATTATATAAACGCAATATGTATTCCCTGCTGTTTTTCGTACTCATTGCTGCGAGACTTAGCCAAGTTATGACCATGTTTAATGCAATATTCGGTGAACCCCGGCCCTACTGTGATTTTCAATCAGGTATGTTTAATTTTAAAACTAGTGGAAGTATTGTAACCGCAACTGTGGTGCAGACGTGGATTTTCTATAAAGATGTTTTCTTTATCGATGTATTTTCAGCCAGCCTTACTGATAACAATTGGCAAAATTTACAATTAAAAAATTCCAAGCGTGACAGGTCTAGAAGGTCAGCTGCTGGCCTCACATTCACATGTGTTAATCACAGAGGTAGACGATAGTCTAGTCAGTGTAAGGGTGACATGTGGTCAGCATTTCGGGTCCCCCAGCCGTTATAACTGGTTTTCTCAACCTGGAGTCGCTGCTTATTGTAGCTACCCAAGTGTCTTCACGATGCTGGGTGGGCACCAGTCCCATACTGGCAGAAATTTCATGAGAAAATGTATTTCCCTATGGGGACTCGAAGCGCACATTGGGGACCTAAATTCCAAAAGATGCTATTCCATTTTTTTTTAATTTTTAGGAAAAGCATAGAACTGTTTAATCTTCTTCTTATTCATAATTTGTTGCATTTTCATCCTGTTTATTTCCAAAATCACTCCTCGGAGGAAGACGTATTGGATGTGCATGCACTATATATCCACTTGGCTGGTCTTCCTCTTGTTTTTCTCCCGTGCATTGGTCTATCTTCTTTAGCTCTTTTTTGCAAGTCGGTTTTCTTCCATTCTTTCTATGTGACCCTTCCAATATTTTCGTCTATCTGTAATAAATTTGGTTATGTCTTGAATATGACATTTGTCCCTAATTTCTGTGTTGTGTATCTTATCAAATAATGTTTTTCCCTGAATAGTTCTTAACATTTAATCTAGTTGTTATATGAGTTTTTGATTCTGATTTTCTTTTTTGTTATGAAAGACATTCTAAAAGGCATATTTAAGATAAAAAATAACAACCAGGCTGCTGTTTTGTCCTTCAAAATCAGATTTTAAAAATGGAGTTAGCATGATTTAGCAGCAGAATTATGGAAAAAGTGCAAAATGTACTCGTAATAAATAATTACGTATAAATTGGGTGTGGGGTATTGGAATGGGAACACAATTACAAATGAACACTTTTTAAGAAATGTTTAACAATAAAACTGAGCAACAAAATTTAAACTTTTTTTTTTGTTCAGGAAGAAAAATATGTGATTCTGATAGTAGCCTATTTTTTCTCCTGAATTCAAATATGATATCGGTTTTTCTCCATCACGCAAGGTTTCCGAAAAACAGGAATTTATAATTTCAAACACTTTAATATTTTCTACATTCGTAACTATACAATATTCGAACATTCGGACTCACCTAGAAAGTAAGAAATGACGATTTTCTGCTATATTTCGCCTGTGGAGCATCCCTCTTGATGGTCCAACAATAATCGGCCAGCATATTAGGATTCCATTTGCGTTGATATCTCTTTTCCATAGCTGAAACCATTTGAGTTAGCTCATTTGGTTTTATTTTACAATGGACAAATGGACGAAAAAACGTTTATTAAAAAATAATTATTTAAATCCATTAATTGAAATTGAAATAAAAAAAACTCTGGGTGATGGAGAAATTCCGAATACATATTTGAAAACACGATGAAAAAACTGCATTAAGTACAACTATTGGTACTCATGAGACAAAAATCATGTTGAGCAGTGTTATTTACTTTTTATTAGTTTTAGTGAGAAGCAAAGAGCCCAGTTTTACTGTTAGCAGCGATACTTGAACTGTGCAAGATGTGAAACATACAAGATTGTAGACTTTGTGTGTGCTGAAAGTAAAACGAAACAACAATCATTAATCATTATAAATATTTTATGTACTTTTTGTTTATTCATAATCACTGATATACCTCATCACATCATTCCAAATCATACCAACTCCATGGACATAGCATGGTTTAGAATTGAAGTATTTTTATCTTCTTCTTCTTCCTTCCAAGTATTAGGCCAAGGCCTGTTACGATCCTATAGAAAATTTTCCTTCCAGAGTTTCATAGGACGGCCCAGAGTTCTTGGTCCTCATGGTATATAATTATAAACAGCTTTGGGGATCCGATTTGAACCCATTCTTTCAAGATGGTGTTTCCAATTTAGTTGGTACTGTTTAACATATTCCAAAATTGGCGTAGTCTTTAATTCTTTTAAGATATCGGTGTTCCTTTTCCGATCCCATCTGGTGTAACCCGCTGTTCTGCGCATGAATCTCATTTCACAAGCCGTTATTCTGCTTTCATGTCTTTTTAGTGTCCATGCGTCACTGCCATAGGTCAACACTGGTCTAGCCAAAGTGTTATTTTTGAACAAGGGATGGTTTCATAACTTGATTAATAATTCCCAAACTTTTATTATAACTAGTAATTTTTTTCAGGAATATCCTTTTCATCCCAGACAGAGAGATAGTATCCAAGATATTTAAATTGATTAGATCTCTCTAAAATTGTATTCTGTAGACAGATTTTACTTTGTATGGGGTCCTTCCCATGAAATGCCATAATTTTAGTTTTAATAATTGATATTTGCATATTAAATTTGGCAGCTATTTTTTGTAAATTATAAATTGATAGTTACAAATAATTTTCGGAAAGTGCCAGAAGAGCTAAATCGTCTGCAAAAAAAAATCGAGTTTGAGTTTCCTATTGATGGGTATATATTCCCGTTGTGTTTCCCTCCATTTGTTTATTATTCTGAGTAATTTTATTATGTCAGTAAATAAGGGAAAGAGTGTGATTTAGAGAGTTTTTGTCATTCAGGACCCTAGTCTGAGACATGTATGGGGATAAAAGAGGGGCACGGAAGCTTCTTGTATGAAAACCAGATGGAAAACGCCCAGTTTGTAGACCAAGAATGAGGTGGGAGAATAATATCCATGATTTGAGGGAAATAGATTATATAGGGAATGACTGGAAAACATTAGCTCAGGATAGAGATGTCCGCGCGGCCATGAACCTACGGGTTCGATAGAGCTAGTGAGAGAGTGAGTGAGCCTGAGACATCATGTGTTTAACACAAGTTGTCATATTTTGGAGGTAGCATGTTTTCGAATTAATATTCCCAATTATTATATTTGTCAATCTTGTGACTTTGAAACAGGTGTTGATTCTAGTGGAAGTGGTGGGACAAGTAACTCTGGAGAAGATGTGATTTTTGTTTTTAAAAAAGACTAGCTAATACACGGAGTGCGCTGCTAGCCTATTTAAAGTTTTGTTTCAGATGAACTCCTACACCTAATAGTTTTAGAGCATAATAGATAGTGCTAAACACTAGCGGCACATAATAAGCTGTATGTATGAAGATACGTATAGCCTATATTCAATAAATGATAGAATTCAACAACACCGCATCGGCTGGGAACAGCATGTTCAGAGAATGAAGGAAACAAGATTGCCCAAGATAGCATATCATTATAAACCAAAAGGATTAAGGGATGTAGGAAGAGATGGAAGGAATCATTGTGGAATTCGGAACAGGCGAATTACCTAAATCTTGTAGTGAAGAAGGAGAAGAATTTCGTCCCATAAACGTCTTAAATAAAAATATTTTTACCAATCATGAGCACCGCTGATTAACTTTACACAGAATCCATACATTACTATTTTATCAGCCCCTAAATTGGCAAAACAGTAACTTCTCGTGCCAGTTATTTAAATGTGGCGGACCGCACTGAAAACAAAATCACACATGACTGTTACTATTATAATCAATTGAGTTGGTGTTTACTTGATGAAAATCCATAGTTATTAATTAAATAAAAATAAAACTGTAAATTTATGTTTATTTAATTGTTACTATTATGTTTATTGTGTAATTGGACACACATTTTAAGTTATTACTGCTCCTTCGTTTTCTCCTGTTTCATTAATAAAACTAAATAAATCTAACCAATTGATGTAGGCCTATAGGGTACATTGCCAATTAAAGAGTTAATTTGTTTATTAAGATGACAATTATATTTTTGTTCCTTGCCACAAGGTTGTCTTGTGAGATTTGTGGGTATGATAAAAATATATATAAACAAAAGTATGTTTACTATAAGTTAGGCCTCTTTTAATTCGCTATGCTATGTAGAAAACAGTAAAATTTGTTTAATCCGGAACGTGAATAATGCGGAAATCTGTCTAATGTGAACAAATTTATTGGTTCCGGCGAAATAATAGTAATTTTACGTGTATTTATTTTGCATAAAACGGAATCTGTTCAACGCGGAAACGGAATAATATTTTTACACAATTCATGCAAAATGTTTATAAAGCGAAAAGACATCAGTGAATTTCCGTTATGCCAAAAATCAATAAGGAATTATTCCTGGCGCCGGGTTAAATATAGATTCTACCTGTACGTGAAATTTTATTTCGGCCTCACAGCACACCCGTAATGTAAAATTCAGATACCTGTCTTACAAATAACCATAGCACTGTAAAATCTTAAATTAGTTTAAGTTCTGAGACCGATCTTTCACAGGTAGCGTTCTGAATTTACCAAATAAAGATGGCTAAAAGGTACTGGTATCTTTGTCATTAAACGAAAAGTGAAAGTGATTGAAGATAAATCTCCAAATTTCCGGACCGATGCTTCAAAGTTAAGCTCTAGCTGTTGCTGACTTCTTGGGAATAACGATTTCAATGCATCTTCAGGTTGGCTGGACAGTTTTAAAAGACGACACAATGTAGTGTGGAATGAAATTTACGGATTTGGACGAACGTGTAGTTAGTGAGCGAAAACCGAAATTGCATACTTTAATTTCCGGATACGCACCTAAAGAGTCGAAACGGGATAGTTTTTTTTTTTTCCCCCGCGCGTTTCCGCCGAAGTCGCTCATACAAACTATACTTCACTTTTTAAAGTCAGCGGAACTACAATTAACCCAAGGTACCTAAAAAGGCATATGCGGTACTCTATAATCTAAAGTTTTTAATAAATTTTAGTTATTTTTTTTATAATGCGGAATTTTGTCTAATGTGAAAAAAAAATGGTCCCATGCGATTCCGCTTTGAACAAGCTTTACTGTATAAAGCAACTTCAGCTGTCGTGTTAATTACCAATCGATTGCATCTTTCAAAGCACAATTACCTATAATGGAAGAAACTTCTAGGTGGCGCATGCCATAGGATCTATTATAGCTGTTGTGGATTATTATTATTTTTTGTTTATTTTATTGCGGATGAGCCCATGTAGGACTACGCAAAGTACTTAGAGGCGTTTCCTTTGAGCCCAAATTTCTTTTGCTATGAGCTTGTTTTCTATCATCTGTCCAAGTTGTTCCAGTTTTTTTCTTCGGTTTGTCCTCTTGGTCAACTTGCCACTTATTCACCTTAATTCTTATATATCTCTGTTTGGGATATCTTCTTTAGTAATTACTGCCAATTTTAAGTCATTTTTGACTTCATCAATCCACTTCATAGTATCCACTGGAGCTTTACTTCTGTTTTCGTAGAATTCCATTATCTGTTTTGTAAGCCTATTTGAGTTCATTCGTTTAATATGGCCATAAAATTTTAACCTTCGTTTTCTAATATCACTATGAATGTCTCTATATATTTTTATTTCCTTTTTACTTCTGAGTCTATGACTTGTGGACCTAAAGCTTTTCTTATAATTTGGCATTCTTTTTTCACTATATTTTTTTTTTGTTCAAAATTAATGTTTCTGCTCCATAGAGGCGCTCTGGTTTAATTACAGTGTTATAGTGTCGTAATTTTGTATGTAAAGATATGCATTTTTTATTATAAGTGTTGTGAGTAAGCCGAAATGCTGTTTCCATTTTTTGGCATCTACTTTTATTGGCTTTAGTTTCAATTCCATTTTCCTGAATTATTTCACCAAGATATTTAAATTGTGAAACTCGTTTAATTTTTCCATATTTGGTTTCCAGATATTTTGGTGCTTGTTTATTGCGTGAAATATATTCCGTTTTTTCAAAAGAAATCTGCAGACCAACTTTCTCTGCAATGTCATTTAATAATTCAATCTGTTTTTGTGCTGTTACAACGTCACGGGTTAAGATTGCTAGATCATCAGCATATGCTAGGCAATCAATCTTCAATTTTCCTGTTCCTAATATGATTGGTTGATTACATTTAAAAATTGTTTTCTGTTTTCGCATTCTTGTATTACTTTATTAAGAACACAATTGAAGAGTAGTGGAGAAAGTCCATCTCCTTGTCTTACTCCTGTCTTAATTTCAAAGGATTCAGAAATTTCCCCCATGATATTATCATCATCATCATGAACGAATTCGTTTTAGGCCATGTGGCCTGTACGGTAAACCTAGCGAAGATGGTCTTGATCTTTCCACCGATGTTTCGGTCTTCCTTGGTCCCTAATGATATTATTATTATTGTTATTACTATTATTACTGCTGCTACTGCTACTATGATTATTATTTCTGGAATATATAAAATAAGATACAGTGTAATTAAACAAAAGATTAATGTTCAAACTTAAATTGTGGTTTTGGCCGCTATAACAAAAAGAGCTCAAATTCCTTTTTCTTCTTGACTGCCGGCGGCAATAGCATGAAAACAATTAAAATTAAATGGCCATATAAAAAGAATGACGGAATATAGACCCCAAGAAAAATACTAGAATGGGTGCCACTTAGTAGAAGAAGAAGACGGTAAAAATAACGTGGATTAATGGTGTTTTGAGCAGCATGAGTGGAAAACGAACGCTGGAGATTGGGATGACAGAGAGATGTGGTAGAGAATAGATTAATTGGAGCGGGAAGATATGAAATTTGCTAAAATAAATGCATTGATATTATTATTATTGTTATTATTATTATTATTATTATTATTATTATTATTATTATTATTATTATTATTATTATTATTATTATAGAGTAAGTATTATTATAAATGGCTCAAAGAGTAAGGTGCGTGTAGGCAAACAGTTTTCAGACACTTTTGAAATCCAGAATGGGTTGAAGCAAGGAGATGCACTATCTCCTCTAGTATTTAATTGTGTACTAGAGCATGCCAATAAATCTTTAGAGAATGAGGAAGGATTACAACTCAATGGTATTAATAAGCTGTTAGTTTATGCTGATGATGTAGTACTACTGGCCGATAGCGAGGAGATACTAAAGGCCAACATGCACACGCTATTGAGTAACACTAAGAAATTAGGACTAGAAGTAAATATCAGTAAAATTAAATATATGGTCACACGTAGAAATTCAGTATATAATGGAAATGGACAACTAATGACAAATGAGGGAAATTTTGAGGAAGTGGCTGAATTCAAATACCTTGGAAGAATAATCACAAATAGGAATGAGATGCACAAAGAAATTAAACATAGGCTCAATTCTGGAAATGCGTGCTATTATGCATTGCAGAGACTTTTGATGTCCCAACTCCTTTCAAAAAACGTTAAGCTGAAAATATATAAAACTATTATTCTACCAGTTATATTATATGGGTGCGAAACATGGACTCTTACTTTAAGGGAAGAAAGGAGATTACGAGTATTTGAGAATAAAGTTCTTAGGAAAATTTGTGGACCAAAGAGAGATGAACAGACAGGTGAATGGAGAAGACTTCATAACAATGAACTACATGGTCTTTATAGGAAGCCAGATATAATAAGAACAGTTAAGTCTCGAAGACTGCGATGGGCAGGACATGTTGCGCGTATGGGGAATGAAAGACGTGCATGGAAACTTCTTGTAGGAAAGCCAGAAGGAAAACGCCCAGTTGGTAGACCAAGAATAAGGTGGGAGAACAACATTAACTATGATTTGAGGGAAGTAGATTATACAGGGAATGATTAGAAAGCATTAGCTCAGGATAGGGATGTATGGAGAGCTTATGTCCGCGCGGCCATGAACCTACGGGTTCGATAGTGCCAGTGAGTAAGTAAGTAAGTAGTATTATTATTATCATCATCATCATCACCATTATTATAAGCACGTGTTGATTTGCTACTTTTCTTGTTATGTCGTTATAACATATTTCACAAGTTCTTGTTCCATTATTGATGGACATTATAAGCCTATCCTTAGCATATTTTAATTTATTAGAATGCTACAGGCCTATTGCGTTCGGCCAGAAAGCGATGGAGGGCCGTAGTTTGTGAACCCCTGCTTTAAACTGTTCAGCTATGACGCAGTCTCAAATATCAACAGGTAATTTGAAACTTGCGAGTTACGTTTCCAGAATTTTCAATTTATGATTGATTATTCAACCCTTAGTCCCGGATATTTTTTTTCTTTCAGTCAACTAAAAATATTTTATTTTTCTTTACTCCTCAACCATTACACCATATTTAGTTTTTAATGAAAATAAGTCCACCGCTGTGGTCTCGAGGTAGCGTGCTGTCTTGTCACACAGCGGGCCCGGGTTCGATCACCGGTCGCGGCAGTTTTTCTGGGTGAGGTTTTCATCGGGGTTTTTCCACACCTGTAAGACAAATGTCAGGAAAACTTTAAGGCCCAAACGGTCCCCGAAATCATATGGCCATCATTATTATTATCTTCATCATCATTATCCTTCACCGGTGTGGAAAGCAACGGGAAGCAACCACACCTACAATTCCCTAGTAAAGCTGCAAGCATAGCATGTAACATGCAGTGAAAGACCTGCCCTTGGGCAGAATTACTATGGATGGATGGAATTAAAATAATTATGCAGCAGCCATTGTATTGTATTTACAGAATCTTTTGTGATAAAATAATTTATCAATTCTTCTTAAAACCATAGGTCTATGTTATTATAATAAATGAAATCTGATATATTACTTAAATGTTCAGATTCTGTACGAGTTGGATACATTGAATCTTCATTTAAAAAAAATACTTTATCTGCCATCTTTTGGGGATTTTAGGAACCATTACAAATTTGCAGTAAAAGATGGCGCTACAGCATTCTTCTTGATTTATTTTTTATATATTTATTAAACACAATGTGTACACTAATATTATATACATGGTTTTACCATTTTGCTATTAATTCATGAATTGTTTTAGTTCTGTTTTCGCACTTCACTAAGTGATACTTTGTGCACGGTTTGCTACAGAATTTACAGATGCATGCCTCCTCGGGTTCATGGTAACTTTGTTTATGACATATTTTCCCATGGAAGCCGTGAGCGGGGATGCGTGTGTTTATTTCTATGATCCACAGATAGGGATGCAACATCGCTCATAAAAAAAACATCGATGTTTTCAAAATGAAAATGTCGATGTCTGAAACATCGATGTTTGTTAACGATATTTTGTGATTACAGTTAAAAAAACACAAAAGAATGTTTTAAATCTTTATTAATTATTTATTTCGCAAAACAGAATTTAAAAACAACAATTTTGCAATCTTGTGCCTAGTACGCGGTTTCTTTCTTGGGTAATCTGAAAACAGCCGCTAGATATCGACGTTGCTATCTAGAGTGGCCTCTCTGTGTTAAATTTTGGAAGCAATTTCATACCTCTGCGCCATCTGAAGATGACCACGGTACTACTTGAGCATGGCTACAGTGGCTCAATCGCAAGAAAAGTACCCTATCCTTACTCATTCTTTTAAAAATAAAATTTAAAGCTAAATACAAGCAATGCTACTTTGTGAACAATTTTAGCAAATTTTATTCTTACTCTCTTTAGAAGAAAATTACAAGAACTTTGCCAACTTTTTAGATGTCTTTAACTATAAATTATTTTTTTTTAATTCATCAATTGGTAAGTTGACTAAAATGATTTACACAATTTCGTATTTATTAAAAACCATTCCACTTTTAGATGAACATAATGAATATGGGAAATCGCTATTTATTAGAAACTAATTGGAAATATTAGACCTATACAACAAAAATATTGGCAAAATTTTTGTAATAATTTTCTTAAGTAAAAATAAAAAATGCAAAATTGTTTACAAAGTAACATTTCTTGTGTTATTTCAATTAAGAAATATCAAACAGGATCTGGATAATGGATATGCTAAGGCAGCACCATTTGACGAGCCTGGTCTAATGAGTCTAATATGCTATTTCTTTTTGTGTGTTTTAAGAACCGAAACCATGAAGTAATTTAAGAACAAGTTTTCAAATGTTCTTAAAATGAAAATTCAAAAATACCCGAGATTTATAAGAATGTAGCAAAAAGAAATTCAAATTAAAACTTATGTATCCATTTCTCTAATGTGAACTACTCATATGTGAATGCACGCACATGAACTCTATTTAGTAACCAGACTTGTCTTGATGTTCCGAAACTAGTTTATAATCAAATAAGAAGAACAATATGAGGTGAGTGATAAAAATATTCTACCTTAATTGTCTTGATTAGTTTGTTTGCTTTTAAAAATGAAATAACATGATTCATTTATTGCTTTGTATTAAAATTAATATTTTTAAAAAATTATACATTTTATAGTTACTGCAGGATGTATATTATTCAAGATGAACAGAATTTTCTCAATGAAACTTCAGTCACACCTAATTATTTTATATGTAATTTTATAAGAAGACTATTGCACATTTATTTACTAGCTTCCTATTACCCCAAGCCCTATAATGGGATCACCTACCTTTATATTTTGATTACAAAATCTAATAGTTCATTAGAGAAGAAATCATATGTATATTCTCCAAGGCGCAACAAGCTGAGAATGCCCTTGGCCTACCAGCTAGCTGCTGGCCCAATATCTACCTGCGAGAAGAATCCAAATTGGTAATAAAAGATTCCGGGCTATGTGGCCGTGGTCTATAACTGGCGTTTCTTCCAGACGTTTCTCCCTCAACTGCAGAGGGCATCTTCAGTGGCGAGCGCTTACAGCTGTTGTTTCCCTGTCGTAGACTCGACTGCTCATTCGCAGTCGAGTCTATGACAGGGAAACAACAGCTGTAAGCGCTCGCCACTGAAGATGCCCTCTGCAGTTGAGGGAGAAACGTCTGGAAGAAACGCCAGTTATAGACCACGGCCACATAGCCCGGAATCTTTTATTACCATGATTACCGGCCGTGAAAGCCTGCATTCCACTAGAATCCAAATTGTTTGACATTTTAGGCTTACACACCTATTTAAGCCTAACACAAATGCCTACCTTCATTACTACCAGGAAATCGCTGAATAGTTATTGTTGTTAAAACTGACAGAACAGTTTTGTTCTCTAAGTAATTACCAACACTTCATATTAAGATTTTTTTTTTGCACATGTTAAATAAATGTTATAAAAGACATAGAAAGTTCTCAACGAGGTAGAAGTAAGGATGAATTCAAATTTACATGACACAATATTAACATAATTTTAAAATTTGTAATTTAAAATATTTCCTATAACAGTTCAATTAAAAATTTGTTTTTAATAAAACACAACCACTTTTCTGCATAGTCTATAATGTACTGGTATGTTCTTGCAATACACTTGTAGATATTCTTGAAGCACAACTTCTTTACACCTACTGTAGAGCCTGAAAAAAAAAAAAAAAAATAAATATATACATATATGTACATATAGGCTACATATACAGTGAGTTTCACTCGACCTGTGGCCGATAGTGGGAAAAGTTACTGCAAGCATTGAGTCATCAACTCACGCTGCCCACGCAGTGTCTATGCTAGTGGCCGCAAGTCGAGTGAAACTCACTGTATATATAATATTTGTCAATGTCCTTCACAATGAAAGTATTCCCAACTCTTATATATATTGACGATCTAGGATCATACTATTCTAAGTAAGTGTTTTATTTAGAATTCTAGTTATGTCAATGTCCCATATCTATGGGCATTGAAAAAAAAAAAAACAAACAAACAAAGAATTTCATACTCCAATTTTCCAAAGGTGTTACTAATCAAAATATTGAATTCCTGATTTATTATCAAATGGCTATGGTAATGTAACATTCACAACAAGAATTGTGAAAAGATGGACTTCACACAATATGATCCTGAACCATTGTATATGTATTATGTACATGTATACACTTACATATTTTTAAGTTTTTTTTGTAATATTTCAAAAGCAGTCAAAATTTGCATTGAAAATTGAAATTACAATATCTGAAAATACTTGACTTAAAAGAACGGAATACTAATACCATAAATAAACTAATAATAATGATTACACTGTCTTCATTATTACCATTCAGTGTTTATTTACTTTCTTTTTTAAGTATAAGTCTTCAATATTGGAATGTTTCTCCTCTGGTTGGCAACGAGCATTCTAATATGCTGTGTATGTTGGCGGTTCGTATGATTTGTAATTATATCCAGTTTTATCTGTTAGCACATGTGTATGGATCTACTTAGACTTGGATTTTTTTTTGGCTCAACTTTAGATTACTTTACCCTTCAGTTTCCATAGTATATTCTTTAAATACTGTTTCTCTACGTACTTCTTCTGCCTTTACTAACATTTGATAATATTTTAAACACTTGCAACAATACTTATAACTTTTTTTTTTACAATTATTAAATATTTATCTATGTATGCAATGATTTCTTCAAAGTTATGCAGATTTGTTGTGCATATGCACAAACGCTTAAATGAACTTCTACTAAATGGTGGTGAAATTGGAATAAAATCAACATTCAAAAATGGATGTTCACTCATTTCATTTTGTTAGGTTCCGATGCTAAAAAGTTAGTGAACATTTAATTAAATAATATGCAAGTAAATTGTTTAGTTAGGTTAGGAAGGGGAATTTATTGCAAAGGTTGGTCATATCGATTTCACATCTATGTGGTTCCATCTAGCAATACAACTCTATAAACTTTTTATAAATGTTTGCACATGTGCACTGTTATTCTGCAGGACTTAAAAATTATTAGGAAAGGTAAACAGAAGTTTTTTTTTCATTTTTTTGTCACATAATGGAAACTTTAACCCTAAATTTCTGTTATCTTTTAAGATTAATTTTTAGACTTATGGGTGTTCTGAATAATGCTATCTCACTTTATTACTTAATCTAATAAGAAACACTAAACAAAAAGAATGAAACTTCAAAGTTAGTAAAATGAAGGTAGCAGCATTAGATCCACTCCGAATACCTCAAATTTACTTACCTAAAATTTTATACATGTGTAGACTTCCCAATCACTGTCATACGAAAATACACACATAGGATTTGATCTTTGCAGCCTCGTTTATTCTGTGAAAGAAATAATGATGAATAAGTACACACATTACAGGTTAAGAAATAAAAATAAATGAGGTAGGCCTATAAACAATTTTTAAAGGGTATTTTAATGTCATGATGCAAACAAAATATACGGCGTGCCAATTTACATAATTCACAGTTAGGCCTATTATTAAAAACACTATTTTCTGAAGTAAAAATTTTTGAGAAAAATTATACCATATGTAATCATTCACCAACCTTCCATTAGCTGTATTTTCCAGCTTCACTTTATCCTTCGGATTGTAGATAATTAATTAATTTAACAATTAACTTCGATGCATCAATAATATTATATTATATTCAACCTCAAAACTTCCCTTCGTACAGTACATAACATAGAGGTACTCGTACATAATAATTCCACCGTTGATTTATTTAAATATAATTCGATTTTACAACTCGATATATTTGTACGTCATACGTCAACAATCGATAAAAATAGCGACGGTGGCGCGATCTTAAGATGACTACGGTACTACGTGGAAAAAGTAAAAAAAATATTGCGTCCAAATCTCCCTATAACTCTATGCCCTATAATGATTCCCGCGTATCCCAAAGTTCTAAAGCATAGAGAAGGAAAGCATCTGCTTTTTCGCCGAGGAAGCGAACTATCAGCGAAAATAATACAATAGATGGCGCTAGGCGTGACAAAATATCGTTCATAAAACATCGTTCTCTATGATGTATCATCGATGTTTGGGTAAACATCGATTGTTTATGAACGATAGATCGATGTTTTATTTTTGTTTGCATCCCTATCCGCAACAGGGCTGTGAATCATTATAGGGAGGTTTGGACGTAATTTCAAAAAAAAAATGTTGTCCACGTAGTACCGTTGTCTACATAGGTTGTCTATGATCCATAGAGTATTTTGTATGGCATCAATCAATTAGTGCAAGAGTGCAAATATTAGATCGACTATAAATGGACTATAATCTGGACGATTAATGGATTAGTTATTTTGGCTAACTAATGTTCTTAAAGAATTTAATTTATTGTGAATTTGTTTTCAGCATTAACTGTCAACAATTTTGACATTTGTCAAGATTTATTTATGTTTAAGCTAAGTAGAAATATGAGCTTTCTGAAATTTGTACTATGAAATATACCAAAAACAATTAAGCAAGAATAATTTCTGTAAATATTTGTTCTGATTTAGATCTAATCAATACAAATTATGTCTGAGAAACTGAATACAAGGGAGTTAACAATATGCGATTTGCCAAATGAAATCTTGTTGCAAATATTTGGATATCTTGACGTTGAAGATATATGTTTTGCAGTGACCCAAGTTTGTAAAAGATGGTACTGTTTAAGTCAAGATGATAGTTTATGGAGAAATCTCAACTTTGTTTGCAGTAAGAATATGAGTTTAGAATATATTGTTCATATGTTCAAAAAATTGTCTCTTTTGCAATCATTAAAACTGCAGTGGCGAACTGATATAGATTTAATATTCCGTGAACTCTATAATAGTTGTAATAATATTCGCCAGCTTGATTTAGTGTGTTGTGGACAGATTAAAGAAGCTACTATGAAAGAATTGGCTGAACATTTTCCTAATCTTGAATCATTTAGTCTTGGGAAGTGTTGGGCTATAGAATCAACCTGTTTAAATGCTGTATGTCATTTCCCCAATTTGAAGAAAATTAATTTATCCCATAGTAGAAGTCTAGATGGACAATTGCTTAAACAGATAATCAATTCTTGCAATTTTTTACAATATATCAATATTGATTATGTTAGAGGTTTGACTGATGATGATATAATTTACCTAATAAAATCAACAAAGAAAAATTTATTATCTTTGACTTTATATGGTGAGAACCTGACTGATAATGCATTTTTCTGCATGGCAGAGTGCACAGTATTAAATACCCTGCACTTATCATCATGCCTACATATGACAGATAGAGGGTTGAAAGTTCTCTCAGAGTTAAGTTCATTGAAATCATTCAAGCTGAGACTTGCCAAGGAAGTAAGTACTGAAGCCCTTACAAAATTAATTTTAAGTAAAATGGCTTGTAATTTAGATTATCTTATATTATCACGCTTACCAAATATGAATGACAATGTTGCTTATAATATTCCATTGAACTGTTTTCATTTGAAATATTTAGAAATAGTGTATTGTCCAAATGTTACACTTTTAAGCTATGAATGTGTTGTCAAAGGATGTAGATTATTAAAAGTTTTTCATTTCAGACAGAATTTTTCCAATGCTTACAGTGATATTGAATGGTAATCATGTTTACCATTAGGTAAATTTGTAGAAAAATGACACCTTTGAACTAGTTGAATGGAAAAACTGCACTTAAACTTACGTGAAATATTTTCAATAGAACGAAAGTGTGCATGCGTCAGAGTTTATAGAGCCAGCCATAACCCACCATCGAACCACATATCTATTATCATCCTCGATTATTATCGATATAGTACTGAAGTTCAAAAAGCTTATGCCAGATGGCAGCATGTCACTATGAAATTTAAATGACCAATCTTTGCAATAAATCCCCAAATCTATTTTAAAAAATATATTAAGATCAAAATTACCAAACGTTTATTAAAAATGGAAAAAACTGCACTTAAACTAGCGTGAAATATTTTCAAAGTCCTGTAGAACAACAGTGTGCATGTGCCAGAGTTTGTAGAGCCAGCGATAACCCACAATCGAACCACATCGATTATCATCCTCGATTACTATCCATTGCTATGAAATTTAAATGACCATATTTGCAATAAATCCCTAAATCTATGTTAAAAATATATTAAAATTATCAAACGTTTATGAAAAATGGGCATATACTTACTTATCACTTTCTAATGCTGATCCAACCAGCGATAACCCAAAACAGCGATAGAAAAATCATAGACTAAGTAATATACTCTGTGGAGAAAATAGCAGTTAGCATCACAATATTGTCTAACAGTGTCATAATATTGTGATTTGCATATTTAAATAAATACTTGAAAATTGTCTAAAAATGTTATAAAAATTGTTTGAAAAAGTTTAAAATATTGAAAAAATCAAGCGTAAGTAGAAGTGCAGTTGAGCCCAGTGGTACAATGTAAAAATTATTTACGTTAGAGATGGCTTCTCCATGTGTATATTAATTTCCGTATTAAGACAATTTCTTATTTCGGAATTAAATTATCTATAATACATTTGAGGAACTGAAAAAAAACAAACAAATTTCATGTGAGAGAAACATATTGACGGTAGGCAATGAAAACCTCGTAACTCCATCAGTCACATAACTCCAGTAGCCAGCACAGAAATATGTGATGCGTAACCTGTTGAGAACACAGACTTCAAATTTATTAATAACTTGACTTGTATTCTGTAGTAAAATATGTGGGAACTATTGCTGTATCAATTTTCATAATTATTTAAAACAGTTATTGGCTGTGGTACATTTTTTGGCAGACACAATTCTACACTTACATCCTTATGCTATTGATGCACTAAACACTTGTAAACATGTTTCATACTATTTTAAACATTTTGGAACCATTTTATAAACATTTCTTACGATTATTAAATATTTATAAATTACGCGAAATTTGTGCATCGGGTTCTAGACACGCGGAAATGCTTCATGTAACATCTGCTAGGTAGCTCTCAAAACGGAGTCACCAACGTTTGAAAATAATTTCAAACCATATTTAGTGTTAGTGTATGTAAAATTAGTTTATAGTTTATTAAATAATACGCATGTAAATTGTTTTGTTAGGTTAGGAAATGGGGAAGTTTGTTTATGTCCATTTTTTTAGCATTTGGGAATAAAAAATATGTATGTAAATTGTTTTCTTTGGTTAGGAAATGGCAAGTTAGTTTACGTCCATTTTTTTTAGCATTTGGGAATTTATTCCCAAAGTTGGTAATGCCGACTGCAGAGCCATCTACCGGAGGCTACATTAACCATTACAGCAACTCCCGCATGCACACTGCGATTCTGTGGAACTTAGAAGAATTTGTGTCTGCCATATATCCGACTTTTTCCCAATTATTTGTTTCTTATATAAAATTTACCAAAATGGAGTTACGAGGTTTGCATTGCCTACCATCGACATGAAAAACTTATTCTAAGAAAGGTCAGTAGTGTCCAATAGACCAAAAAGAGATGCTGTGATGACTGTTTGAGCAGCTCATTTTGAAAATGTCTCTTGTCCACTTTGTACCAGAATTGACTTCTTGTATCTCTGCAATCTTCCTAGATTACTTTACATACAAACATCATAATTTAAATGTTTTTATTATTCATTTCATATATAACAATGATGGATAAATTATATTTGAAGAGAAAATTATATGCTCAGACTGGGGTTGAAACCAGGACCTTTTGCACTCTAGGCAAATGCTCTACCAACTGAGCTATCTGAGAAACTCCAATCTAAATGCAAATTTTTCTCTTATATACGTAGGTCACTAGATAAGTTTTGAGATATGCAACAATGGGCTATGATAGAGTTTTCATACCTGTCATATCTTTTCAAACAACTCTCCAGCACATTCTATACACCGTTGCATCCTCTGGAAGCAGCCACGCCACTCGATCTCAGACATTGTACTAAGCTCCTCCAACAGCATCTTCTGGGCTAGGAAATTGGTGTCTGCACATGCAGTTCTTCACGTTCGGGAACAGGAAATAGTCGCACGGGGCTAGGTCCAGACTGTAGGCTCAATGAGACATTAATTTCACAGGTGTCTTTTCCAGAAACCTAATTGTTGCATTGGCTGTGTGCAAAGAGGTGGAGCTGAATTCCCTGCAGTCCAGTCTTTGGCCGCTTCTCCTGATCTTTGAGAAGACTTTGGGGAGACAGACTTGTGTATACGATTTAGCAGTAACTGTCCTCTAGTACAACTGTATCCAGATGACCATTTGTTGAGAAGAAAGTGGCCACCATTTTCTTCCCCACACTCCTAGGCCTTTTGACTTTGGTTGGAGGCTGCTCATCTGGGAAGACCCACACCTATGATTGGTGCTTTGTTTCACGGTCTTACTGGTAGATCCAAGTTTTGTCTCCTATCACTGTCTGACACCGGCGGGAGTCCTCGTTGTTGAATCTTGCCAGCATTTCTCTACACAATTCCACCCTAGTGCATTTATGCCTGTCTGACAAATGGTGTGACACCCATCGAGAAGAAATTTTCCTCACTCTTATGTATTGGTGCAGGATGGTGGAAACACTTAACAAACTAATCCCTAGATCCCCCTCGATGTCCTTATAGGTCAGTCGTGGATCTTCCTTAACCAGAATCTCTACTGCAGAGACGTTTTCCTCTGTCACCACTGTTGTTGGCCTCCCACTTCTCCCTTCTTCTTTAAGGGATGTTCTTTCCCTATTAAATTCAGGAAATCAGCGGAAAACTGTTGCACGTGAAGGAGCAAGGTCCCGAAATGTTTGTGTGAGTTGCTCAGGTGTTTGCGACTCATTTAAACCGCACTTAAAATCATATAAAATCATAGCAAGAAAATGCTCCCTCTCAAGCTCCATAGGACACGTTTGATTTCACCATGCACAGACTACTTCACAAAGGTGCTGCTCAGAGACAACTGAAAAGAATCGTTTCTACCTGCTATGGTTTTGATGTTCGAGAGTTGGGCTTTCAAATGGTATATTAGTTTATTGCATTCCTGTCACTGTACTGCCGTGTCTCAAAACTTATCTAGTGACCCTCATACGCTATCAATTCCTATGCACCAAATGCTTCATAGCAAAAAAATGCATTTGGTGCATGGGAATTAACAGCGTATATGAGAGAAAAATTTGCATTTGGATTGGAGTTTCTCAGATAACTCAGTTGGTAGAGCATTTGCGTAGAGTGCAAAACGTCCTGAGTTCAAACCCCGGTCTGAGTGTATAATTTTTCTCATCAAATATAATTTAATATCATTAAAAGTAATCATGATTAAATTAGTATATAAGGAATTAATTTATATTTTATTTGGTAAATTATTTTAAAAGTACTTTAAATGACTAAAAACTTAAATTAGAATAGACTATAGTAATCAAAGTAGCTCTTGTTTACAGCAAAATAAACTACCCTAGATTACTTCCAATAAATTTATGAAAATTGACAAGGGACATTTTAAATGTAAGCTCCTCGTTTGATTTATAACTTCCCTCGTACCATCTGCAGAGTATTTTCTGCATCACAAAAGTGATTCTACTATGAACAAAGAACATTTAGTGAACTCTATAAAGTTAAGTGATTGTGATATGAACTTATCAAGATATTATTGGAAAGCAAGACAATATATTGAGCAACAAAACATTTATAAATAAATAAAAATTTAATAGTTGCCCCAAAAAGAGATCTAACCCATAAAAATTCGAAAGTTGAGTTTTCAGTGGATTAGTGATCTATCCGGAGAGTATCACAGCATGGTGCATGTAAAACTATCCCTACTCTCATCCAGACCTGTTTAATTTATTTTTAAAAGTTGGCTTTCAAGCAAATAGTGATCTATATGTAACAAAATGGTGGAAGCAGTTAGTCAAGTCATTAATAGCAGTGCAGAAAAACAATTATTGCACATGTGCAAATTCATTCCACCACAGTTCCATGAATTCTAATCAGAATCTTAGAGAAATTGAGTGAAAATAAGAAAGGCACAAAGAATGTAACGAAATAACATTAAATGGAAAATAAATACTGAAAACTGATTAAGTTAGAAATGTTTGTAACTGAATCAGTGTTCAATATGTATTTTCTATTTTTAGTTAAATATGTGTTAGATCATTTTTCCACTCTATAAAGATAGATCACTTTTGCACTCAATTCTGTGTTAACCCTTATATTGGCAAAACTAATTTCTCATATCAGTTATTTAAATGTGACGGACCGCACTGAAAACGAAATCGTGCATAACTGTTATTACAGTAAAATCTGTCTTAGCAGGAACCTTTATAAGAAGGAAACCTGTAGAGACGAAAAAAAAATCTCCAGAACGGTACGATTTTATATGTATAATCATCCTGTATAAGCCAGAAACCTTCATAACGTGAAAACGGAATGGTTTTTAAAGTACCAATAGTTAATTTTTACCTCAGTAAGACGGAAAGTTATTCTTTAGCACGTTCTAATAACAGTATTAATGACCACACGTGAAAATTCTGCATATGACACTTTCTTCATTATATCGTTTCTCCTTCTTGTGTTGCCATTGTATTGTGGGGATACCCTTGCTTATGTGTGATATCGAGGAATCCCTCGCTTTTCATTGTCTGCTTACGTTACCTGTGAGGGAGTTGGAAAACTCTTCAGTCTTCCTGTTGTTGAGTTCCTTCTCGTTTTTGAGTAATAAAATTGTTTTGTATTGCCGTGCAAACTGAGCTGTGTTACATACACTATTTTGTCTGTATTTCAGATCAATACGTTGTCTTTAAAGCGTGCATGTAAAACCCTTAACACTGCATGAGAAAATTCAAGCTTGTAATTTGGGAACCCTTTATAAGAAGGAAAACTGCCAAGATGGAAATATATTTAAGGAACCGTCATGTTCCTTCATAGACAGATTTTACTGTATTTGGTATATTGTATAATTCCATACACATTTCAGTAATTTCTTATTGTTAGCTTTCTTATATTTTTTTAAGCTATTATATAAATTAAAACAATTGATGTATCCTATAGAATATATTGCGAATTTAAGGGTTAAGTTGTTAATATTTAGTTATTAGCATGTTATTTTGCATTCAAATTGGCTGTACATGATTCCAATAGGATGAGAGATTAAAATGTATATGATGATAAAGGTAATAGCCTCAAAATGAACAATATACATTTTCTTTTCTCCCAAAAATTTGTAGTTTGTAGGTTAGATCTCTTCTCGGGGCAATTATTCAATTATGTAGGTTTAAGTTTATGAAAAGTTATAGGATGAAACCATCTTTAGTACAGAAGAACACAAGATTACAGCTTTATAAGGTTCTCGCAAGACCAGTAATAAGATATGGTAGTGAAGCATGGACAATACGAAGAAGAGATGAAAGCCGAATAACAGCAAATGAGATGTGATTTATGTGCCGTACAGCAGGTTACACAAAGTGGGACCATAAAAGAAATGAAGAAATTATGGAAGAGTTGGATGTAGAACCCTTCTTCACCATATACAAAACTACCAGAACAACTGGAAAGCCCATCTTCAATGAATGCCGTCTCATAGAATTCCAAGAGCCATAATTTGCTACGGCCCCCAAGGCAAAAGATCGCTGGGACGTCCAAAAAAGTACTGGATAGAAAATTCCTCTTTAAGACCGTAACAGGCCACATGGCATAATATTTGCATGGATGATGATGATGATGAAAAGTTATATGCCTAAAAAATGCCTAATATAGCCATTGTTATCTTTTGTGTATTTTAAGCCTAAAATTGCCTTTTTAAAATTTAATTACATAATTTGTTCCAATTCAGTATTGGAGATATTCAGAATTTTGTCATAGCTGTGAACTAATATAAAAACATGACAATAATTTTACTTTGTGTTTAATAAATAGATTTATTTTATTTGTTTAGACTTTCTACAACACTACAATCTTCCTCAACCAAACAATAATAAAATATTTAGGTAAAATTTTATCACTCACCACATATTTTTCTTTCTTTTATTTATTTTTTTAAAAATAGTTTTGGAACTTTACACTTTAGTTCTATCTTCAGTATTTTCGTGACCGTTGTTCTGTCATCTTGAAGAGCTGCCTTTGTTGGTAGGTGGAAAAACCTCGAAATCAGGTCTTTTCCCCGGGAATTTCAAAGTTCATTAAGAGGTCATAAAATAAGTTAAAATGTACCTTCTTAGGTAAGATCTGTTGTCCTCAACTTATAAAATATGTATTCTTTATGCCTGTAGGCCTTTCAGAACATCCTTTCCATCTTGAGCAGGTCTTTCTTCGCTACATATCTAATATGATGGTTGATGCTGCTGGTCCTAATGTGGTGTTGTCGTGAATACATATTTTATAAGTTGAGGATGACGGATCTTACCTAAGAAGGTATATTTTAACTTGACGATTTTATTATTGATTTAACACTTCTCTTTATTTTATGACTTTCCACCTCAACGGTTTTAACAATGAATTTTATTAGTATTGATTCATTAAGAGGGAGTGAAAGGCAGCTCTTCAAGATGACAGAACAACGGTCAACAAAAATACTGAAGTGTAAAGTTCTGAAACTAGTTTAAAAAAAAAAGGAGGAGGAAAATATGTGAGTGATAAAATTTTACCTAAATGAATATGCCTCATAGTGTGAATTCCTAAAATAAGTAATACTTACTTACCTACTGGCACTATCGAACCCGTAGGTTCATGACCGCGCGGACATAAGCTCTCCATATATCCCTATCCTGAGCTAATGCTTTCCAATCATTCCCTGTATAATCTACTTCCCTCAAATCATAGTTAATGTTCTCCCACCTCATTCTTGGTCTACCAACTGGGCGTTTTCCTTCTGGCTTTCCTACAAGAAGTTTCCATGCATGTCTTTCATTCCCCATACGCGCAACATGTCCTGCCCATCGCAGTCTACGAGACTTAACTGTTCTTATTATATCTGGCTTCCTATAAAGACCATGTAGTTCATTGTTATGTAGTCTTCTCCATTCACCTGTCTGTTCATCTCTCTTTGGTCCAAAAATTTTCCTAAGAACTTTATTCTCAAATACTCGTAATCTCCTTTCCTCCCTTAAAGTAAGAGTCCATGTTTCGCACCCATATAATATAACTGGTAGAATAATAGTTTTATATATTTTCAGCTTAACGTTTTTTGAAAGGAGTTGGGACATCAAAAGTCTCTGCAATGCATAATAGCATGCATTTCCAGAATTGAGCCTATAAGTAATAATAAAATATTTATAAAATGTCTACTATTTAATTTTCTTTCTCCATTGTTTCCTATCCAATACATCTCTATCTTGTAGATCTTTCATTTCCATAGATCTTCTTTCTCCATTGATCCATCTATTTTCTATTTGGTCTTCCTTTCCTGTTTTTCCCATCTGGTATCCATCACATCACTTCCTTAGATAGTTTTTCACCTTCTGCTCTGATTACCTGTCCAAGCCACTGTAATCTTTTTTTCACTTATCATTCCTATTACAGGTGGCTCCGTGTTGCAAGTGCTTAGACGCTTGCCTCTCGCTGCTGGAGTCCCGAGATCGAGTCTCGGTCACTACATGTAGGCTTTGTGATGGATGAAATGGAACTTGGGTAGGTTTTTCTCGGGATTTTCTCCTTTTTCCCCTGCCACAATTTCATTCCACCATTTCTCCATACTCATTTCATCCATTTTGTTCATCTGCCCTCGCGATGGCGCATCAGACACGGTCGGCTGGCACCCTTGTCATTCACAGACCTCTATATAGGGGCCTCATCTCATCCCTCGACTCGACCCTGAGTTGGATGGAGTTGAGGATATTTTTATTTATATACTCCTATTACATCTTTTTCTTTATTCATTAATTGCCTTATTTCTATATTCTGTATTTCCTTGACTTCCTAGCTGCTCTACTGAAGAGGTTCAGTTCAGTGGCCCTCAGTTTTCATTCCTATTGTCCTGTTTATTGTTCAGTTTCCACCCCATAAAGTATCACACTCTCTACTTGTTTTATAAATTATTTCAAAAAGTTAGATTTGTTGATTTGATCAATTTAGTAATAATTCATAAGTGTCCATTTTGGTGTTTCTATTATTCATTTCATACATCTCAATGATTGATAAATCACATTTGAAGAGAAAAATTATATGCTCAGACTGGGACTCGAACCCAGGACCTTTGGCTTTCTAGCCAGTGCTCAACCGACTGAGCTCTATGGGTGAGTTCCAATCTAAATGCAAATCTTTCTCTTATATACTCTGTCAAGCCGCCATTTGCTACGAGAGGCTATTGATGATGGAGGTAAGCTCCAAAACTACAGTCTAGAAGAAAAAGTATATGAGCTGAGGTAATAAAAACATTAATTTAATTCTTAAATTAAACCTCATAGTGTTTTTTCCCTGTGAAAGTTAAATGAATAGAAACATTGTTCTTAGGTTACGGGAACAAAGACTGAATACAAGATAAGATGATATCAAAAATTAGGCCTCTAAGCAAAATTTACTGAATTTTCCCGTCCTAGTATTACCTTGGTTTCCTAGATGTCAGAATGAGGCGGAAAGCTGACCACGGACCACTCAAATGACATCTATACGAAAACAAGTGTAACTAAATTAGTATGGTTCAAATTCTTCCCTGTAGGGGGAGAGCGCCTAAATCTCTATTAAGGAAAACATGGGCTTACAATATACAATAAGATGTCTTTGCATTAATCTACTTATCTATCTGTTCCTCTTATCATTAATCTTGCTTTGATATTATCTAATGCCATCTTATCAAATGGGGCATGCCATATGTCGTGGTTAAGGCAGTGCGCCACAAACTGGAAGGTCAAGGGTTCAAGTCCTAGTGGGGTCAGGATTTTTAAACTGTCCTAAACCTTCTGGTGGCACCATGGCCCTGAGGTGGACTCAGCCTCTAACTGAAATGAGTACCAGATGCTTGTTCTGGGGGTAAAGGCAGCCGTCATGCAGGGCTGACAACCCAATGTGCTGATTGTCTAGAAAAAGTGGGAGCCTTAACCTCCTACTACCCCAAGGGTCTCTTATGGCCTGTAGTGGGATCACTTTACATTTATCTTATCAAGGAATATAAGCCTTTTAGATGTATCCCATAACTTTTGTACTCTAACCACCAAATAGCACACATCTGTTTTGCCCTTTGACATCTGAAAACTGGCTGTTTTTGCAGATTGGAAGAGTTGAACATTTGGTACTATTTTAATCAAAATTACAGTCTGGAGTAACACTATGAGGTAATTTAAAATTTATATATTGAGTCGGATAAATGTTTTTTTCATCTCGTTCTTTAAAGCTCCTTAAAACATGGAGCTTTATGATGTGAGGTGAAAAAAAAAATTATAATATTTAATTTTAGGAAGTGATATTTTGAGGTTATTTTAATTATATTATTTTCAGTCTGATCATCTTACCTCAGTATTAATGTTGATTTGTTCTTGGACATGTTTCAAAACAATTCTGTTTTATCGTCAGCTTGTCCAGACTGGTTTGCACACCCTGGATGTCAATGTCAGCTCCATCTTGTGGTTGGCCAAAGAATTTTGAAATACCGATGGAATGTGACCTTGTTTGGAGGTTCTTTGGCCAACCAGAAGATGGAGCTGACATTGGCATCCAGGGTGTGTAACATAATGCAGTATAAACCAAACCAGTCTGGACAAGCTGATGATAAAACAGAATTGTTTTGAAACATGTTCAAGTACCAATCAACAATTTATAAATTCAATACTATCCCTAAGAGATTCCTCAAACAGAGTATGGACAAGATTGGAGTAAATCAAGAAGCTAGTATAAAGAGGAGCCTCAAAGCAAATGGATTGATGCCAATTGATCCAGAAATGTTATGAAAAAACTTCCAAACAAGATACAGACATTATTATAACTTGATGCGAGAAAATGGTGGGTAACTGTAGTTCAGCCACTGAGTCTCCGGGCTGATATTTAGGTTGTATGAGGGGTAAAGGGAGAAACTCGCCCTCTATTGCTAATAAGGAAATAGTTGAAATGAGAGTAAATGTCTGCCACAACCAATCACTGCTCTTGACGCCGCTAATAAGATTTGAAATATTGCTGCAATGTTGTCAGATGTGTTTCTGATAACTGCATGGCTTCAATTGCTCTTTGTTGCAGTACAGAATTTGTTTGCTGTTTCACAAGTATCCATATCACCAACACTGTCGTGAAAACGTCAGGGCCCGAGACTCAGCGGCTGGACCATAGCAAACAGCTCCCTGCACTCTAGGCAATGTGCAGGCTGTTAAGAGGTGTGCGATTCTTACATTGCTCAGTTGCCACATCGCATTTGCTTTAATCACAAGTGTTACAAAAGTCTTAGTTATCATGGAAGTGTACAGAATTTTTGTATAAATTTAATTTTCACAGGGAAAAAACACTATGAGGTTTAATTTAAGAATTAAATTAATGTTTTTATTACCTCACCTCATATACTTTTTCTTCTAGACTGTAGTTTTGGAGCTTATCTCCATTATCAGTAGCCTCTGATCGAACGGTGTTAAGTCGTTTCTTGGCGGTTTTCTTCTTCCTTCTATCGGTGGACCGATGAATCTCTGGATCAGGTCAAAATTTGCGGGAGTTAAAAAAATTCATGAGTTTATCTTTCTTGTTTTTTTTGGATGTGGATTTTTTCCCAGACTGTGAGTTCTTTCTGTTTATCTATGTGTTTGATTTCCATGGTCTGGGAAAAATCCACATCCAAAAAAACAAGAAAGATAAACTCATGAATTTCGAAACTCCCGCAAATTTTGACCTGATCCACAGGTTCACTGGTCCACCGATAAAAGGAAGAAGAAAACTGTCAAGAAACAACATAACACCGGTCGACCAGAGGCTACTGATGATGGAGATAAGCTCCGAAACTGTAGTATAGAAGTTAAAGGATATAGGGTGAGGTAATAAAAACATTAATTTAATTCTTGTTGTATAAAGTTTATAAATGAGTATGAATTTTGGTAATGCCTTCCAAAAAATTCTTATTGCTTGAGCATGTGTGTAGGCACAATATGTAAATAAAAAGCAGAAAATAGTATGTGAAAACAAGATGTAAATTTTAAAGAAAATTTCCATACAGACAAGTGCCTGCTGCCAAAACAATTAGATTGCCAAAATATTAAAAAAGAAATGGTTATGTAAGTGTGCAAGAATGGGACTAGAATTAACAAAACAAGGATATGATTAAATTAAAATGTTTCATGCCTTTCCTCATATCCAGTCTTCTAAGTAGATCGTGATTTTAAAGCCTTGGCGGCTTCATCTTTAGTATTTTCTGGTTGGCTGATGGTATGTTGATCAGAATGTTGACAATAATGTACTGAAGATGAAACCGCGAAGGATTTGAAATTGCGATCTATTTAGAAGACTGGATATGAGGTGAGGTATGAAACATTTTAATTTAATCATAAATTAAACTTCATTGTGAGAAAGAAGATATCTACATCACTTACTTTTTGCCGACGATCAAATAATTATAACCCAGGATGGAGAAGATGCAAATTATATGTGTAATCAGTCGTCAACAACATATCAGAAATGGGGTTTGAAAATCAACAAAAAAACAGAGTATTTTACAAATGACCCAGATGAATTACACTGAGCAACAAAAAAGAAACTTTCTTTTGTCTCATAAAAGAAAAATTGTGATTCTGATAGTATTTTTTCTCCTGAATTCAAATATGATATTGGTTTTTCTCCGTCACACAAGGTTTCCGAGAGACAGGAATTTATAATTTCAAACACTTTAATATTTTCTACATTCGTAACTACACAATATTCGAATATTTGGACTCACCTAGAAAGTAAGAAATGACAATTTTCTGGTATATTTCGCCTATGAAGCCCCTTTTGATGGTCCAACAGTAATCAGCCAGCATATTAGGATACCATTTGCCTTGATATCTCTTTTCCATATTGAAATCTCCTGAGTTTGCTCATTTGGTTTTATTTTACAATGGACAATTGGATGAAAAAACATTTATTAAAAAAATAATTATTTAAATCCATTAATTGAAATAAAAAAAAATGTGGGTGATGGAGAAATTCTGAATACATATTTGAAAACACGATAAAAAACTGCATTAAGTACAACTATTGGTACTCATGAGACAAAAATCATGTTGACCAGTGTTATATATTGATGGGGTAAAGATGAAGAGAGATAGTTTTTATTATTTGGGATCAATTATAGAGAAAGATGGAACATCAATTAAAGAAATAGCAAAAAGGATCAGTAATGGAAGAGAAACCATAGGAATGTTAAACTCTATATTATGGAGTAAAAACATCATTAACAGAACAAAAAAACTAATTTGTAAGTCCATACTAGAAAGTATAATGTTATATGGATCGGAAGTTTGGACAATGACACAACAACATACCAACTGAATAACTGCAGTTAAAATGGATTTTTGGAGAAGAGCTGCCAGAAAATATTGACTGGAAAGAATTATAAGTACAGAAATTAGAAAATGGATGAATGCAGAAAGAAGTATCATGGATGAGATCGAACACAGAAGGCTAATATGGTGTGGGCATGTAAGAAGAATGCAGGATGGAAGACCATCTATACATGGAGAATTGAAAGAAGGAGCAGAAAAGGAAGATCAAGAACAAACTGGAAGAACAACATTCAGAATTCAATAAGGAAATATGGTGTAACAGATGAAGACACAGAGGACAGAGAATGATGGAGAGCTTTAATTAAGGGAGATTTGTGAATGTTTGTTACAAACTGATAGTCTGTAAGTCCGTAGTCATGTATGTATTTTTAAAACTCTTGTTAATTATTAAGATTGGTTGGAGAAAATCCTCAATGATGAGGAAAATCCCAAAATTAATTAATGAAAAAAAAAAACATACTCAGTGAACAATCGAAAATCAAACAGGAATTGTAATGACGATTTTTATTATTAATTTAACACTTCTCATAGAAGGATAAATTATATTTGAAGAGAAAAATTTTCGCCTAGATCGGGACTCGAACCCAGGACCCTTGGCTTTCCGGGCCAAGTGCTCTACCAACTGAGCTACCGAGGCGAGTTACGATCTAGACGCAAATTTTTCTCTTATGTACGTTGTAATTCCCTCGTGCCAATGTTTATATACAAGAAACATTGAATGTGATTGGCCACTTTCAACACTGAGATTGTGAGCATAAGTCCAAATTATTGAACATTTGTTGTTGGTACTCTTATATAATGTAGAAGTGTTAGAGAAATGGTTATGTCAATCATCATCATCTGGTATCATGGCAGCTGCTGCCATTTTTCTGAAAACCAAACGCCATTCCTCTCTGTCCATCCATTGATCTTCCTCCAATTCTCTGATATTCATAATTGCTTGTACGCCTCCTATCCAAGTTTTCTTCTGTCTTCCTCTCTTCTTCCTTTCCATTGGGATGCATTCCATAACTATTTAGGTAATCTTTGCATTCTTTTGACATGGCCATACCACTGTAATCTTTTCTTTTCTATAGTGTCTATTATTCGAAATCTTTTACAATGTCTCTTGCTAGAACATGGAATTCCCTTCCACCCTATGTCGGAGACTGCCAAACTTTACCATCTTTGAGAAACAAATTAAAAATTAAAATTACTAACAGAAACAACTCACTAATATTACTTTTTAAAAATGAATAATGTGTTTTTTTCATTATTTAATAAAAATGGATTTAAGATTCGTTAATATATTTACCTAATGCCTTGTATAAAAACATAGATTAATTCATTGTAGTTTATTACTTTCTTTGTATTTTTTCTTTCTTTTCTTTTTATGTGCAGTAGATTCGAGCTGTTATTCCTTTCTGTAATCACTCTATCATTAATTTAATTTTAATTGTATTTATTTTCATTGTATTATTAGACATTATTTTCATTATTATTCAATTTGACAGATAATTAATTGTTTAGTATGGCTATTATTGTAATTTTTTGTATTTATATGTAACATATGTTTGTCCTGGTGAGTGGAAGAGAAGGCCACATGGCCTTAACTCCACCAGGCTAAATAAATCTATTCTATTGTTTATTTTTTATCATTTCACTCACCTCATACTTCATAATTTATAGCAGACCCAGGGTTTCTTCACGTAATTCGTGACATTGTCAATGCTGCGTCATGTTCACAACTGACGTCCAACGGCGTTCAAGGCCGTTGGACGTCAGTTGTGAACATGACGCAGCATTGACAATGTCACGAATTACGTGAAGAAACCCTGGGTCTGCTATAAATTATGAAGTATGAGGTGAGTGAAATGATAAAAAATAAACAATATTAAAGAACCTCATAGTGTTATTTCCTATCTACATAACTTAAATCTATTCTATTCTATTCTATGATGTCCGGCTCCTCTTGTACACCCATAATTTCCCTTATTTCGAAAATAAAAATTGGAAACCATATAACAGAGGGATTTACTATTACAAAAGGTTTAAGGCAACTCAATCCAAAATTTATCTTGAAAGAGTACTAAGAGACTGGAGGAAAAAAAATGGGTATACCAATCCAAAATACACATGTTATGTCAATACTAATAAAATTCATTGTATAAAACCATTGAGGTGGATAGTCATAAAATAAAATAAGTTAAAATGTACCTTCTTAGGTCAGAGCCGTCGTCCTCAACTTATAAAATATGTATGCTTTTTATTTGAAGGCGTTTCAGAATCTCCATTCCATCTTCATCAGGTGTCTCTTCGCTACATTACTTGATGTTCTCAGTGCTGGTCACGACAACACTAGTTTAGGACCAGCACCGAGAACATCAAGTAATGTAGTGAAGAGAGACCTGCTGAAGATGGAATGGAGATTCTGAAAGGCCTTCAGATAAAAAGCATACATATTTATGTTGAGGACGACGGCTCTGACCTGAGAAGGTACATTTTAACTTATTTTATTAAATAGTTATGTGTTTAGTGGGAACTATACTAGCAGTGGACCTTAAGCCTCCACCATTTTCGCATCACATAATAATGTCTCTGTACTAGCAGGCTCTCAGAGTGGTGTCCAAATTTTGAGGACATGCTGAAAAGTAAAATTTTCTGAAATCTAGTAAATCTTGAAATGTATATCAATGGAAGTTAGGAATATTGGTATTATCATCATCCAGGGATTAAGCCTGTTGGCTCGTTCCAGTTTAATAAAAGCTAGAATTGTTAAAATTGTTCAGACCATCTTCTCTGTGGGTGTCCAACATTTCTCCTTCCGCGCGGTTTATAATTTAGCAATAATTTTGGAAATCTTTCTTCTGACATTCTATCAATATGTTCTTTCCAGTCGTTCCTATATTTAATTATTCGGTCTGTGAGTTTGAAAATATTTAGTTCCTTTCTTATATCTTCATTCCTTTTCTTATGATGAAAGTTAAAAATTAAATTGTACCTGTTGGTAGGTGCCGTCGTCCTCAACTTTGTTAAATATGTATATAAAATTAACTGGAGCGCTTTCGGAAGTTATCTTCCATCTTCTGCAGGTTGAGCTTCTGCTACTCATTGTTGTTGTGTATGGTGATGTATATGCCAACTGTTTGTAGTAGCAACTGACGTGTTTTTGACAATCTTGTATAATGGGTTTAACTGGGGTGCGTTCTCATTAAGAAGTGAGGTGTTGTTTGTTTCCTTTATAATTTCAAGGTCTTCAAATATGTTTATCCTAGCTGGAATGTTTTCTCGGTGGATTATCGTGAGAGTATTTTCAATTGTGTTCATTCGATGACCTGCATTAATGAGATGTTTAGCATAGCTTGATTTATCACCCGCGTGTATGAAAACTTTTAGGTGTTCTTTATATCCTGTATTGAAATTTCTGCTTGTCCTGTACAATTTAATTTTTAACTTTCATCATATGACTTCACCTCAATGGAATTTAATATGAATTGTACTAGTATTGATTCCTTTTCTTATCCAGCAGAGTATTTCTTAAGAATCTCATCTCAGCTGCTTCCAATCTTTGTTCTTGTCTTTTAGTGATTGTCCAACATTCTTATCCATACATCAATAAAGGAACAGCCATTACTTTATAAAATTTCATTTTTGTTTCTCCATGGCATCTCCATGAAAATGTACTGTAAGAACTGATGTGACTAGAGAAGAAAATCTGGAGGCAGAAGAAGGAGTGGATAATTAACGATTATCCTTTTGAATTTTACATCTGGCAATAGTCCGAGATGTTGGAAGAACCTTGGTATGCCACCCACAGGACTTATTTGTTTCATGATTTGAATAAATGTAAGGGATCACTGAAAATACATGGCTGCCAGATAGCTGAGGGGAGAAGGATATGTGGCAGTCAAAGGGACCCTTTGACTGATGAGAATCTATTAGCTGGAGCAGAAACAGATGGAGGGATATTAGAACAGGTAACATTTGTATAAAACTTCCTTTTAGTGAAGGAAACCAAATTCAAAACAGACAGGATGTTGGAATTTTGACTGAAATTATAGTAAACATGGAATCAGTACATGAGGGGTCTTAACTTTCCGTCGAGCGCAATATTCTGACCTTCGAGTTTGGGGCCAATGTGCCTGATCAGCACATGCTTAAGAAAATTATTTAATACACTGTTTGCCAATTTGAACAACGGGAAGTCGAAGAAATGTTATTGTTAGGGATGTCCAAAGGATGAAATATTCAAAATTTGCTGCTAGAAAACTTTTTATTGGACATATATTGATTAAACAAATTTGTGACAAGCCTTCAAACAGCATGATATAAAAGTAAGAAAAAGTTAAGTTCAGTTCAAATACACTTGAAAATAGTTCACTTTATCAACATTTAGCCTAGTTTATAGCAAAATTATTCAATAATAAGGAGGGTTGTTTCTGATCTCTGAGAATGATTTGCCAAGTAGATTGTGACGTTGGAGTGAGAGTCATCAGGACAGGAGCATGTGAGGTGATCAAACCAGTCAGTGTGCTGCTTCGGTTACACTCGCTTGCGTGTTGCTCTCATAATGCCTAAGAAGGTAGACCCGTTTTGGGAAGGGTATATTACTGCCCTTTCCGACGCTAATTATAGTTATTCTGCGATTATTGAGGCTTGCAAAAAACGTGATTTTGTGGTGTCAAAGTGTGGAATTAGCTCAGTGCTTAATAAAAAGGGAAAGGGTTGCTTGGGATTAATTCCAAAAGGAAAAAAAAAAAAAACAAGCAAATCCACAATCTGCTACTACCTGCACCCCAGATGTAATCAGAAAGGTCCAGGCCCTTATCTCTGGTGGTAACCTTGCCATACAAAGGGTGATTGCGAACAGATTTGGAATATCCCTTAAAACTGTAAACACTAAATAAACAAAAGATTTAAACATGGAGAAGTGCCACAAAAGCAGGATTAATAAATTGTTGCCACATCATATTGCTGAATGCTGCACCAACAGCAGGAAACACTATGAAAAGCACCTGGCAGGAGAAAAATGGAAATTTTTTGTCACACTTGATGAAGCATATGCTTATCTAGGAGACTGCAACAAATCACGGGCAATGTACTTTAGAGAAAGAGGTGAAAAAAATTTTCAAAAGTGGTATGCTGAATGCAGAGAAAGTATCTCCAAGGGATTTATGGTCATCGCGGGATATTGCTACAATGGAAAACTGACCATTCGTAGAGTAGCTAAAAAGGCCAAAATCAACTCCCAGTACTACCAGGAAGAAGTTCTCACCCCAATTTACCGGACCAAAATCCCAGCTCTCTATGGTACAGACAAAAACCAAGTCTGGGTGCACCAAGACAAGGCCTCCAGTCACACTTTCGGGTTCAACCCTGGCGTTCCTGGAGAGAATGGAGCAGGAAACTGGAATGCATGCTATTCCATTCAGCAACATTCCAGTGAAATCTCCTGATGCATCACCGATGGACTTTTGTGCCTTTGAACTCTTCAAAAGGGCACTGGGAAACAGGCGTCCTCAAACAATAGACGGTCTCTGGAAAGTGTGTAAAGAGGAGTGGGAACTTCTAGACATGGCTGTGCTGCATAAGAGTCTTCTGCAGTGGAAACTCCAATGCTGAGCCATAGCTCGGGTGAAGGGCCATCAAATAAAGCATGATCGATGGTGGAGACATGGCTTTTCTTAAGGTAAAACTTAAAAATCATTTGTTATCAGATATGAGAACCCTCCGTATAACATTATTTAGTCTAAATAAGTTAAATAAATAATTGTATTTTTGCAAATATTTTCAAAATACCCATCTTTAATAATGTAACGACTTCAGGTACAATGAGCTTCTCTGAACAAAATATTTACAACCCGCCGTGATAACTGTCGGGAGCAAACTGAGTAGTGTGGTTGTTCAGAGCGGGTAAAAAGAAACAGCTACTTGGATACCCAGTCGTCAATGTCGTCTGATGACAGTGGAATGGGACAAAATTGACAACCTGTGCCTCTCAGATCAGATGCGCCCGACAGAAGGTTAAAGACGGAGATTGGATAATTATTTTTTATCAGCATTAAAACGTTCCTGATGATGAATTATTTATTAAAAACACATGACCTCGTGTTGTGAACAAAATTGAATTGTGATAAGTAACTTCATATGTATACTACGACCAACGGATCTGAGCCTCTGTAGCGCTGGCATCATTCTTCAAAAAGTACACATCAGTTCTCACACCATTCCACCGCGCTCCACTCCCACTACGTCAAATAGAAGCCACTGTAACTGACCGAGTAGGGACGTTGTCAAACTTCCCCCGGTGTCAGGCTCTTGAATGTTGAATAATGTATGGTTAATTATTACTTCTTCGTATTTAATTTAAGTAGGTCTAATGACACGGATTGATTTCTCCGATTAATGGATATAATTATAATAGTGGATATTTGTTGGTTAAATGGAAATTACGTGAAGGGAATATGCATATGTTGTTTTTAAAGATAAATGTTTCATCATAAATACTTCTCCTTCACCTCATTGTCTTATTTGGTTACATTTGGAACGTAATCTTGAAGTCCTAACAAAATTATAAAATTTTAGGTATGAACACACAGTCATGTAGCCTCCTTCTTTTTCATCCGGGCTAGGGACCAGCTATGGCAAAATTACTACATGATACGATCTTATTTACATATTATGTAACATACTGATACTATACAGGAATTCTAATTTATGCTTATGAATTAAGGTAATGATAATAATTTACATACTATATAACATGACATACTGATACTGAATTGACAACGCTGGACTGTGGGTGCAAATAATATCCCGCAAGAAAGCTCAAAACTGTGAGTAATGGGAGGGAGAGGTAGAGAGATAGAAAACAGAGACAGGCAAGAATTCAGGGAGGGAAATGATTTACCGAGGCAGAAACGGAATTAGTGTTTAGTTCGCATTTCTTATGGGGGCACAGATCCATTGGTCCAAGAATATCACACCAAATGTGAGGAAACACTGGATTTTTTAAAACCATGTCTACTAATTGAATACTTATTTTTTCTAGGTTATTGTATTTCTCATACACAATTTACACATACCCCACAGTATGTTAATTAAAGAATTTTATATTTTCTGAGCAGTCTTGAGATAGCATACTGCCTTGTCATGCAGTGGGCCCGGGTTCGATCCCCGGTCAGGACAGTTTTCTGGGTGAGGTTTTAATTGAGGTTTTTCCTCACCTGTAAGACAAATGTCAGGAAACTTTAAGGCCTAAATGGTCCCCGAACATCATATGACCATTGCAATTATCATCATTCATATTTATCTTAGATTAAGCTTAGGATTAGGGACTCGCTTGGCACACCACTATCATCATTATCACCACCCATCGGGGCAACGTAACCCCGCCTTCGAGGCGCCCCAACCTCAGAAGTGGGTTACAATTAAGCCAATGCCAGGAGAGAACACCAGAAATGTCCAAAAGGACAAACTAGGGGCATTAAAAATATTTTCTGAGCACGATTAAAAAACACAAAACCATCCCATTTAACCCCATTTTATAAATTAATAATTGTTGAATTTAATCTGTTCTAAAAGATAATAGGGCATCCACATATTTTTCCCACAATTTTCGAAAGGAAAATTTCTTTAAGATAAATGACCTTTGCGGCAGCATTTTTTGTTTTCATTCTCTCCCAATTTTTGAAAAAATCTTTTAATCGTATATAAGTAATAAGAAAATAAGAGAAGAAAATAATTGTTAAGCACAATCTCTTCAAATACTGTGCAATTTTAACTCTTATTATTTATTATAATTTTTTTTAAAAATATTTTTCATATTTGAGGTTATGTTATAGATTGCATGTGTATGCGTTTTCTCCAGCAGTGGTCATCAGGGAAGCCGTGACTATCGAGATTGTGTTCTTTCCTGTGCTGTACTTGTTTCATGGGACAGTCATACTTGATTTTTTCTTTGCCATTTGATTGGGGCTATTTGGAAAGAGTTAGAAGAAGTATTGACTAGCTATCGAGTGTATTATTAGGTTACGAATTCAGTTAAGTGGGTAATTATTGATGCAAAAACATCATAAAATAGTGGATTTAAGTTCATACATACTTTAAAATACGTAAAATATCATTTTGTTTTCCCGCCGAAGTTGTTTTCTTCAACGATGGCTTCATGATTAAGGACAGCTTCACTACCATCAAGGCATCAACAAGAAGCAAACATCCATTGATTTGATTGCTGTTTGGTGTATATAGTGTATATGTGACAATAGAAAACATGTAGTCAGTTATTGTTTTAATTTTGAGCGATATTTAGAAGATGTCGAACATTAAGGAAGTAAACGATGTACCATCCAATATAAACGAATTATGTCGCTTGTGCTTATCAAAGGACAGCGGCATCTTGCCAATTTTTGACGAAGAAGAGAATGGAAACAATAGCGTGCCTCTTGCATTTAGAATATTGGCTTGCGTATCTATTGAGGTTAGTGTAATATTTTATATTTTCGTTTATGTTGATAGAAATTTGTTCAGTCAAGTATTGGGAGTGTGTGCTATTTGAATGGAAGGCCATGTTGATGAATTGGAAGTTGTAATCATGTTTGTTCGTTTTGTTTAGGTATCGATGAGCGATGTACTTCCGAAGCATATTTGTCAAAATTGTCTTTCTCAAGTGAATTCATGGCACATATTCAAACAAGTGTGTGATTCTTCTCAAATAACACTTAAGGAATGGATGATCAGACTGGAGCAGGGGCAAATAGTTCAAGACAAGGTATGGACATTTTGGAATGTGATTATATATTAATCTAGCATTGTACTTCTTGTGAACAAATTCTTAATTGAGAGTCCAAATTATCTTTAAATATACATTTTTTAGCTTTATTAAATGAATATTGATTGATTTACATAATCAAATTTAAAACTTAAATTTGAAAGTTTCTTTACTAATTATGTTTATTTACAGTTTTAGAAAGTCCTTTAGAGATGTTTTTGTTCAAAATAATCCTGAAACCACTCATTTACTCCAAATTTATGACTTTTCTTTCCAATGTTTGATGGAATTTCTATAATAATGCTGCCACAAAATAGTGAGATCAAATTGTAGGGATTTACATAAAGTAGGGGCTTAGGTCTTCCAATGCAAAGCCAAATTGGGCTGCTCTTTAATATAGTACAACTTTATTATGACATTGTTGCATTACATATTTTTTCCTGTTTCTACTAATATTACACACAAATTAGTTATAATTTATTGAATAATTTATAGTTAATTTTGTTTAGATTATGTACTCGGGATACTGACAGTAAAGAAGAAATCCATACTTGGGTTCCTGGCTTGAAGAGTTAATATGATGTATTTTAGGATATTTTTACTTCAACTTTTTATTCTTAAAAACTTGTTTGGGAACATAATGATAAGTGCCAAAAGGAATGTTACAATGTTACCTGTCACCATCGTGTTCCTGCTTCCAGGAGCAGAGATGCCTGTTACCATATGTCCTTCTCCTGCTATCTAGTGTGTGAGAAAATATTACCAATCACACACCACAAAACAAGCGAGGTCAAATATTACTTGTTTGATGGCAGTGGTGCTTATCATTATGTTCCCCGAGCAACTCAATTGCAAACATTGGTCATTCCAGATTGTACTTCTGTCAATATCTTCATAAGCATTTGCATGTGCACTACAATTTGTAGAGCTTACAAAAATTCATTGTGGAGCTTAAACTTCAGTTTTTCTCCAAATTGTACTTGTAAGTTCGTATAATAAGTTACAAAGTAGCCACCTTGCACTTTTTAAGTTAATATTTTGGGGTTCAATTTACCTTATGGCACATTAATGCTTTACTATACAATATTCTTATACCATTGATATACTACTTGTTTCAATCTGCTGCCAAATTTATTTATGCACTTCAAAACTTTTGGCATCAATTTTTACCAAAATTCTACTGAGAACCAAGAAAAAGAATAGAGATTATACAAGATCCTACTACTAGCTTTTCTATCTGATCATTTCATTTTCTCAGATATTTACTCTTAATCATTTCATTTTTTGTCCGACTTTTTAACAGCAAGTTTAAAGCAGATGGAGAGCATCAATTCATATTTAAGTTTGTTGAAGTGGAAATACATGTAAATATTATCCAGTCTGTTTTGATACAATTCAACAATGATAGCATCCCTGAATAAACAACCTTTTAGTAGTTGATACATTGTTTTTTAGTTGTTTTCTTTTTATGGCTTGTGTTGTGCGTAAGTTCCACGGTGTGGTTGAGTGGTTTAAGGGATCATGCTTTAGAGCAGAGCTACAGAACTTGTGCTGGTTTGAATCCCCATAAGGGGAAGACATTTTCTTATGGAATTATTAATGAGTTGGTTATTTTGACTCACCTCATATTTCTTGTTTTTTATGCAGACCAGGTTTCGTCACTTTTGCACGACATTGTTGATGTATTCCAACTCTTGTTTTGCTGTTGTCCATCCTGTAAGTTTGATTTCAGCTCCCTCTGCTGGCTGACCGATGAAATTCCAAATCAATTTTTTTTTCTTTTTCTCCGGAATTTCAAAATTCATGGTTTTCTTTTCATTCTTGCAGATGTAAATTTTCTTCCAAATTGTGTGTTCCTTAGATTTTTCTAACTGTTTTAGTAATTTAGTCTTAGTTTCAATTCTGTGTTTTTCTGATCATGTATGTGCAGCTATTGCAGATTTTTCTATTTCTCCATTTTTAACATTTCTAAGGTGTTCTTTCAATCTTGTATTTCTCATGGATGTTTGACCAGTATGGGTCTGGTACCACCCATTATTGTGAGAGATTTGGGTAGCAGCTCCAGATTGAGGAAACCAGCTATAATGGCTAGGGACCTGATATGCTGATCACATGTCTACTGTGTTTATGATAGTCCATCTCCGTGATCGGCACATTTGGATTTGTAGCCAAGAGTTGGCTGGTGGCCAAGGAACTTCAAATCCTGTCATGCCATGGACCTATTCACACGTATGGAACTTGTTAATAAATCCCAGGTGTGCGTGTAAAAGGGGATAAGTCAATACTTTTATTGTGTTTAGGGGGGATAAGTCACACTACATCTCTTTAAGTAATTAGAAGATTAGTCTAGTAGAATTTCCCACAAATAGGATGTGTAAAAGGGGATTTGTTTTTCAATTTCCCAAAGTTTAGTTGCAGTGACATCCTCTTTTTTACCTGCTCTCCCATTAAATAATAATCAGTTTCCATTTCAGGACCTTTAAATACTATAGCATCTAAACCCATATATAAATATTGTTACATAACATGTCTATGATTTCAGAGAATATGTTGTTAGATTAAAAAATATCCAAAATGAGTTAAGTGTACTGTGATCATCATTCATTTAGTTGGTAATCCTATTCTGTGCATTATTCGTAGCTATCTTTTTTTGATTGATAGTGTTTATATATCACACTTTTTTAGATTATTTCTATTTTATGTCTGATTAATCATTTTGCTATTTTTCATACAAAAACTGAATATTTACCTTCTTCAAAGTCGATAACAACATTCTACAGTAGTAATTAAAACATTTTGTCTGTTCATTCTTACTTCTTAGAGTTTTTGTCGAACATGTTTCAGAGCTTCTTAGCCCTATCGTCAGCGATTACAGTAGGCTAGTAATTTGCATTTTTTGTTTTTTTAATTTTGATGTCAAGTCATTTTAAAATAGACATAAACTAAATAAATAAGATGCTTTTCTTCATCTTCCTTTTACCGTCATCTTCTTCTTCCTTTGGCTCTACAGAACCTTGGCCTCCTTCATAACATGTGCCCATTCTTCTCTATTACTAGCTTTCTGTCTGCATCTTTTCACCTTCAGTTGTCTTACGTCTTACTCAACTTTATCTAACCATCCTAGTTTTTGTCTTCCAACCTTTCTTCTTCCTTCCGGTTTTCCTTCTAAAATCTTTCTTGCTCCTCTTTCCTGCTCCATCCGACAACACATGTCCTACCCATTCCAGTCTCTTTCTTCTAAGATCTCCTACCAGATCTAAATCCCTATATAATTCTTTCAATTCCTGGTTCTTTCTAATTCTCCATTTATCTTGTTCCTGTACTGCTCCATATATCTTCCTTAATATTTTTCTTTCCCATGTATTTAATATGGACTTATCTTTTTATGATAATGTCCAGGTTTTTTACCCACTTCTCCTTTTTATTATTTTTCTTCTTCCTCATGTTCATTTTATTTTTTCTTATTCTCCTTCACTACCATCTTCTCAATTCTTCTCTTTATTTTTCTTCCATTTCTCTTTCTTTTTGTTTTTCTTCCTCTTTCCATTTCCTTCTCCTTTTTAGTCTTCTTATTCTCCTTTTTATTCTTCAGTTTCCTCTTTTTATTATTTTTCTTCCTCTCCTTTTATTCTTCTTCTCCACCACCTTCTTCTCATCTCCTGCTATGTGAATCTGTTGAACAGCCTTGATGTCCTCATCAATATCCATCCATTCTTGAAATTCACCTTCAATTATATCTGATGGACAGTTTTTTACACCTTCTTCAAATTTTAATACACTAATAGCATCTGAAGATCTTTCAGAAATAGTTTCTAATTGTTTCTGCTGAAAGATAATCCCTTGATATGGTCAGAAGATACAGAACACTGAAAAGGTTTGTTTTCTTTGCAAGATCGTTAACACTCACTTCCACATTCTCTATGATCCTGTCTGAATCTCATGGTTAGATGATATGCTCTTAAGATTAAAATGATTCCATGGTCATGTGGCTGGCATTGACCAATAAGAAAACAACGTTGATACATAGTTATCAGTCAACATAACTATCTAATGATTCGGTTTCTATTAATCCACTTCCATCCATGCATTGATGTTTGGAAATTTTTTAGCACTTGGACAATGTTATGCATCAACCGGCTAAGCACCATTTAAAAAATCTATTGCACTGACTCACTTTTAGCGCCAAATCTTTAAATATAGCCTTATTATTAAAGAAAAATGTAAAAACCATCAGTCCTATTAGAGATTCTATGTTTTGTAATAAAGGCTATGAAAATAGATCTTGATAAATGCTAAATCTAAGTTTTGCATCTTTAATATAAAATTATGAAATATTCACCATAATTTTATATTAATTTTGAATAATACCTCAACGGAACACATCATGAATCTTATAAAAGTTGATTTTGCATCTTACAGCTAAGCACCAAATGTTCCTGCTTTTAAATTATTGATACATAACTGTCAAACAAGGAAAATAACTTGCAATATCCAGTGTTGTTAGTTTGGCGCTACAATAAATAGCGAAGATTGATAAAATACACTTAAAGCATATTTTTCCTGAAACTTGTATAATGATGCATAGCTGGTTGATGCGTAACACCATCCACTTCTGAAGCAATGGATTATTGTTCTCAGCAATATTAGTTTCCTTTTCATCTGACGTACTGAAACGGCACAAAATTGGGATAGCATTCATATTGGCGACATGGTTGCCAACATTGTTTCTACTATAGTCAATTGTGAAGATTTTTTTTTTTTTTTTTGGCTGAGGTTACCTATTTGTTTGCCACAATTTTCCATACAATATTCTTATGCCACTGTTACACTAAACACTTTATGACCATTTATAATAATGTTTTGTACTATTTTAAACATTTTGGAACCATTTTATAAACATTTATAATGGTTTTTAAATATTGATGTAATTACACGAATATTGTGAATCGAGTTTTACAGACGTGCAAATACTTAACGTAACATCCGCTAGATGGCTCACAAATCGGTGTTACCAACATTTGCAAATGATTCGAAACCATATTTCAAGAAATTAACTACATTTTGTTTGATTCCGATGGGACAAGTTAGTATACATAAAATTAGTTTATAGTTTATTAAATAATATGCATGTAAACTTGTTTTGTTTTGTTAGGTTAGGAAATAGGAAGTTAGTTTGTATCCATTTTTTTAGCATTTGGGAATTTATTCCAAAAGTTGGTAATGCCGACTTCAGAGCCATCTACCAGAAGCTACATTAACCATTACAGCAACTCACGCGTGCGCACTGCGATTCTGTAGAAGTTAGAAGAATTCATGGCAGACAAATAGTCCACTTTATCCTTTTTTTTTTTTTTTTAATATTTAAAGGAAGTGACAATGAGATTTATTTTAAATAATAGGAAGAACATGAGGTGAGTGATAAAAGTTTACCTAAATAGGCGTTGGATTATTCATGACTCGCCACATATTTGTAGATTTCTTGAAGACCCCGGTTTTGATGCATTAACCCATTGGCTTACACAGACAGCTGTGAGCCGGACTGAACAGCTGTAGCTTCTTCTTAGTGTTTCTTTAGTTTTATCAATAGATGACATGATATGTTATATACCGTTGGAAAGCTGAGAGAAAGATCTATTCAATGGTGTACAACATACTCAATTTCTCTTGATAGATCGCGAGTTATAAGCCATTGTTTTTCGGGTATGCTAATTTTCTTGAAATTAAATGGTAAATGTGGGTGCAACTATGGAGGAAAATATTAATAAGGGAATGGGTTAAGCATCATTATCAGTTCTTTCTAACTGTTGAATCAGCAGTTGGTGATCCTGTAGGTTGATTTCTGCTCCCTCTATTGCTGACTGATGAACTACCAAATCAAATCTTTTTCTCTTGGAATTTTAGAATTCATTATTTTCTTTCTATTTTTGTGGATGTAAATTTTCTCCCAAATTTTTAGCTCCTTAGATTTATGTAACTATTTCAGTAATTTGGCTTTTGTTTTGATTCTGTGTTTTTTTGACCATGCATGTGCAGCTATTGCAGATTTTTCTATTTCCCCTTTTTTGTGTGTGTTATTTCGCGATAATCAAACCGTTTTATAGGCCTATACTGTTTAAGTCTGAAGTGTTTGTAGTAGAGTTAAGGAAATATGCCTGAAATGAAGCAATGTGTTGAAGTAAAATTTAACCCATCAGCGTGGAATGACGTGCAGTGCCCGCATAAAATAAACACTACTTCTCTGCAGAGTGCTGATCGAGTATATTCGACATGCATAACGTTTGTTTTATTATGATTCTTAATGAAAATATACCAAGAAAACAGGCTTTATGAACTGCCATCTCATAGAGGAGATTAAAATTTCCTTTAACATAGATTATATATTTAAATGCTCCCACACTGAGGGGTTAAATAAAGAGTTCGTGTCTGAATATGGTGAAAAAAGTGTTTTGGACTGATAAAAATATATGTCACTGACCTGATATAAAATATCAAATTCCATACCTTTGCTTGTGACCAGCTGCATGGGCTAGTGGTCAGCATTTCTCACTACAGTTCATGAGGTCCCGAGTTTGATTCCCGATCAAACCATGGGAATTTTTCCTGTGGTTGATGGTCTGAAATTTAGGTTAGGAACTTTCTTGGTGCTTCATTATCATTTATCACCCATCACATCATTGTGGTAATGTCACTCCCCTTCCAGGTGCGACAACCTGGTGGCATTAGACAAAAAAAAATTCTTTTGCTTGCTTCTCATATATATATTTTTCTTAAATAATACACTGTTATAAACTTAATTTCCTTTTTTTATTTTACAACTGTAATTGTTACCTAATTATAATAATATTAGGTCATATTTTTGTAAATTTAGGTTATAACAGCATATTTTCATGTACATATTTTTGTGGGTTTTTTTGGTCATAAAAATTCCTGCCCTAGTTATAAGAAGGGCTGAAAAAAAGTATTGTATCAGGGTAGTAACTAATTTCTATACACATTGTTTATAAAATGTGTGTTTTTGTCGAGCGTCTCCACTGCCTGCTTGGAGCGGAGAGTATGTATGTTTGACTCTCCTCAGTAATAGACCTGTTTACGTAACGTGTGGTTGTATCAGAATGCCGAAACAAAAATTGTGCAAAGATGAGTCCATTTCTACACAAAGCGGACTGTACTAGAAGTCTGTCCCTAGTAGTGCATGTCAACGTGCAGTTTGTAAACATTAGCGGTCCAAGTATGATGCAGCCTAGCCTATAACCAATACTTTTTTTTTAGCCCTAGTTATAAGAAGACAATCAGCATGGGATGTCAGGGATCAAAGAAGTTTAAATTAAAATTTTGAAACAACTTTATTTTTATCAATATTTAACATCTCATTCTAATTTATATTTTTATTTTATAATACAGAATTACATTTTGAAGAATTTTTGTACACTACCAAAATCTGGTTCTCATCCTTGCTTGTGTTCTTTCCTGCCTCTAAGACTAAATATCCTGCTTTCCTTAAGTAACAATAACATTAAAAACCTAAAAAAAGGTAGGTATATGTTCCTAATTCTTTATAATTTTAAGACTGAAAGTTAGGAAAATCTTTATCTGTGTGAAGAAATATGAAATTTATTTTCAAACTGTCTCTTGTCCATTTTTATAAATTTGCAGAAAGTAATCTAAGCTCACTATTTTATTGTAAACAAGAGTCAGTTTGTGTAAAATTGTAGACTTTCACGGCAGGTGTCTGGATTCATGTATTTTGGTCTTTCAGGCTAAATGGTCGTGGTGTGGTTTTATTAACACTCAACGTTTCATCTACTACTGCATAGACATCCTCAGGAGATTCTGCATGCTTTTTGACCTCCTAACTTTTCAAATGTCGGCTGCAGACTGGCTGTGCATTGGAAATCGTGTCCTTACTTATAGTTGAGTATTGTGTGGTAACGGACCGTATAGCAAACATCACCACACAATACCCAACTATAAATAAGGATATGTTTCCAACGCATAGCCAGTCTGCAGCTGACATTTGAAGAGTTAGGAAGTCAAAGAGCATGCAGAATCTCCTGTGGTTGTCTACTGCAGTAGTAGATGAAACGTTGAGTGTTAATAAAACCAGACCATGGCCATTTAGCCCAAAAGACATAAAATAGATGAATCAAGAGTCGGTTTGATTATGACAGTCACTTTTAACGCAAGTGTTTTAAAGGATGTTCTGAAACCAAATAGTGACATTTGTAAATAATCAATATTTCTAAAATTAATTTTAAAGCACCATTGAAGTTATGTATTAAAATATTAATAATATAAAATTAGTACCGAATAAATCAGTTGCCCTCAACAAGTTCTATTAAAAAAACTTTGTCAAGCAGTTAAAATATAAAGGCCTTTCAGAACAATGTTTCATCTTCTGCATTTCAACTGGTAATCTGGTACAAATTTTATATTTTTAATATTGTAAAATATGTGAAGAATTCAGACACACAAGAATTCAATTTGGTTACAAAGTGACAAGAGACTTTTGAAAATGAGCTGCTCAAATAATAAACTTAATGGCTATGCCATCCAGCATGTAGTGTTGGAGAAGCAATATTGTACTCAAATCTAAATACGGATCAATTTCTCAAAATTGATAATCAATAACAGTAAGAGGTAATTTATCAACTGATTAAATTGCTAATATCTACTGCATTTCATATTTTGTTTTCTCGCCTGGAACGTTTCAGTGAGAAATTGACTCTGTATTGATGTATATTCTTTCCTCCTGGTAAGGCAGACAAAACTTGCAAATTCTTTTTCCTGAAAACTTCAGAATTCATTATCAGAATGTGAAAAATTTACTCGTACATCCAGAAAAATAGGGATAAAATAATGTATTTTGAAGATCCTGGAGAAAAGAATTTGTGAAGTTCATCTTCCCACAATGGGATAGTTTATACAAGGCTTCCTGGTCAACACAGCAGTCAGTTTCTGGATAAAAATGAAGATGTTCACTGAAACATCCTGATTGGCTGAAAATGTTCTGCCTCTGATACTGAAGTCATTGGCAATCTTGCTCTTTAGGATTTTAAAGTTTTGGAAAATTTCCTCAGTTGGTTGAGATGTTCATCATCCATTCTTTTGATTGGATAGAATGCATTTTGACATAGACAATATATTGTTCATGTGCAAGGCAGTCATGATCCATTGTAAATCTGAATTGAACAACTGCTGTCTTCTGGGAAGTTGTGGTATGGAGTTAGTGTTAAAGAGACTTACCATGTCTTGTCATTTGAGGATGATTGAAGTCTGTTGTTGTTTCATTATAGTTTTATTTCCCTTTGACCATGCTATAAGATATAGGGGAAATACTTACAACATGTGATGCAAAAAATTTATCTGAGTTCCATTACACCATGTGTACGTGCCAACAAATGCGAAGCGGTTTACACTATGGAATCACGGGATGCAGAAACATATACACAATATTTAACAAATCTAAAAGCTAACCTAATGCAATTTAAGTTCTCTAACCTGTGAAAGACCAACATAAAAGCTAACTTAAAGCTATTTAAGCACTCTAACCTGTGAAAGAATGCAACACTCAAAAATAAATAGTAAGTTCTGAAATTCTGAAGTATACTGTACATCAACTTTAGGTAGACATAAAAAAATCATATGATTCAATGAAGAGGGGGAAGTTATATAGTATCCTGCTGGAGTTTGGAATTCCTAAAAAGTTAGTTAGACTTATACCAATGTGTCTAAATGGCTCAAAGAGTAGGATGCGTGTAGGCAAACAGTTTTCTGATACTTTTGAAATCCAGAATGGGTTGAAGCAAGGAGATGCACTATCTCCTCTACTATTTAATTTTGTACTAGAGCATGCCATCAAATCTTTAGAAAATGAAGAAGGCCTACAACTCAATGGTATTAATAAGCTGTTAGTTTATGCGATGATGTAGCATTATTGGGCGATAGCGAGGAGGTACTAAAGGTCAACACACACACTACTGAGTAACACTAAGGGACTGGAAGTAATATCAATAAAACTAAATATATGGTCATCCAGAAATACATTATATAATGGAAACGGGCAGCCAATTACAAATGAGGGAAATTTTGAGGAGTTGGCAGAATTCAAATACCTAGGAACAATAATCACAAACAGGAATGAGATGCACAAAGAAATTAAACTTAGGCTCAATTCTGGAAATGTGATATTATGCATTACAAAGACTCTTGACGTCCCAACTCCTTTCAAAAAAGTTAAACTGAAAATATATAAAACTATTATTCTACTAGTTATATTATATGGATGCGAAACATAGACTCTTACTTTAAGGGAGGAAAAGAGATTACGAGTATTTGAGAATAAAGTTCTTAGGAAAAAAATGTTTGGACCAAAGAGAGATGAACATACAGATGAATGGAGAAGACTACATAACAGTGAACTACATGGTCTTTACAGGAAGCCAGATATAATAAGAACAGTTAAGTCTCGTATACTGCGATGGACAAGACATGTGGTACGAATGGGGAATGACGTGCATGGAAGCTTCTTGTAGGAAAACCAGAGGGAAAACGCCCTGTTGGTAGACCAAGAATGAGGTGGGAGAATAACATTAAGTATGATTTGAGGGAAGTAGATTATACAGGAGATAATTGGAAAACATTAGCTCAGGATAGGGATGTATGGAGAGCATATGTCATGAACCTCTGGGTTTGATAGTGCCAGTAAGTTAGTTATATGTGTACAGTTAATTAGTAGGTACATACTCTTATGTTGGCTTCACTGGAACATATCTTTGTTGATACATAGAATATTTGTTAAAATCAGTATGGCTGCCACTTCATGCTACATATGTAGTTAATTATCATAGAAAAAATATTGAACTAATCATTAGAGAAAATGTAAAAATCATTGTAAATGGTGGGAAATAATTTGAAAAGTGAAACTTAAAGAATAAAATTTGACAGGAGTTTATGAAGGAATTAAAACAAAGTTGTGTCACAGATTGTAAAGTTTATATGTTTGAGTGCTGGTGATTGTACCCAAACCTATCTTATATTTCAGATAAACATGCTTCACCAAAACATATTCCAGATGAGAAAACAAAATAAGAGGTGAGGTGTATATTACTGATTCAATCTCTTCATAGATCAGTTTATCTGTTTTGTAAGTTTGGTCCAACGGTATACTCACCTCTGGTTCTAAAATTTATAGGTTAAAACCTGGTTGAGGTCAATGCATTTTTAAGGGCATAACAATTTTAACCCATTCACCTCAAAAGACGAGGTGGACTCGCCAGCAGTTAAATAGAGCCTTCAACTTAGAAGACGAGGTGCACTTGCTTAATTCTGTTGCTGTATATTTTGGAATATTTTGTACATCCTATGGCGGGGTAATCTGTTGTTAACATTTATGAATGGTAAAGGAATCTGTGTTTTTGCCTTCACCCTTATTGTGATCTCAAGTACCGTTATATTTTGTTTGCTTTGAATGTCTGAAAATAGACAATATGATATTTACAGTAACTTAAATCCGGTTTCTGGGAAATGCATTGAACATTTAAACCTGAAGCGAATGGGTTAGGTGTGGAAGTTAACGCTAATGATTGGAAGAAAAAGCACATTATAAGATTTTCCACATGAAGTGTACAAGGTATCACATTTATTTAAAGATGGTAAACTAGATGAAACTTTAGCAAAGAAAATTGTTAGTTGGGATAACTATTGTCAGATATTGGATCTGTGTATCTTCAATGTTGTGACAGTTCTTAGAAAAGGTAACACCTGTACTCTCTCCATTCTACCTGTTTCCCTCCTACCACGTCAAAAAGCCATATACCTTTCCTAGTAAGTATGTTGGCAAACTTCCCCCAAACAGTGTCTTGGCTCTTGAATATTGCATAATGTAAGGTTAATTATTGGTTCTTCATATTTAATATAAATAGATGTAATGATTTACGTTAAAATCAAATGTTTCCTACCTCTCCTCATACAAATCTTCTAAGTAGATTGCGATTTCGAGACCATAAAGGTCTCATCTTCAGTGCTATTTTGGCGACTGATGTTATGTCGATCGGAAGAAACTCTTCTTCTTCCCTCTGTTGGTGGACCGATGAACCTCTGGATCAGGTCAGAATTTGCAGGAATTTCAAAGTTCATAAGTTTTCCTTTGTTTTTCTGAATGTGGATTTTTTCCCAAACCATGAGTTCCTTTTGTTTATCTAAAAAAAGATCTAATGATGCTGATTGATTATATGATTATTAGAGATAATTATAAAATAAATTAGTTGCAGGGAATCTATTTCATTTTTAACGTTCCGTCGGGCGCAATATTCTGACCTTCGAGTTAGGGTGCAAATGTGCCTGTTCAGCACATGCTTAAAAAAAATTATTTAACACTCTGTTTGCCAATCTGAACAACGGGAAGTCAAAGAAATGAAATATTGTTAGGGATGTTCAAAGGATACAATATTCAAATTTGCTGCTAGAAAACTTTTTATTGGACATGATGTTGATTAAACAATTTTAAGAAAATTTGTGACAAGCCTCCAAACAACATGATATAAAAGTAAGAACAGTTAGGTTCAGTTCAATATACTTGAAAATAATTCACATTTTCAACATTTAGCCTATGTTTTTAGCAAAATTATTCAAGAATATAACATTATTTAGTCTAAATAAGTTAAAGAAATAATTTTTTTTTTTGCAAATATTTTCAAAATACACATCTTCAATAATGTAACAACTTTGGGCGCAATGAGCTTCTCAACAAAATGTTTACAACCCGCTGTAGTAACGGCCAAGAACAAACTGAGTGGGGTGGTTGTTTAGAGCAAGTAAAAAGAAACAGCTACTCGAATGTCCAGTCATAACGCCGTCTGATGACAGTGGAATGGGACAAAATTGACAACCTGTGCCTCTCAGTTCAGATGCACCTGACAGAAGATTAAAGAAAAATGTTTCATCATAAATACTTCTCCTTCACCCCGTTATCTTATTTGGTCAGGTTTAGAATTAATTTTAATTTTGTAATAAAATCATAAAATTGTAGGAATGAATGAACACACAGTCATGTACCTTCTTCCTTTCTAATCGGGGCTTGGGACTGGCTATGGCGGTGTTTTTGGAACTATGCAAATTGGCATAATAATGTTTCTTATGTATTTAAGATAGGAGAAGATCTGTTTGTAAGCTTTCTTTGGCATAATGCAAAGGTGACAATATAAATGAGGGCCTTATAATGGGGGTTGATTGTATAATAACATATGTACATACATACAAGGATCATTTTAAAAGTAATGCACATTTGGCAGTTCTGCAGATTGGATGATGCAATACTACAGAGTGATTCAGAAATATGGCTATACGTTTGATCGCATTTTGTGACAAAAATATTATTATTAAAGGAAATATTATGTTGTCATTGGAAAGGGAATCCTTCAAACAGAGTGATTCAGAAATATGCTATATGTTTGATTGCATTTTGTGACGAAAATATTATTATTAAAGGAAATATGATGTTATCATTGGAAAGGGAATCCTTCAAATTACAACAATGGAACAAAACAAATCAAATCACTGCTCACGTGCAGCTTGGCCGGTTTATTTTTGTGGGCTAGTGTCGAACGCCTCCACAATTTTCTTAGTTGTTTCTGCATCCATGTTAATGCGAGGCCTTCCAGGAGGTTTGATTTTCTGCATACTTCCAGTTTCCAGCAGTCGTTTTCTCCACTTCCCCACAGTCGACAGCTGCAATGCTACGTTAAACTCAAGTCTTGCCCGTCTTGCGGCCTCACAAACATTAGCATACATTATTGCCCATGCAGCAATTGTAATGTGCTGTTGCATATTCAACACCATTTTGACTAATGACGTAAGTTCTACACTGTTTTGTTTTATTCCATTGTTGTAATTTGAATAATTGCCTTTCTAACGGTAATTTCATATTTCCTGTAATGGTAATATTTTCATCACACAACACGATCAAACCTATAGCCATATTTATGATTCACCCTGTAGTGAAGTTGTGTCAGTTGTAGTTAAAGGCTTGAGAAAAGAGGGCATGTATTCATTGTATCAATTTGTGTAAAAGAGCTAGAGATGGTGCCTATAGGTGTGTCGGGAACTGTGACTAATGCACATTAGAGGTCATACATTGAGATCAAAACTTTATGCAGCAAAAATCCCACAGAAATACATGGTGTTTTGAGTGAAGTTTGTGGTGAGCTCACAGTGGACTGTGGTACAGTTTTTGATTGGGATAATTGTTTTTTATGGTGGTTGTGTGAGCATAGACAATGACCAAGACCAGGAAGGTTGAGAACATCAACAGATGAAAGAAGTGTGAAGCTTGTGGCAGATGCTCTTGAAGAAGATTGTCGTGCAACATGTAAAATACTTTCTAGAACCACTGGAGTTCTAGTAAAGTCAGTATTCCGTATTTTGACTAATGATTTAATGAAGAGAAAAATTTGTGCACGATGGGTTTCTCATTGCTTGGCTTCTGAACAGAACATTAAAACCTTGTTGAAAGAAGGATTCGACGTTGAAAATCAAGCATTCTTGCATCAAAACGTCACTATTGGCGAAAAGATTTTAAGCTGGAGTTCAAATCACAGTCCAATGAGGAGAGATACAGGATTCCCTCAGCCAAAAAAATTTCAACAAGATCATTCAGAGCGCAAGAAAATGATGCTCTTTGCTTATGATCACCAGGGAGTCATCATTACAAATAGAATCCCATATGGTAAAAGTGTCACTGGAGTGTGTTATTGTGTTTTCATACAAAAATGCACAAGAACCGATGGATTCTTCACTTTAAAACTACTATTAGAAAAGCACAAGGAATTCAATATAGAAACTCATATTGCCTTTGTTGACTTCATAAAGGTTTTTGACAAAGTAGACAGAAATATATTATTACAAATTTTAGCTGATGATAACGTTCCACAACAATTATTACTAATATCTTCAATGTCTATAAAGATAATGAAATCTCTGTTAAACAAGATGGCAAACTATCTTCTTGGAAAAAGATCAACACCAGAGTAAGACAGGGATGGGACTTTCACTGGTGCTTTTCGTTATATATGTTTGAATAGAATAATAAACAAATGGAGGAAAACACAACGGGGATATAAACCCATCAATAGGAACCTCAAACTCGATGCTATTCTTTTTGCAGATGATTTAGCTCTTCTGGCACTTTCCAAAAATGATTTATAACGATCAATTTATAATTTACAAAAAATAGCTGTTAAATTAATATGGAAATATCAATTAACAAAACTAAAATTATGGCATTTCATGAGAAGGACCCCATACTTACTTACTTACTTACTCACTGGCACTATCGAACCGTAGGTTCATGGCCATGTGGACATATGCTCTCCATACATCCTTTTCCTGAGCTAATACTTTCTAACCATTCCCTGTATACGAGTGTGATCAATAGGTTTCCGGAATGGCTTCAAAACAATTATGCCATTGAGGAGTTTTTAATTTTCACCCAGGCTGTACACTCAGAATTTCCTTGTGATGAATTTGAGGGGTCGCGCGACCTTCTCTGACCTTGCAGTATGTTGGTAGAAGCTCTGAAGTGAAGACGTGTTTTGTGCATGCGGCGATTTCTCTGTGTAGCAACAATGCAGGATTATGAGGAACAAAGAAAATGCATCAAATTTTGCTTTAAACTTGGTAAAACTGCAACAGAAACATATCAAATGTTAAGAACAGCTTATGGGGAGGAAGCAATGGGCAAATCTCAAGCATTTGAGTGGTTTTCGAAATTTAAAAGGGGCGTGACATCAGTTAAGGATGAAAATCGTCTGGGACGACCAACTTCCAGCAAAACCAATAAAAATATCGATCGAGTGAGGGAAATGGTATTAAATGATAGGAGCATTGCAATACGAGAACTGTCTGATGCACTAGCACTCTCGTTTGGAAGTGTTCAAAGCATTTTGAAAGACTTTTGAAGAAGAATTGCTGCGAAGTTCATGCCCCGCCTCCTTTCAAATGACAAAAAGAAAAGTCGTGTGATTGCCCGCACAGATCTTAAAGAACAGCTTAAAAATGACCCACGGTTCATGGAAAAGGTTATTACTGGTGATGAAACATGGATTTATGGCTACGATCCAGAAACTAAACAACAGTCTTCGCAAGGAAGAGTCCTGCATCTCCACGCCCCAAGAAAGCCAGACAAGTTCGATCGAATGTGAAGTCAATGATGATTGTTTTTTTTTACATTAATGGAATTGTGCATAAGGAATTTGTACCACGGGATCAAACAGTGAATCAAGTGTACTACAAACTAGTGTTGCAAAGATTGAGGGAGAATGTGCGACGCAAACGGCCAGAGAAATGGAGGACTGGTGACTGGTTCCTGCATCACGACAATGCACCTGCGCACAAAGCAATTTCTGTCCGCCAGTTTTTGGACAAAAATAGGATGAGTACTGTTCCCCATCCAGCGTATTCTCCAGATCTGGCTCCAGCAGACTTTTTCCTGTTCCCACGGCTAAAAATTCGGCTCCGAGGACATCGTTTTGAGGACATTGATGTCATCCAGTGCGAATCGCAGAAGGCATTGGACACATTTAAAGAAGACGACTTCCAGAAGTGCTTCCAGCATTGGCAGAGAGAGCGCTGAGACAAGTGTATCAACTCCCAAGGTGACTACTTCGAGGGTGACAGTGCTGAATAGAAACTTTGAAGTGTTGTGTTTATGGCCTCATTCCGGAAACTTATTGATCACGCCTCATAATCTAAGTAAAGTAAAGAGATCCCACAACAGGCCCGGAGGCCCTTGGGGTAGTAGGAGGTTAAGGCTCCCACTTTTTCTAGACAATTGGCACTTTGTCTGCCGGGTTGTCAGCCCTGCATGATGGCTGCCTTTAACCCCAGAACAAGCGTCTGGTACTCATTTCCATTAGAGGCTGAATCGACCCCAGGGCCATAGTGCCGCCAGAGGGTTTGGGTCAGTTAAAAATCCTGACCCCAACGGGACTTGAACCCTCGACCCTTCGGCTTGTAGCTCAGTGCCTTAATCTACTTCCCTCAAATCATAGTTAATGTTATTCTCCCACCTCATTCTTGGTCTACCAACTGGGCGTTTTCCCTCTGGCTTTCCTACAAGAAGCTTCCATGCAAGTCTTTCATTCCCCATACGTGCAATGTGTCCTGCATATCGCAGTCTGCGAGACTTAACTGTTCTTATTATATCTGGCTTCCTATAAAGACCATGTAGTTCATTGTTATGTAGTCTTCTCCATTCACCTGTCTGTTCATCTCTCTTTGGTCCAAAAATTTTCCTAAGTACTTTATTCTCAAATACTCATAATCTCCTTTCCTCTCTTAAAGTAAGAGTCCATGTTTCGCATCCATATAATATAACTGGTAGAATAATAGTTTTATATATTTTCAGTTTAACGTTTTTTTGAAAGGAGTTGGGACATCAAGAGTCTCAGCAAAGCATAATAGCACTAATTTCCAGAATTGAGCCTATGTTTAATTTCTTTGTGCATCTCATTCCTATTTGTGATTATTGTTCCTAGGTATTTGAATTCAGCCACTTCCTCAAAATTTCCCTCATTTGTCATTAGCTGTCCATTTCCATTATATAATGAATTTCTACGTGTGACCATATATTTAGTTTTATTGATATTTACTTCCAGTCCTAATTTCTTAGTGTTACTCAATAATGTGTGCGTGTTGTCCTTTAGTATCTCCTTGCTATCGGCCAATAATACTACATCATCAGCATAAACTAACAGCTTATTAACCTTTTCACTGCTGAGATATTTCCAGCCTTTAAAACCCTCCTTGCTCAATGCAGGGAGAAATATGGAAAAAGTTTAGTTAGGTTCCTAGGAGATGGCTGTATATGCCTGCTTAGTTTGAAAGCAATGCAATACGTATTATATAACTAGCAAGTGTTTGGAGTTGAGAATGGATATACACACCCATAGCACAGCAAGCATTTTTTTGCCAACAGATATACCCATTCATAGCAGTGTAAAGGTTAATACCATTGAGTTGTAAGCCTTCCTCATTCTCTAAAGATTTAATGGAATGCTCTAGTA